>CM038232.1:75914814-76082168 GCA_021442155.1 Cymbidium sinense
CGATAATCAAAGCCTCATACTCGGCTTCATTATTGGTGCATAGATTGGAGAGATAGTATGAGAATCTCATTACATCACGGTCTGGAGCTAAGAAAACTATTCCTACCCCTACCTTTCCTGGAAGAGTAGATCATGGTTCTTCTCCTTTTTGAAAGGAAGCGCACCATCAAAATACATCTCCAAACGGTGATTGTCAACCTCCCCTAAGTTCATGATTTGTTCATCAGGGAGGTCATCATTAAGCGGAGAGTCAGCAGGAAGTGGGTGTGTAGCTAAGAAATTCGCTAGTGCCTGTCCTTTCACCACACGGAGGGGTACGAATGTAATGTCAAACTACGAGAGAATCATGGACAAATGTGCCAACCATCTGGAAAGTGTTTGTCGTGTCATGAGATACTATAGTGGATTGATTCTTGAAATCAAGTTTACCTTATGAGGGAGCATGTAATGCTGTAGCTTTAGGGATGCAAAGATTAAAGCTAGGCAATATTTTTCAGTAGGTGGGTAGTTTGCTTAGAGATCAGACAATGATTGAGATAGTAGAGAGTGTTTTCCATCACTTGTCATTGGTTTGGGCCAACAAAGCACCAAGGGAGTCATATAATGCAGCAGTGTAGAGGATTAATGGCCTGCCTAGGATAGAGGCTGCTAGAACTGGCGGCTTCATCAAATATTGTTTGATGTCTTCAAAAGTATGCTAGCACTTATCATCCCACTTGAACTTAGCACCCTTTTTGATAAGTGCTAAAAATGGCTTGTATCTCCCCAATAGATTGGAGATAAAGTGCCTTAGATATGCCAACCGCCCTTGGGATGATCTAACTTGAGTTAGACTTTTAGGGGGGTGGCATTCCTAAGATAGCTTTGATCTTTTTTGGGTCTATTTCTATTATTCAGTGTCAGACAACAAACCTAAGGAACTTCCCTGAAGCCACTCAAATGCACTTGGGGTTCATTTTGAGGTTAAATTATCTTATTCAAAACTACTCTCAAGTCAAAGAGATTATCTTCCTTTTCTTTGCTTTTGACTAGATCATCAACATAGCATTCAACTTGATGATGAATGAGTTCATTAAAGATCAGTCATGGCCCTGGTATGTAACGACATTTTAAGGCCAAAATGACCTTATAATAATAGATTCTCGAGGTTCAAAAGTAGTGTTTCTTTCATCGGGGCCATCTTGATTTAGTTGTAGGATGACCCATCCATAAAGGCAAATCTTGCATGAGATGAGCGATGCCACCATTTAAGAAGTGGAAATTCAATCTTAGGACATGCCTTATTTAAATCCCTGAAATCGACGCATATACAAATTTGGCCATTCTTCTTCTTAACTGGGACGACATTGGCTAACCAGGTAGGGTATTTTTCTTACATGATAAAACTAACATAGATTAATTTCTTGACTTCAGAAATGACATGTTGCTCAATTTCTAATCACATGTGTCTAGGAGCTTGCTTGATAGGGTTAGCGTTAGTGTCTATTGCTAGTTTATAAACTATGTTAGGAGATAATCCGAGCATTTTTTCATAGCACCATGCAAAGTAGTCCTTAAACTCAATCAATAACCTAACTAAGTCATTAGTTTCTTCTTCATTTAACAAAGAACTGATGTATGTGGGGCGTGGATCTTCTTCTATCCCAAGGTTGATTTCTTTGAGCTTGTTGATGGTTGAGTTGATTCCTTCTTCAAATTATGGAGATGCATCTTTGATTTGAAGGTCATCTGGGTCATCTGAAGTTTCTAAACACACCTCCTCATAAGAGTTAGTGTGGTTTGCGAAGATCCTATCAGATTCCATATGATTGGTGATAGCTAAGCAATAATCATTATCGTCGACTGGACCCACTATATCGAATTCTAGCCCTGGTCTTGATTGTGTAGTTCTTCTTTTGTTATCCCACAACTTCTCGAAATACTCTGATCTGTGCCTAGACCATGTATAAGGAATTAAATATTTCTTTGCAAGATTATGAACACAAGGCGAGTACCGATCAAAAGTTAATTCCATTAAATCTTTATATGAATTATCCTCAAGTCCTACATCTGCTTCTGGATTTGTGGATGATGATCCCAATAAAAACCTCTTTGGCTTGACATCCATGGAAGATCCAGGGGCTTCCTTAACTACCAAAGCTTCAACTTTTTGAGAAGAAAGTGGGTTAGAGCTAGGGATCCCAACTGCCACCTAATGGTTTTACATAATCTTGATTCAAATACATTTGTGCTTTGCTTGGAGGCATGGTCTTCATCACTGTTTGGCTCGAGTGTCACCTCCAATGAATCTCGCTGAGATGGGTTGGTTCATATGCTAATCACATGAGACTCATCTTCCGAGCTAGATTCTAAGTCTATGTAAATAGCAAGAGTACTCCTGTGAACTAGAACATGGCCCCTGTTGGCTGGCTGCCAACTAGGGAGGCTTCCACCTATGGAACTACCTTTATATATACCTCTGCCTCTGCCTAGTGGAGGTCGAGCTACCCATATGTCTGTATGGTGAAATGAACTATGGGTGGAATGTAACATGCAGCTCTACTTCTTCCTTAGTGTCCCTTTCTCACTGCTTTGTACTTTCTTTCTTATTTTCTTTTTCTTCTTTTTATTTTTCTTTTGTATTTGAACTTTAGCCAAGTTCATGAGAAAATGTATTTTGATTTTGAAGAAGATAATAGGTTGCATCTTCATATATCTCTACCTCTCTAACGAGAATGGCTTTTCATTTCCTTTGACATAATATTTGATTCCATCTTTTTAAAACTTGATGCACTGATGAAGAGAGGATGGAATCATCTTGTTATAGTGTATCCAAAGCCTACCAAGCAAAGTAGTGAATGATGTATTAAAATCAGTTATAAAGAACTTGGCTTCAGTCTTCCAATCGCCTATTTCCAAAGATAATATTATGGAGCCTAAAGCCCTCTCGCTATGTTCATTGAATCCTCTCAACATCATTCGATCTCCTCGGAGTTCAGAGATGTCAATCCTCAAATAGGCAAGGGTTTTTAGGCTCATAATGTTAACCGATGCACTAGGATCAACCAAAACCTTAGAAAGTCTAAATCTGCACATATCCATTGTAATGTAGTTGTGCTCCATGTCCCCTAGATGATGGTCTTCATGGTGAATGTAACTCCCTGGGCTTCCTTGAAAATGTGCCTCCTCTCCAATAGCGGTCAGCTAAGCTAAACATATTTCTGCATCAAGAAGGGTCTTGATTAATGATTCCCTCATATCTTTGGATAAGACAAGGGCATCATATATGCTTAATTTAGCTGGCAACTTTCTTAGGTGAGGGAGAACATTGTAGTCAACTCTAGACTAATCCACCACAAACATATCCATGGGTGGAGCATCTTGTGGAGGGGCTTCTTGTTTGTTGGTACAAATGACTTATTTTCCCTTATCTTGAGGTGCTACCATAGGAGGTAGAACTTTGCCACTATGAAGGTTAACTTTGTTGACTTCATGGGATGGCTTCATGGAAAGTTCTACCTGCTCATTAGGTTCACCTATAGCTTCTCCTATAGGACCCTAGGAATCAAATGATTCTAAGTTTATCTCAACAGGTGAACCCATATTATTCAGAGAAGGAAAGTCCATCTCTAAATCTAAAAGAGGATGATCAGAGTTGTTATAATTATTAAGACTTAATGAGTTTTCTAAAGGAGTAGAATCAGACAATCCATCAGAAGTGGCATAGATGTAATCCAAAGTAGCTTTATTCCTCGATTTCTTAGATTTAAAAGGAGGTACATAGTAGAAATCTAGTAAAGTAAGTGGGGTGAGGGATTTGATGCCCTCATTCACCGATACAAGATGTCTACTAGAAAAAGAACTAGCTGAAGTAGTAGCTACAATGGTGGAATGGATGGGGTGGGTGGTTTGCTACTTGGCTATCCAGAGCAAGTATGGGCTGCTACTTCTCCCAAGTTGTCTTTGGCAACTTACAAACCTTCCTTGATGTTGGAGGTTCGAGTTGCCTCAAGCACCTGTAAGGAAAGTTTCTTGATTTTAGAAATAATATTTTTAGAGGTTTGGGATAAAGAGATATCCCAATCTTCTTTTGCTTTTATAGGATCACATGTATCCCCAAGGATTACCTTAACAAAACTGGATGGTTATTTTACTAGGTATTCCTTAGGGATAACTATAACGCCTGACTTGTAGCTATGCTCAAGCCAATCCTTAAATGTAAAGAAATCCTCCAAAACATGGCCTAGCATGCGGTGGTAGGGGCAAAAGTTAGGATCATTGCTCCTGCCCACTTCCTCCAGCTTTCTAAGCTTGGGTAGTTGAAAATTAGATTTCTTTAAGAGGTTCTTAAAGATTTTTCTGACTATCTCCCTCTTAAATGAATAAGTTTTATTTAATTTATCCAAAATAGTAGGTGGATGATAGCTACCTGGGGGCATATATGTATACCATTGATGAGAGTATGGCTGAGGAGGAGGCGGCGAAGGAGTGGAGGATGGTATGGTGGCCGATAAGATGGTTGAGGTGGTGGTAAAGGAGGTGAAAGTGAAGGATATTAAGCTTAAGGTCTCTCATACTGATCTCTGGCCGGTTTCTTCCCCTTATCCAATACTGCTACTACCCCTGGCTTCTTTTCATAGACTTTTTGCAGCTTCAGCTTCGATGACTGATCTTGAAAAGGAAACTATTTAGCCTCTCCTTGTAGAGTAGCCACCTTGTTGATTAGCTTCTCAAATGTCTTAATGGTGAAACCTTTAAGCATGAAGACGACCGGGCCATGAATATTCTTTAATATAATTTCAATAACATGGTGTTCAGACAGCTGTGATTAGCATTTCATGCTTAAATTGTGCCATTTAAGAATATAATCAATGAGAGACTCACCGGAGTTTTGTTGAGTTATAACGAGATCACTGATAGTTACCCTTTGATGAGCTCTAGCAAACCTCTTAACAAAGAGTTGCTCCAACTCAAAAAGTTCTCAGTGAATCATTGGAGAGTTTATCATACCAATCAAAAGCTATGCTGTAAACTGACAAAGAGCAATAATATGCACGCCACCAATGTTACAATAGCTAGCCCTGAACTGTGCTATATGCTGAGGGTTCCCCTGTCGTAAAAACTTTTGAAAGAGGGAGGCACAAAACCCTTAGGATATTGGATAATGTCAAATTCCTCTATGTAGGATTTACCCTTTGGAACTGATGAACCACTTCGGGCTTGTGCCAGCACTTCTTTCACTTGTTGTTCTACCATGAGTTTGATATCCTTTTCTTGTATGAAGGTACTATCCACTATCTTCTTATACAAGCTAGTACTGCCCTGCTCTATTGGAGACGAACTCTTGGGTTGATCCAGGACATGCAATAACTCATGCTGATTAGTCTCCATAATGGTAGGATGTACTACTAGAGCTTAATTTTGAAGTGCTAGAACTATCACTAGCAAATCTTCAAGTCTCTTTCTCTTCATATCAATCTGCTCATCTTTCTGTTTGAGTTATTGAAGGAGGTGTTGGGTCGAATATGCTGTATCGTCCTGTTCGACCACAACACCTTCTAAACTTTGGTGTTCCCGAAGGAGAGAACCTCTAGTATCAACCATATGCACCTCTACCGAGTCTTCCAATAAATCATCTTCATTGGGGTCGAAGCTAACCTTCTCCTCTTTGAGGTCAGACCAATCATACCCTAGGATTTCTTTCTTTTTAGTGAGATATTGTGTCAGGATATCATCCAAGGAGTGGTCCAACTGTGCAGGCACAAATGCTTGTGGCTGATCGATGGTGGGATCATGCTCATGAATGGAGATACATTTGACCTCTCCTACTGCTGGAGTGCTAATACTATGAGGGGCTGCTCACTAGACACATGCACATGGTTGGCCCGATGGGGTGGAGTACTACCCACAGGAAATCTACCATGGGGACAATAGAACTGTCTCCTTCTCCCTTTGTTGCTACTATATCCATGATCAGTTGGGGTGATGGTGGTGATGGAATGACTACGATGCTACGATGTTGCCACTCCTTCTTCACCGCAACTGAAGTGGGAGGTTGAGCAGGAGAGCTCGCCCTCACCTTAGTGGTGGCATAGATGAAGCGGGATCCCTTGGCTGTAGACAGATCACTAGTGGGGCTTTTTTCTCCCCTGATGCTGCTCTCATGGTTTTGGATGGAACTATAGAAGATGGAACTTGAACTGGAAATAGAGGACATGGAGTGGAGCGGTGTGGTGGAGATAACATTGACTCCCCTCTGTACGGGGGCTCTCCTCCATGATGGGTAGTAGATCAATACTATACTATCGGTGATGATCACATAGCACATCGATCGAAAATCTATGAGGCGGAGGCTCTTTGCAGCATATCTTCACCTCTCTCTGCTAGTAATGTGCATTGATACTCGGGCATCTCTAGCCCTCTCTTGATGGATCTACTCACCTACACTGCAAAGAATAACTAATCGTAGATCAAACTGGGCATTGAACTCTAAATGTCCATAAGCCCTGCCAACTTGGCGCAAAACTGTCCTAAAGCTAGCATATGACCTCCTCCTATCTCTGATAGGTGTCTCATAATGAACTGAAGGTGGAGGTGACACTATAATCCTCTTGACATCTTCCTCCCTTTTAGAACTGAAAAGAGGATGGAACTTGTTCTAAATAAGCAAAGGAGAAATTACCCTGGGTGACTCCTCCACTGCAATGTGAGATAATATCTCCATCTTCTTGGCAATGCGCACTTGATGCCGCTTGATCTTGCGACTCTATTGCGGTGCTAGGTTCAATTCGATGGAGCAGGGAACTAGACCCTACCTCAAAGGTAGGGGAGACTATTCCTGAAGCTAGGGTAGCCTTCCCCTTAGAGGAAGCCAATGAGTGGGTACTAGCCTGTACTGGGGCAATGATGGGAACAATTGACTGTGGATTGGAATTGCAGCTGCTGTAGAAACTTTTATTGCCTTCATCTTCAGCAAGGGAAACTTAGAATCTAAGGGCATCTCAATATGGATGACTGGTTTCTACCCAGCCACCACATTCTTGCTGACAGTGGTGAGGGTTGCCCCCTCACAAGTGATCTTGGCCCCCTCGAATCCTCGACCAAAGTGTATCAAATGAGCAAAATCAGTTTGGGGGAGGATGGCCCGATCTAAGGCCAAATCCATCCCAAAGGGGAAGATGAACACATACTTTTGAGAATCCATTTGTACTATACTGTACTTGAGGAAAGCTGACTAAGATTGAGCTGAAATTCTACAATTTTTGAAAATAAACTCAAATCAGATTTTCTGCCTTGGTATTCTACTAACTTTTTTTAGATTTGATTTAGGGTTTGAACCCACACTCAACAATTTGAATATGTTAAGTGGGGCTCATTGAATTTCAAGAGAGATTTTGAATAAATTGAAAGAGATATTTTAAATTTATTTGAGTTTAGAATCCACATTCAACAAATTTGTGTATGTTGAATGGATTCAAATATTATGGAGAGACTTTTGATGCTTCCATTGGTTCATATTTGAATTTAATTTTTTATGTTTGGGGACCCTTTATTTAACAAACTTGAGTATGTTAAATAGAGGGTCAATTAATTTTATTTTTAGATTTGATTTTGGGATTTACTCATTTAGCAAACTTGGGTATGCTAAATGAGACGTTTGAAAATAATTTTCTTTTTTTCTTGTTTGCCCATGATGTGTATCATGTGTGAATTTAGAAATGGAATATTTACTTAGCAAATTTGTGTATGCTAAATAAAACCCAAATTTAATTTTTGTTTTGATTTTGAAAATGGGATCTTTGCTTAGCAAATTTGTGTATACTAAATAAAGCTCAAATGTGTTTGATTTTTGTTTTTTTTTTTAAAATGGGATCTTTACTAAGCAAATTTGTGTATGCTAAATAAAATCCAAATGTGTTTGATTTTTATTTTAATTTTGAAAATGGGATCTTTACTTAGCAAATTTATGTATTCTAAATAAAGTCCAAATGTGTTTGGTTTTTATTTTGATTTTGAAAATGGGATCTTTACTTAGCAAATTTGTGTATGCAAAATAAAGTCAAAATGTGCTTGAATTTTGTTTTGATTTTGAAAATGGGATCTTTACTTAGCAATTTTGTGTATGCTAAGTAAAGCCCAAATGTGTTTGATTTGATTTTGTTTTGTGTTATTTTTTGAAAGGAGGGATTTCTATTTAACAAACATGGTGTGTTAAATAGAATCCAATTTATTTTAAATTTTCTTTTTAAAAAAATGAAACTCTCATTTGACAAATTTGGGTATGTCAAATGAAATTCCAATATATTTTAATTTTCTTATGATTCTTGCAAAGGAGATCTCCATTTAACAAATTTGTGTATATAAAATGGAAGTCAATCATATTTTATGTTTCCAAGATGATTTTTTTTTGTGTGTGTGATTATTACTTTTTTTGAAAGCGGGAAATTCCAACTTAACACATGTGGAATGTGTTGAGTGGAATTTAAAATGGTGTGATTTTATTTGAAAATGAAACCTCCATTCAACAAATTTGGATATATTGAATGAAGATGCTTATTTTCGATTTTGTGCTTTTTGAAAAAGGAAAGAAACTCCAACTCTAATATATATGGAATATATTGGGTGGAGTTTAAATTTTATGATATGATTTTATTTGGAAAAGAGATCTTCATTCAGTAAATTTGGGTATATTGAAAGAGGATTTTGATTTTCAAATATGTGCTTTTTGAAAAGTTGATTTTTGATTTTGATTTTGAAAAGATCCATTGGTTAATATATATATATATATATATATATATATATATATATATATATATATATATTTTTTTTATTATTTTATATATATATATATATATATATATATATATTAAAATTTTGTACAATTATTTTATTATGTGAACTTTTTGGAAAGTGCTTTTGAAAAGTGATATTTTATAAAGGATTTGTTTCTCTTATTTGTGGAATGAACTTTACCTTACCATATAAATGGTAAGAAAAAGGTCTCTAATCATCTCTTTTGATTAAATTTTATTTTCTCCTATTGGGGGACCTAATAGGGGTTTAAAGTTATACATGGAGTGAGGTCCTAAAACCTAAAGGATGTTGGCTACCTTAGCTTAAGAATGAAATGAGCTAAGTGCCAACAAAAAAGAGGGATAGTCTCAGACTCGTATGAAATACAAATCCACCATCGATACTTGGAGAAAATGATCATTTACTAAAGATGGAGAGAGGAACCTTCCCCAGCAGAGTTGCTAGAAAAATCTATGGTGTTTACTTTTGGTTGGGTGATGTGGGAATGTTGGGACACCACATAGATCCGCATATATACTCATTAGGGTGATCGGGTATGACATTGAGGAATAATGTACTATCTTGAGAGATAGAAGTCACCATCCTATAATGGACCTAATCATCTAATAAGGACTCCTAAGGACAATGGGTCTCCTAAGTATGGTTTATTTTAAGCCGAGTTCGTTAAGTTCCCTATGGAGGCAAGCACCCATAGTTAATTACATCCCAAGGAATGAGATTCCTTAAGAATACTCTCAATTAAGGTAAATTATTATTGTCTCCAAAGATTTCAAAGATAGGATTATCAATCAATTAGTTATTTTTGAAAAATCAAGTGTGATTGATCAAAAGGGAAGAGTTCTTATTGAAACCAAAGGGAGATGAGTAGGGGATGCTCATGATACTAGGAATCCTAGTGAGTATCCCAAACTATCCTATGGCTTTATATTTTTGAATTTGAAGAGAATTATGTACTTGAGTTGAATTTTATTAGAAATCTAGGGTTTACAATTCCACAATACAAAACTGTAGAAATGCCTAAGAGGTGAGGACTTACACTTGTAGCCCCAAAGGGAAACAACAACCTCAGATCCTAAATCTAGGGAGCTTTGGCGAGGGCCAAAGTATGACTTAAATCTAAGGTAAAAAATGGGTATATGGTTTACCTCCATAAGAGAGTAAACCACATTGGACTTACAACATGGGGTGGTCAACTAACTCATCCTACGATTTTAAATACATGTAGGCAAGTCTTATGCTTTGCAAGATGGCTATGTTGTTGTTTATTTAGAAAGAGGTTAAGTCCTTAAACTCACTCCCTAAGAGACTAGATCATGAAGGGCATGAACAATGACCTAGATCTAATGCAAATTTTGTTGAATTTTATTTTGATTTTTGGACATTTTTATTTGACACAAGCTATGGAATTTCATATTCCTAAAGCATGAGAAGATTGGTTATGGGCCAAAACCAGAAAGAATGAGGTATGTTTCCACCATGGCTCTCAAAGGTCAAGCCATTTTCTCTGGAAAAGGTGGAAGCCCTCCATTAGCAAGAGTGAAGCAATATGATTTATGCATGATATGAGACATACAACATCTAGCTAAGGGGTTGCTAAATATTTTATTATCTTGATTTATGTCTAGGCTTTAGGTGAGATTATGAATTATTTAGTTTAATTTTGAGTTGATTAATTGGATAGAAAATTTATTTTTTCCTAAGAGCCTAATCGCATCAGATTCAACAATCAAACAAAAAGAAATAATCATGCCATCCTAATTGCATTGTTATAAACATAACATCAATCAATTTATAAAATTATCATAAAAGAATAAGAGTTCGATGTGGTCAGGTCCCACCGCACAACTCAAAAAAGAAAATGGGTAGTCGAGCTCTACCCTTATACAACCTGGATTACAAATGAATAATTATAATTATGGAATGATAAGTGTTATGTGGGTCTTCATTCTTCATCCTCTATTCTTCACTCCTTGTCCTTCATTCCTTCATCTTGATTTGCTCCATTTATTTCATTCTTTTAGTTTGACTTGGGTTGTGGTTTGCTCCAAGGCCTCACCTCGTATATAAGACATGATCTTATAACCAATATTCATCTTAATCTCCATAACACTTGCCATAATTCTTAATTACAAAATTTACATCAAAATGGGAAAATTAAATCTAACTAAAATGTAAAATTAAGGTTAGCTAAACATACGACACAACCCAAATAATTATATGAATAAGTTGGACTTAGCACCCCACACATCGGTAACCAAGTCCACCTATCTTAGTTCTGATTGTGCTTAGGGGTATAAGAAACTCGTACATCAAAAATATTTATATTTTTATTACAGCAACCCTTAAGCACAATCTTCTCGAAGATATGATTAGGCTAAGATCACTATCATCCATTACACACATACCCACAACATTCAGTCTAAAATATTACATCACAAAATAAAATCACACATCAAACCATGCACCGCCCTGACCTAAAGCTAGAGATGGTGACTTAGTCTAATACGTGTGTCATTTTAAGGCTTGTGTGACATGTCTTAGCTAGGCTTTAAGGTTAGAATTTTCTAAGTGTGAATGATTCAATTTAGATGTTGGTTTTAGTCTAAGTGATTTAGTTAGCTTGTAAATTTTAGTTGATAATTTGATTTGGTTTGAATGAACCTACACTTAGTTACTAAATGTTGTGAATAGAAGAAAAGAGAAGAGAACTTCTCTTTCATCCCTACCTTAAAATATTTCTAAGGTAGATTGATTGATGAATTTCCTTTAGTAAATATTTTATTATGTGTTTTAATTAACCCTAAGTTTAGATTTTCTCTAAATAGCCCTATTTAATAAGAATAGCATCTTAGGATTAGTTAAGGTGGATTACTACCACATAACACACACCCATTTATTTCTTTCCACCATGTATACCATGCATATGAATAATCCTAAGCATACCTATACATGCAATGCAAATCTTAGCACACTTTGATGATGAATGCAAAGAGATGTGGTTTAAAAATTTGGATATTCTATTAATGCATGTCTTTATTAAGTAGAAAAGAGGGATTCTTTTATCCATTAACTAAATGCACATCCACATGTATAAAAGTTATAAGTGAGTATGGCACCATTATTTTCTACACCGGGGCATAAAGTACAAGACCTACTTGGGGCTACTTAAAGCCTCGCAGCCCGGGGATGTCCAGACTCATAACCACTTTTCTTAGATACATGTAGATGTACAAAAGAACCAAATGGATGAAGAATCATGTAAGAGATTTATGTTTGATTTGATTCTAAATTTACATGTGTAGTATGAAGGTGTTTCCTAAGTCTTAATATAGAGATGCATAGGAATAGATTATGCAAGTGTTATGTTCTTTTTAAATGAACTATACACTTACAAATCCTATGTAAATCCATGTTAAGAAAAGGAAAGAGAACTTCATAATACACATCTTATGCTATAATCAAATGAAAAATTTTAATTATTCATATAGCATCACTCTATTTATAATTTTTGGAATTATAAGTTTTAAAAAATAATTTTAGGTTTAATTTTGATAATAACCACTCATATTCTTAATTTTAGCCAACACATACAATTTGACATAAAATAATACATTTTTAATTAAGTTTTAAAAGAAATAAATGCATGATTTCATATGGCAAACAATATTTAACATGATTGGAAAGAAATAAAGGAATGTAAGCATATGACTTCATTCACCCTAATTAATTCTTAAGGACAATCCTATAAAATAAGATCATTTAAAATGAATCAAAATTCTTTAAGGAGATTTTTATTTTATTTTTGAATTTGATTTGACTTAGGAAATGTGGGAAAGGTTTGCTAATCCCAACCCATTCCCCCATGTGTGAATTGGTTAGGTTTAATTTAAAATAGTTAGGTTGATTTTATATTTTGATTAGGTTAACGTATGAATTAAATCCATTAATTACTCCTTACCTATACCACTTTAACATAATTATTCAAGTTATTATGAGCCAACATATGATATGCAACCATATGTAAATTAAATCAGCATTGCACTTAGAGAATAAAGGGGGTCTAATACAATTGGCTCATAATTATTGATTAATTAAGCTAAAGGGTTTGATTAAGTACTTTCATAACCACCCTACACATGTAGTTTGATTATAATTTCCTTTGGAATTCTCTTAGGTTATTGAACACCTAAGAATCTATCCAAGAATTGAATGATTAAGTTCTGGAATGATTTGGTTTTGAATTTGATTAATTAAACTTTTTAATGAAGTGATTAAGTCATTTATTAATTGCAAATTGATTAAATGCTTATCAAAATAAAATAAACTTAGGAAAAAGATTGGAGAAGAGGTCCTCATCTTATTCCCTATGTCCATTCACTATTTTATGATGATTAGCAAGTTTAATTAGTGAATTTATCACTATTTAATATGTTAATTAATCTTTATTTAATTAAGGGAGTGATTAAGATTGAAATAAGCAATTCCCTAATTAATCAAGTAATAAATTCCAATAAAATCATGGGAGGCAGAGGTCATCCCACTAATTAATCTCAAAAAGGTTGGGGTTAATTGCTAGATTAATTAAAGAGTAATTAGCTTAATTATATTTCTAATAAAACCTAAATTAAGTGAAAATTTCTATTTAAGATCAATTGATTTTAATTTTATATTATTCTCCTCTAAATTATATTTAAAATGAGTGTTTATTTGTATTTCTTGGATTTTTCTACAATTAGTTATGAATTTTGGAAGTTTCAACATTAAAATCTAATTAATGAGGTCTAATTAAACCCCTAATCCCATCGGGCCATGTGGCGGCTGGTGCGGCACACTTTCCACATGACGTGATGGGATTGATTATTTAAGTTGTCACATCTGTCAGCTTAGTTAGCTGGCGGCGGACGCGCTTTCTCTATGGGTCATCCAATCTAAGATCGGATGGCCAGGATTAATCCCACAGTTTAGGCTTAATATCATAAGGGATCTAGTGTAATCTTATCACAGCTGTCCATTCTAATCACGTGGAATGGACGATGTGTGATCCTTCACCTTTGCGAGCGATGAGAGATTAACACTGTTCATCTCTCTCAGTTCAAATCGAGCTCACCTGAGCTTGGATTGGGATCAAAATGATCCTACACCTTTGGAAGGAGGGGGATGCACATCCAACGGTCAAGATTTCAAGGGGTGATAATATCCTTCAAAAAGGACCAACCAAATTTTCTTATGGCTACGGTTTCAAGCAATTACCTCACCGAGGCAATCACCAGTGTTTCCAATAGAGGAGGTAGCTTTGTCTAGTAGAGACGAAGCCCTGTTGAAGGAATTAAATCTTGATTTGAAGTAGATGACTCGGTTGACCAAGCTACCCTTCAACGGTGATCGGGCATGATCGAAGTAGTGCTTCTCATGGCTTGGAGGCTTGGGAAATGACTTGATTGAGCTCGACAAAGTCCACTGATGGTGTGTGTAAGGTTGATTTGATTTTGGTTAAGAATTGAATGAGTTGGATCTTCAATTCACTTCCCTATTTCGGCTTTGAGCAAAATCGAGAATGGGAAATGGGGGAGCTCGGTAATGGCTTGGAAAAGCTTGAGAAGGCTTCGATTGAATCTCCTTAGCTCTGTGGAAATGTTTGATGGTGGTTTAAGTGGGAATGAGAGGGGGTATATCTCCCCCTCCATGGATTGAACGGTGATGGGCTGTTTTTCCATTTTTGATCAATGGCATGGATTGGAGGCACGGTTTGAACTGCAAAAACCCCACATGGGTCATTTTAGGTAGTGGAGTGAAGGATAGTGGATGCTTATGTGCTAAGTGAGTGCATTTGGTGATCTAAGTGTTCAAATTCCATTAGGGAGGTTAGTTTGGCCTTGGCTTAGGTCATGGATGACCTAAATTCATTGGGTCATGTTCACCACCCTCCTTGGTGCCCATGTGGCCCACTAGAAGGATGCCAAATGGCCTTGAGAAAAAAATGACCAAATTTCAAGTGAATTTGGTCATAGGATATCCTTTGATCTCAGGACAAAGTGGTCATTTGGCCATGATTTAAATTTTGGAAGATTTGAAATGATTCAAAAATGGGTTGGGCCAAATTTCAAGTGATTTGGAGTTCATTTGAATTAATAATTTGACGATCAAGTTAGGTCAAATTGAAGTTGACAACAATAAATTGTGCTTGTTAGTCAAGTTCAAATGATCATTTGATTTTGGTTTTTGGTTCAATTTGGATTTAGTTTGGTTCATTACGTCAAATGGGTCAAGTTGATAATTTGACCCATTTGACCCAATTAGGTTTGGCTTAATTGTTGGCTTGATCATGTTCAATCATTGATTATGAATTAGTTTAGACCAATGGTTTCAATCAATTTGGCATATGGTCAATTTTGGCTAGTTTAGGTTTCATTTAGGCTAAATGTTGACTTGGTCAAAGGCTAGGTTTGACTTAGTTTGACCCAATTTGAGTGACTGATCATCCTAGGATGATTGTTGCTTATAAGCTTAGATGTTTTCAATCCAATTTGGGTTGGATTAGATTTTGGCTCAAAAGGTCCTTAGGTTTTATGTGAGCCAAAGATGATCAAAGCTTGATTAAATTTTGGTTGAACTCACATATGAACTTATGATGGAAATATAAATCTAAGTGTAAGTGATTTAGAGTCAAATGGGTTTTTGGTTCATTTGACAATTTCAAGTCAAAAGTATGAACATGGGTTTGACTTGGGTTAGTTTGATTTTGGTTTGGTGATTGTATTTTATGTTTATATTTGGGTATGTGATTGAGGGAGTGATTATTTAAAGAGAAAATCCAAAGATTTGGGCTGATTTGTGAATGATTTGGCTAAGTTCAAGGATTTGACTTGAAAGGGTATAAGTTGGATTTTGGTTTAATTTTAGGTTTAGTTTTGGTTATTTGAATTTATAGTTCATTTATATTTATGAATATAAATGAAGATATGAATGGGTTATGAGAAAATCATTTGAGTTTGAAGTATCAATTTAAGAAAGCATAATTGCCATATAATTATTTATTTAATTATGCTTTCTTAAATTGATACTTTAAAGGAGCAAAGAAGAGCAATTATAGAAGAGTTCAAACACTCTATTCGGTATAATGTTAGGGTATTTCAAGGATGGTTACAAATCTCTTCTAAAAGTGCATCAGAAAGATGGGATTCTTTCTATGGCATAAGATGAAAATTATCTTTTTGAATATGTGGTTAATTGGTTGGAGGAGTAATTGCCATATAATTATTTATTTAATTTTATAATTGTAGCTTAAAATATTAATAAATGTTTTTTTTTGTATTTGTTCACAAGTTTATGTTTTTTCATTGGTGTACCAATGCTTAAAGATTGTACAACCACCTTAGAGGATCATGATTGTTGGGTTGTATGTCATTGTTTAATGATGTTGTATTTTTTACTTTATTTTGTGAGAATCAATAAGTTGAGGTTTGATTTATATGTTTAAAATTATGTCCAAAAGTGTATTTTATATGAAACATAGGGAGTTGCTTGAGGTGTTCTTAAAAAGAAAGCTAGTTGGGATTTAGAGAATTACTTGAGATGTGCCTAACGAGATAGCTAATAAGGGCTTTAGATGGTTGCTGAAGTGTGCTTGAAGAGGTAGCTAATCGGGACTTTAGAGGGTTACTAAAGGTGGGCCTGAAGAGGCAGTTAATCAGTGCTCTAAAGAGGTGCTGTGCCTAAAGAGGCTGCTAATTAAGGCTTTAGAGAGTTGCTTGAGCCATGCCTAAATAGGCAGCTAATCAGAATTTTAGAAGGTTGTTTGAGGTTTATTTGAAGAGACAACTGGTCTGGACTTTAGAGAGCTATTTGGGGTGTGTCTAAAGAGGTAGATAATTGAGGCTTTATAGAGTTTCCTGAGGTGTGACTAAAGAGGCAGTGAATTAGGACTATAAAGGGTTGCCCAAAGTGTTCCTAAAATGGTAGCTAGTCAAGGCATTAATGAGTTTGGTTGTCATGGAACTTTAATGTGCTAGAGTACGAATGATTGCAAAAGATAATAAACTAATTCCATATCATTATAAGAATATTCTTTTAAAATATGTAGCTAAAAATGACATCATTTTTTCTATACATTACTTGAAAAAGATAATAGAATATGTTATCATCACTGTGACTTGGTGATAAAATATATATAAATAGGAGATGTTCCCTGTGCCAAAAATTATTCAATTCTTCGATTCAACCATGCTTTAAGTATTCCATGCAATTAAAAAGAATGATTGGTGATGCTAATACTTTTAAGGAGAATACATTTTTAAGTTGATGGCATTCTAGGTCCAAGGTAAAGTGATTCCTTCATAGTTTTTCAAAGCATAAGTTATGAAGTGAATTCATTTGTGTATGATGTATGGTCCTTCCTATTTTGGCATTAGTTTATTTACATTTTAGGTCTTGTTGTGGCATCAATTTTTTGAAAAACTAGGTCACCTTCTATAAAATCTTTTATTTTAGTGTGCTTGAGAAAGCTCAACAGATCCTATTTTTATGCCTTTAGAGCCTTTAGAGTGAAGCTAGAGCATCGATGCCTTTCTTTCTGTAGATCTGACTCTGTCAGGAGATTTGGTTATTCTGTTTAATTCATTCGAGTACACCATTGAGGGGCATATTTATGATAGGAAGTGTTCTTATCATGGGTATGAGAAGTTCAAAAGGGATTACAATTTCTGCACCAATGACAAAAGAGTATGGAGAAGTTTCGAGGATGGAAAGAAGCTTATATTCTAAACTTCGCCAGTTGGATGAGACCTTTCTTCAAAGTAAGTAAAGCATAAATCTATTAGCTAATTTAGCTTTTTGTTTCTTTATGAGTGGTGTACTCATGAAAGAGTTTAGATTGACTCCATTACCCTCCATGAACACTTTTAACTTAATTTTCATGAATTGTAAACCATTGTTTGATATGATTGTTAGTGGGAGTGGGAGAGTGAATATTGTAAATATATTTTATGAAAGAAAAATTATCACAACATTTAAGGTTGGTTTTGATAGTGATATATCTTCTGTCCATTTGGTAAAATAATAAATGACAAATAGGAGAAATGTATTAGCCTAGATGCCATTAGAAAAGGTTCTCGAAAATCCATTCTCTAAAGCACGAATGACCATAGTGATAAGAAAAGTGACATTGGTTGTGCATTGATCTTAATGTTGCACCCATGAACCATGCATTATCAACATCATTTTACATATTTTGAGGGATCGTGATGAATTATAGGCTAGTAATATCCTTGTCGGAGGACCTTTCTAGCTAGGTTCTCTAATGTTGAATGATTCCTACACTCTATAAAGTAGATCTCTTCCAGGACATCTTTGGCTTCTCTTTTACCTATACAATGAGGACTTATTCCAATAAATGATTTTTTGTATAGGTTTTTCATGAGTGAAGTATTGAGGAACTTTACACTAATTTATATAGCTTCTTTCTTATCCTAGGGTAGAAGTCTGGTAAGTAATTAAGGATAAGGTTCATATTAATAGGTCTCTCCTTTTACTATTGTTGTTTTTCTTCCTCCTTTATGAATAGTTTCACTAATTATTGGAATAAGGTTGTAAATGAATCAATAGAATTTGAGAAGATATTAGCCTCTTGATTTTCTTTTTGGGGGACATATCGTATATCAAAATTTTTAAGTTTTTTGATCTTTATGTGTACTTTGACCTAATATTTCTTTAACATATAATCCATGGTCTGGTAAACTCCTTTGACCTAATTCATCACTAGCTATGAATCATAGTAAGCCATTAATGTTTTAGCCTTGACCAGACTAGTTAATCAAAGACTGGGGAGAAGAGCTTCATATTCCACTTGGTTATTGGTTGGGTTAAAAAGAAATTTTATGCTAGACTTTGGTACTAGCCAATTATGACTTTTGAGAATGATCCTAGCTCTGGGTTCCCCTCTACTAAAGAACCATCTATAAGTATTATGTATAATGTTTCTTAGCTTCCATTTCTTCCTTATCATCGCATTATGAGAAATCAACTTGAAAATCTACAATAACCTAAGATTTTATTAAAGTTCCTTATAATGAATTTAATATAATATCTTGAGATTTTGATTGAACATTTCATCATCCTTCTGATGTGGTTTTATAGGAGGGCACAAATGTTAAAGCCACTTATCACATTCACCTTGTGGGCCTAGAAGTATGGTTTCAACCATTAGGTTATATTTATGAGAACATACACCAACTTTTCTATGTTGAAGTATCTCATCTTAGCTCTTGCTATTAACTTATTATAATAATAAATGGGGTATTGTTTTCTCTCTTCTTCTTATAAGAGGATAGGGCTAAGTACATAATAATCAACTTTGAGGTATAAGAATAACATTTCCTTGACCATAGGGCTACTGATGATGGACACAAGCGAGGTACAATTTCAAGGCCATGAAAGACTTATGGTAGTCCTCATCTTAAATAAATCAAGATCCCCTCTTGAGTGCTTGAAATAATGGTATATTTTTTTCTCCAAACTTTGAGAAATCTACTTAAACTTACAATTTTTCTTGTGAGCATTCTTAGCTCTTTGGCATTGGTAGGAAGTTGCAAGTTAAGTATTGCACATATTTTTTCTAGATTTTTCTGAATGTTGTCAAAAGATATTATCCAATCAAGAAACCTTCTTTGCATGCACCAAATAAACACTTCTCAGGGTTCAACTTCATGTAGTACTCCCTCTAGATTTGAAGGTTTCCTCAAGATCCCATAAGAGTTGTACATTGATGTGACTTTTGACAAGGAGAACATCAACATATGTCAAAATGTTCTTACTCTTATAGAAGCAAAAAAAATTGTCCATTAATTGCTGATATATCACACTTATATTTTTAAGACTGAAAGGCATCACGATGTAACTTGATGTTCCTACATTGGTGATAAATGTTGCATTTTCCTCATGTACTTGATGCATCTTATGTAGTGATATCTAGAGAAGGCATTCATAAAATTGAGTCATTAGTACCCTCTTGAAGCATCTATTACTGAATTAACATTTAAAAGAGAAAATAAATATTTAAAACTACATAGTTTTTATTTGGAATGCCATTAAGATCTTTGGGGATCTTAATTAGATAATTAAATATGTCATTAAGGGATAAATATACTATTTCAAAATATAGAAATATTATCCTATAATGGATTTGATTACTTAATAAGGATGATCATGGGTTTATAATGTACTAGAGTTTTTTCCCCTAAACTATATAAA
Source organism: Cymbidium sinense (assembly GCA_021442155.1). Lineage (NCBI taxonomy): Eukaryota > Viridiplantae > Streptophyta > Magnoliopsida > Asparagales > Orchidaceae > Cymbidium > Cymbidium sinense. Next base: position 75,934,852 of record CM038232.1, read on the forward strand.
GAGATAGAACATGGTTTATTTTAATCTTGGTTTGTAGTTTCCCATAAAGGTAAGCCCCTATAGTTAAATACATCTTAGAAGAAAAAGAATTCCTCCTAATAATACTTTCGATTAATAAAATTGACTTTCAACTCTATGGATTTCAAAGTTTGTATTCAAAGGATGATTATTTTAGAAAATCAGGAGGGATTGATTTAAAATGGAAAGAGTTCTTTTCGAAGTCCAAACAAAAATAAGTGAAAAATGCTTAAGATGTTAGGTAGCCCAGTAAGCATTTCAACTTATTATATCATTAGGCTTTATAACTTTGAAATAAAGTTATTTATATTTCAAGTTTGACATTTTATTAGAAAGTTAAGACTTAAATTCTTACAACATAAGATTATAGAAATGCCTAGTAGGTGAAGACTTACTCTTGTAGTAGAGGAGAAATATGATACTTAAGATTGTAAATCTAAATAGTGTTTTTAACACTGGTCGAAAGCTCTACTTAGTCTAATTATAAAATTTTAAGATTTATTAGCTACTTCTTATTTGATAATATAAGCCTATCTCGACTCTTCTAGACTTCTAACACCTTATAATGATTTTAAAACCATCAGTCCAGACTTAAAATACAACATAGCTAGGTTATATTTTCTATAAAAAAAAACTATAAGCTCACTATCCCTAAGATTATGACTAATATGTTATGCTTTTAGTTATTGCATTAATTTTTAATTTTTAAAATTTTTAGATAATTGATTTTAGTTTAAGGCTTTTGGGAATATAGATCATGCTTATAATGAGATGTAGTTAGAAATAAGTTATAGGCTAAATTAGAAGAGAAGACAGACTTCCCCATAAAGGGTGATCATACTCACAAGTTAAATTCCCTCTTATGTGAAATGGGTGAAGGGACCAAATCAAGAATTTGAGAAGAAAGATGCAATCATGGTTTATAATTCCAGGAGTTCTTAGTTGTTTTTAATGTTTATCATTAAGACTTTAATTGATCTAAGGTTATGGGGTTTTTTATGTTTAAATTGGTTTAATTTAATGGGATAAAAATTTTTAATTTTTTCTTAAGAGCCTAACACATCTAGGATTTCATCATAGAACACCAAAAGAAACATATAAAAAGCATGCATTTCTACTACACAGCTCAAATTAAATACCAAAAGTAATTAAATAAATAAGAGGTACCTCGCACCCCAGAAAAAAAATGTAGGGTTACGCCTCGAGATCTCAACCTAGAACTACAAGTTTGATCTATAGGGTCTTCATTTAACATCATGATTGTTTCCTTCTTTAGGGACCTCCTCCTAATCATAAACAACATATATCTTAACCAAATTCTATGATCAAATTATATTTTTAAATTTTCAAAACAAATTTTTTAAGCCCAACAAAATGAATGTTAAAAAAAAGCAAGCACCTATTTGCATCTAAAAAAATTGAAAAATCTAATAAATTGAATATCCCAACTTGGGGTGCCATGGCGTTGTAGTCACCTTACAAAATCTAGAAGCTTGGATCGCCGTGATGGTTTCCTACTTAAATAGCATGGCACTGTGGCACTGTAATGCTAGCATCAAGGCCCTATCATGATGGTCTTTAGTTTTAAAAAGCAAGAAAACTATCGTTCCCTCCCCAGCAGTGATAACCGCCTAGATAAGAGCAAAGGGAATGATTAAGGATTGAAAAAAATAGCCCCAATAGTGGGAAATCCTCTATAAAAAGGAGAGAACTACCCCTCCCCTATCTTATTTTCTTTCCTAATGTTCCTTTTGTCTTCTTTTTTTTCCCCAGCTTTCCCTCTCTCTCACCTACTATGTTCTTGCTCCCAATCTCTTGCACCCTCAGTAGCACAATTTCAACTATTATGAGAGAATGATCTTCTCATGCAAGGGACAAGATCGAGGTTTTCTCCCACCAACTTTAGGTAAAAATTTTTAAAAATGCTTCATTATGCAACTTCTTTTTGAAAAGCAAATTTAAAAGATTTTCTCTATAAATATTAGATTTGATGAGAAATAAATAGGCTTATCTCTGTTGATCTTGGATATAGAGTAAAAAGAACACCCACAAGACACAAAATTCCATAATCTTGAAATCTAAAGACCTTTACATTGAACTTGGATTCGGTATGAGAAAAAAAACCCTCCTTTCATTGATCTTGGATTCAGAATAAGGGAGAAGAGTCCGTTTGCACTAAACACATAAGAATCTAGCACTGCTAAAGCATTATGCCATCAAATTTTCATTAAAAATGTCAAATCCTGTAAGAATCTAGTTCAAATAATAGAATTCTCACTCTGTGGCGTCAAGGCACTGAGCTCTCTGAAATGAAATCTTTTATGCTCCATCTCATAGCCTCGAGGCATTAGATATTTGGCACTATGATGCTAAGCTCTTGGGTTTAATTATTATTTTTGTAGCACTATGATATTTTATTTCAGTGCTGCAGTGCTAAGCTTTTGGGTTTCAAACCTTTAAAGTAGCGTAGTAGCACTATTTTTCCAGTGTTGATTACATCTTCCACCATCAAACTTGGTTTTGATATGAAATGAAACCCTCCCTCTTTTGATCTTGGATCTAGAACAAGAGAGAAAGGTGATAATGCACTAAAAATCATATAATCTAGCACTACTAAGAAATTACATTACTAAAATTTCAAATTTCTCTAAAAATTGTTAAAATTTTAGGCACTAATAAAATAGTGCCTAGGCATTGAGTTCTCAAGTTTTGTGGGAAAGTCTCCTCATAGCATCATGATGTGGTCCCTTAAGCGCATAGTGCTAGATTAATTTCATGATATCTGACACTTGGAATAGTCACCTCGATAAATTCTAAGTGTAAGTTTGTCTACCCAACACCACAATACCGACCATAGGGTGCCATAACACTGACCTCTCAGGTAGGATGACAAGAAATTTTTTATCTTAGCAATGTCGTAGTGGTAGACTCTTAGGTTATAAACCAAACATTTCTATTTAAAGAAGAATGTCATAGTGCTATGACTTAGGTACCATAGTGCAACCTTTTTGGGTTTTAAACTTATGTCCTGTAGGCTAACAGAGCTTACCCATTATATTTTTAGTGCTGAGGTGCTACTACTGTGATATCATTTAAAGTTAAAAAAAATCTATTATTTTAAATCTTGGAGTTTTCAAAACACATATATACATGAACATGTAAAATAAAAATATATTTATTAAAAATTAAACTATTACATAAGTTGTACAAAAGAAGAGTCAAATACAAAATAAAGGAAAAAAAAGGAAGAAACTAGTAATCATATTCATCCTCCTACTCTTCTTCTTCTGACACCAGCGAGGTGCTCACATAAGGTGGATATTGAGGCATCGTAGAAAAAGAGGTTTGACCTAGACCCACAAAGTCATTATTTTTAAACATATAAACTAATGCTAAGTTAAACTCAGCCATATAAGAAAATTATTTTTATTATTGATCCATATGATAATTAAATTTCTTTTTGAAGGCATCTTTCCTACTACTGCTCTCACTAACGTTTTTCCTTAAATCCAAGACTTCTCTTTTAATTTCTTGGAGTTGTTCATTTTAAGGTTTTGGAGGATTGGGATTAGGGTTGTGGGGGCACATGAGCTCTCCCCAACCTCAAAGCTCGACCCAAATTCCCTAATTATCCTCTTCCTCAGGGAAGCTTTTGAATAAGAACTTCTTCATCAAGCTCCCCCAATGCACCCACCATAATTCATAAATCATAAATGAGGGAAGGATGATCGTATCTTACAGTAATTCTTCTTTAATATATTACAAATGGAATTATAAATAATCTTTTTTATATCTATTATAAGGCCCTTTTGAATAACAAAATTCAAAATGACCATGTTCTTAGTTACCTCATTGATATTATCAGTGTGTATCAACTTGGTAGAAAGAAAATAGTGTTAAACCATAGATTCCACCATTAAGCTATGGTAGAAAGTTAATGATCCTATCCTCCCACCATTTCCACTAAATATTGACATTTCTACTAATAAAAAAACCAAGACTTCATCAAATTCAAGATGATCATTATAATAGAAAAGATATTGATAGTACACTACATTTTATAAATTGCAATATGAGTTAATGGTAGTGTTATCAAAACTTACTAATTTTTTAGTACAAAAACTCTATTATCTTGGTGCTTCTTTGCATTAGGGATGAACTCTCGCACTACAATAATAATGTAGAACCTACTTTCATAACCCAGCTTCGTTCGATGATGACCCTCTCCATGCTCCCACCTAGATTATGGAAACTTCTCTCTGAAATGAAGTGCTTGTGAGTTAGGGAATATTGGTACCTCTCTCGCTTCGATGCTAACAAACTTATTAGCATCGCTGAAGTTGCCCTTCTCTTGCTGAGTCTTTTGAGCAGCATGATTGCTTTATTAATGGGAGTAAAGATTGAGAGAAAGAAAGCTCTAAGGGTTTCTATAGAAAAAAGGATTGCATAATGAAAAATTTATAGCCCAGGGGTCTATTTATAGATTAGACTTAACACTGTGATACTACAAATGGAATGCCGAGGCATTAAGCTCTCGAGTTCATAAACAAAAAATTATCGCCTCAACTCTCACATGCAGTGCCTGGTCAGCTGGTCAAGGTGAGTATTATGCTAGACAAAAAGAGCACTTATTACTATTAATTTTATAATTGACCAAAATTGAAAAGCATGTTGAATATTGATTTAGTGCCTCGATGCTCTAATGTAGCACCACAAATCTAGTCAAAAGTTTGTTCCATCTACTGAATGCACTTGCCAACCTGTCAGCCCATTTGAACTGTTCTTTAACGGGCGCCATGGTGCTACATAATCAATGCGTAGGCGCTAGCTAATTTGCCAACCTACTTTTAACCATCCTTTATAGAATAGTGTCGCAACACTAATTTTGGTAGCACAAAAGCGCTTTATTATGAGAATCTAAAATATAAAACTCTATTATAACATCACGGTGCCATCCTAACAACACCAAGGAGTTCCCCTTCATAATGCCTAGGTGCCATACTTCCAATGCTAAGGTGCCATCCTTCAGAATATCAAATTAATGTACTCTAAGTGAACATCCTATAAATCTACCAGTTTGCTACACATACTTAAATACAATCTGGCATTCCAAAGGTATGTAAGACAAATTTGTTCATTCAACATGTGAACCTAAATCTATCTAACACTCTAAATTGAGGTAAGTCTAATTCATAAGTTCACCATACACTATACTTATTTGGCATTCCAAAGAGGTATAAGCCCAGTCTTTTATTTGTTCACCATGTGAACACCCTATAATTCGTTCACAATTTGAACACACATATATATAACATTACAAAGGGATGTAATTCAATTCTAATGGCTTTCTGATCGATGTAAGTTCAACCCATGCTTGCAATGTAAGCACAACCTAAATCTAATCTATTTGTTCATCATGTAAACACCTCAACACTAAAACCTCTATGGTCTTCATTCTCCATTTCTTCTTCTTTTCTTTCTTCTTTCTTTCTATCTTTTGGTTAGTTGGAATATGGTTTACTCCAAGGCTTCACAAGGTACATAAGATTTGATCTTATGACCAATGTTCATCCTAATCCCCCATAACATTCATTCCAAATTCTAATTGCAAAATTACATGAAAATGGGAAAAGTAAAGCTAACTAAAACCTGTAAAATAGAGATTAGCTAAACAAACCACACAATCTAAAGCATGTATATGAATAAATTAGACTTAGCACCCCACACATGGGTAACTAAGTCCACCTACCCTAATTTGAATTATGCTTAGGGGTATAAGCAACTTGCACAGTAAAAGAATTTAATATTTTTATTACAACGCCCCTTAAGCACAATCCCCTGTAGAAGACAATGATTAGGCTAAGATCGTCCTACCATTCAGTCTACACATATACACGCTAACATCTAGACTAAAATATCACATCACAAAATCAAAGCAAATATCAAACCATGCATCACCCTAATATAGGACTAGAAATGATGACTTAGCCTAATGTGTGTGCCATTTAGGGCTTGTGTGATATGTCTTAGCAAGGCTTTAAGATTAGAGTTTTCTAAATATGAAGGATTCAACTAAGAGGGGGGTTTCATTTAAGTGATTTAGTTAATTTGGTTGATTTTATACAATGATTTGATTTGGTTTGAATGAACCTATACTTAATTACTAAGTGTTGTAAAGAGATGAAAAGAGAAGAGAACTTCGCTTTCCTCCCTACCTTAAGTACTTTTTTAGGTTGATTCATTAGTGATTTTGGCTTAGTGAATATTTTATTATATGTTTTAATTAATCCTAAGTTTAGATGGACTCTAAACAAACCTATTCAATAAGAAAGACATTTTAAGATTAATTAAAGTGAATTACTATCACAAAACACACAACACTTTATTTCTTTCCAACATGTGTAACATACATATGGATGAATCCTAAGCATATCTATACATGCAAATGTAAATGGTTAGTACACCTTAATGATGAATGCTAAGGGATGTTGTTTAAAAAAATTTGGATGCTTCATGATGTATGATTTTGTTAAGTAGAAAATAGAGGGATTATTTTATCCATTAATCAAATGCACACTTACATGTATGAAAGACATAAGTGAGTACGACTCCATTATTTTCTATGCCAGGGGTGTAAAGTATAAGACCTACTTGGGCTACTTAAAGCCTCGCAATCCCAGGATGTCCAGACTAGTATACCACTTTTCTTAAATACATGTGAATGTACAAAAAGAAATGAATGGAAAAAGACTCATGCAAAAGGTTTGTATTTATTTGTTTATTTGATTTATTAGTTGTTTAATTTATATGTGCAAATTTAAAGATCTTTCTTAAATGATAACATAGGAATGAATAGGAATGGATTTATGCAAGTGTTGTGTTGTTTTCAAATGAACTATACACTTTGCAAATCCTATTCAAAACTATGTTTAAAGAGAAGAGAAGGAAAGTCACATAATGCACATCTCGTGTTATACTCACATGCAAGCTTATAAGTAATTATAAGTAGCATACCTTTCATTTGTAATGTTTGATTTATAAGTTTTGAAAATAATTTTGGATTTAATAGTGATAATAGCCACTCATATTCTTACTTTAGCCAAAACATGCAATTTTACATAAAGGAAATATTTCAATTTAATTTGATTTTTCAAAAGACATGAATGCATGATTTTCATATGACATACACATTTAGCATGTTAGGAAGTTAAATAAAGTGATGTAAGCATGTAATTTCATTCATCTTAATTAATTCCTAAAGACAATCCTATGGAATAAGACCATTTAAAGTGAATCAAAGTTGTTAAAAGAAATTTTTAGTTTGGTTTCGAGTTTGATTTGAATTTAAAAAATGTGAAAAGGTTTGCTGGTCCTAACCCATCTCCCACATGTGTTTGTTGTTTTATTTTAATTTTTAGAACTATTAGATTGATTTTATGTTTCGTTTAGGTTAAGGTGTAAATTAAGTTCATTAATTACCCCTTACCTACACCTCCTTAACATAATTATTCAAATAATTATGACCCAACATATGATATGAAACCACATTGAATTTAAATCAGCAATGAACTCTAAGAAAGAAAGGGCTAATGTAATTAGCTCACAATTATTGATTAATTAAGCTAAGGGGTTCAATTAAATACTTTCATGACCCTTTCCTACACATGTAGATTAGATTTGATTTCCTTAAGCTTACTTAGGTTATTGAACACCTAAGTATCTACCCAAGAAAGGATTTATTAAGTGATTAAGTTTATGGATTAATTTTTTATTTTTGAGTTTGGTTAATTAAGCTATTTAATAAAATGATTAAATCATTAATTAATTTGTAAATTAATTAAGTTTTCATTCAACTGAAATAAACTTAGGGGAAAAGATTTGGAAAAGGCCTCCTAATCTCATTCCCTAAGTCTATCCACTGTTCGAAGATGATTAACAAATTTAATCAATGAAGTTATCATCATTTAATAGGTTAATTAATCATTTAATTGATTAAGAGAGTGATTAGAGAAGATGCAAGCAATTACCTAAATTAATCCAATAATAAATTCCAAAAAAATCATGGGAGTGGAGGTCATCCCACTAATTTACCCTAGAGATTTTGGAATTAATTATTGGAATAATTAAGTAGTAATTAACATAATTACATCCCTAATAAAACTCAAATTAAGAAAATGTTGCTATTCAAAATAAATTAAAACTAATTTTATATTATTTCCCTTTAAAGTATATTTAAAATGAAGTTAAGTTTTCATTTTTTTAGATTTTTCTACATTTAGTTATGTATTTTTGAAGTTTCTATAATTATGGAATAATTAAATAGCCTAATTATATAACTAATCCAGTGCCACGTGGACCGCTGATGCGAGGCACGTCCATGTGGCGTGACGAGATTCATTCTTTAACTTATCACATTGGCTACACATTCAGCCAGTGGCTCTATGCATTTTCTCCTTAGGCCGCTGATCAAAGATCGAATGATCAGGATTAAACTTGTGGTTTCTAAAGGGATAATCAGCGGATATAATGTGGATTAATCAGGATCGTCCATCCGAAACATGCGGGATTGACATTCCGTGATTCATCCTTGCCCTCGCCTACGGGAGACGGTGACCGTCCATCCCCTAAGGCTTGATCCAAGCTCACTTGATCTTGAATTAAGTTAAGATCAAACCCACACCATCAAGAAGCAATAAGGAAGACATCTAATGGTAAAATTTGATTGAGATCACATTTCTCTTCACAAAGGACCAAAGAATTTCTACACTAGGCTCAGTTTTGAGGCATACCTCGCTAGAGGCTATCACTGGCGCTCCCAAATATTGAGGTAGCTTTGTCTAGTGGAGATGAATCCCTATTGAAGGTTTGAAGGCTTGAGATCAAGTGGATCCTCCAACTGGCCAAGATGAGCTTCAAGTGCTTGCGGCTTTGGTCAAACCCCTCTTTCCTGTGCCTTGGTTGCTTGGAACTTAACTTGGGTGAGCTCGATTGGGTCCTTTGATGGTGCTTGCAAGAGGAATTGGCTTTTGGTTGAGTGATGGATGAGTTGGAATTTCAATGAGCTCTCCTATTTGGCTTTGAAGAAATTCAAAAATGGAGAATTCAAATGAGCTTTGGAAACCTTGGGAGGCTTGACAATGCTTCCTATGAGTTCCTATAGCTCAATCGAGTGTGAGAGATGTGAAATGAAGTGGAATTAGAGAGAGTATATCTCCTCATACAAGGATCGGATGACCGAGCTTGTCTCCTATGTTTTGATCAAATTGATTACAATGAGTGGGCTGGTTAGGCCGTATTAAGCTCCACATGGTTCAATTTTGGCAGAGGAGTGGAGTGGTGAAGTTTTCATGTGCTCATTTGAGTGGAGGAGTGATTCCATGTGGAGAATTTCCTATTGGGTGGTCGGGTTTGGCCTTGGGTTGGGTTTGACTAACCCAAATCCATTGGGTCATGTGCACCACCTCCATTAGTGTCCATTTGGTCTACCAGGAGGGTGCCAAGTGGCCATGAAAAGGATTTGACCAAATTCCAAGTGGAATTGGCCATGTGTTACCCCTTGACATAGGGGTCTTTGGCTTTGATTTTACTTTAGGAAGATTTAGAATATTTTGAAATTGGGTTGGGCCAAATTTCAAAAGAATTTGGAGTTGATTTGATGTCATTTGGCTCATGTTGACCCATTTAGGTCAAAATGGGTCAACTTGGGTCAAGTTGACCAATTGTTCAAATTGGTTCAAACTAAGGGTTGGGTTAAGTTCATATGACCATTTGAAATATTTTGATATCATTGGTTTGGTTCAATTTAGTTTATATTTGGTTTTGGTTCATTTGATTTCATTTAGGTAAAATAGGTCAAGTTGACCAATTTGACCCATTTGACCCAATTAGGCTTGGTCATGGGTTGGTTTAGGTTTGGTTGGTCATTTAAAATATTTTGCAAGCTTTGGTTTCAATCAATTTTAGTTTGATTTGATTTTGGCTCAAATTGACCTTTTAGGTCAAGTTGGGTTCATGATCAATTGGGCTAGGTTGGGTCCGGTTAGCCAATTGAGGCTTTGGTCAAGTTCAACAAGTGGTTTAGAATGAATTTGACCCATTGGTTGCAATCAATTTGGCTTAGATCAAGATTTGACATATTTTGACTTTTTACATCAACTTGGGTCAGCTTGGGTCAAGTGGCCAATTAAGCTAGGTTTGGCTTAATTTATGACTTGGTCATGTTCAATCATTGATCATGAATTAGTTTTGATCAATGGTTTCAATCAATTTGGCCTATGGTGGATTTTGATTAGTTTGAGTTTCATTTTGGCTAAGTGTTGACTTGGTCAACCCTTAGGTTTGACTTGGTTTGACCCAATTTGAGTGATTGATCATCTCATGATGATTGTTTCTCATAATATGAGGCTTAGGTGGGCTTTGTTCAATCCAATTTGGGTAGGATTAAAATTTTGCTCAAAAAAGGTACTTTAGGTCACTTTGAGTCAAGTGAGCCTAAATGGGTCAATTGACTTGATCAAGACTTGATTCAAGTTTGATTGAACTCACATATGGACTTATGATTGAAATATAAATCCATTTGCAAGTGATTTTGAGTCAAATGGGTTTTGATTCATTTGATAATTTTCAAGTTCAAAGTTGGAACATGGGTTTGATTTGGGTTTGAGCTTTGAATTTAGTTTTGGTTTGATAATTAAAATTTATGTTTATATTTGGATTCATGATTGAAGGATTGATTGAATCATGAAGAAAATCCAAGGGTTTGAATTAGTTTGAGTTTGATTTGGCTAAGTTCAAGAATTTGACTTGAAGAAGCATGGGTTGAATTTTGATTAGATTTTGGTTTGATTTTTGAATTTGGTTTTGGTTTGATGATTAAAGTTTTTGTTTATATTTGGATTCATGATTGAATGATTGATTGAATCATGAAGAAAATCCAAGGATTTGGATTGATTTGAGCTAAGTCCCTAAGATGAAATCAAAGTGACTTTGGAAAGATTTTGGATTTAGAACTCAATCATGGGTTTCAATCATTTAGAATTGATTCATGATTTGAGAAAATCCATTGGAATTGATTTATGATTTGAGAAAATCAATTGAGTTGGAATTAGTTTGAGATTTGATTTGGAATTGGTTTGAATTTTAAGTTGGGGTTTGTTTGAGTTTGAGTTTGAAGTTGATTATGATTTGAGGTTGAATTGAATTTGAAGTTTGTTTGAATTTGGAGTTTGTTTAAATTTGAAGTTGGACTTGTAGGAAGGAAGCAAGGATTTGGTTGAAGCTATAGGGTAGGCAAATTTTCCTAACACCCCTAAGGCATAACCTATTCTTATGGCTAACTCTTCTAAGTCTCTAGGGTTAGGCTAAGTGTTCACCTAATCACTAGAAGTGTCTTAAGACTAAGGAACTCTTAATGTCTAAGAGGAGTCCTATGTCTAAGATGGAGAGGTTGAGAGCTCATTCTAAAAATGAGGTCAACAATATATATCAATCTACTTTTCAAAATAACATTCTCCTACCCATCATAATAAAGATGGTGGAGAGCATCTTCAAATATATATTTTTTTAGTGAATAGATTTCTGGCAACTCCACTAGAGATTACTTCTCTCTCCATCTTCAGTTAGAAAAATTAAAATATATGGTCTCATCATAGACATAAATTTTGGGTTATAATCTTTTAAAATTATAAGATCTATAATTAGGCTTGAAAACCTCTAATGGAAAATATTACAAACATGATGACCATCAAGGTAGAAGAAGGGTCCACTATTAGATTCCCTCAAGCCATAATCAATGCTAGTTCTGTTGGAGCTACTCTCTAGTTTGAAATGATTTTTGAAGTTGTCTAGGTTTTACTTATTAGACCTATAGTTGGGCCTATCATTAAGATCACTAGAATGCAAAAGGAATTCTATAAAGGAAGGAGGCCAAATGTGATTATCCCCAATGAGCCCAAGCCTAAATCCCTAAACTCAAAGAGGGGTTCTATCTTTGATAGGCTATCAAAGGCAATGTCGATAATGCCTACTAAGGATAAAGAGGTTGTCAAGCCCAAGCTGAAGTCCACTATCATCAATCCACTTAGCAATACATCAAGGGAACCTACTACCCCATAAGATGTCGCTCCAAGAAGTAATGACCATTAAGAATCTTCCTCAACCTCTAGAATGTCTAGGAGAGCTCAAAGAGAATATAATGCTAGTCATAGAACTGTCAGATTGCCTGTTTGTTCTGAACAGTAGTATGACCCAGTGGTGGAAGTAAATATACCCACCAATAATAACTTTGATCCACTCTGATGGGTCAAGAGAAATAGCTCTAGAGGAGCTATAAAGATGTCTTTATAGGATAAATATACACATCCCAGTCCACAGAATCAACCACAGAAGGAGGAGACTATCTCCTCCAAAATCTACATAGTTCTGAAGGGTGTAAAAAATAGAAACTTTCAATGAAGAACCAAGAAATTGGTGAGCCAGGTCACCAATTCAACAAATTCCTACCCTAAAAGAGGTGAGAATATTAAAAAATATTATGCCGGTCTAGAGCAAGACTCAAGATCTACGAGTATTATATCCAGTGAATGCCAACAATGAGCCTTAGATATGAAAAAACACAAGTAGTTAGTTATTACAAAGTCTCGATCGATTTAGGTACAACAAGGTATGAAATCTAGGATACATTCCTAGAAATCCACCACTGGAAGGTCCTGATTGATTTAGGTACCTAAAAAATCTCAAATCATCAAGGATGAGACAACTCAATATGAGTCAGCCCTACCATATGATGAAGGAACTCTCCAATCATCAACTAGAAATGTCAGTTTGAAAAGAGTCAACTAGCTCATGATGAGGAAGATAACCAACTCTTCTAGGAAGATGAGGATTTCCCAATCAATGAAGAGCAGACAATTCTAGACTTCCAAAATAATGAAGACATAGATTGTATACAAGTCAAAATGATTTAAATGGTCGATACACATTTATGAAATAGAAACATGGTACTATAACAAGAAAATGAGGAAGAACAGTAGGAGAACTCAAATCATCAACAACCTAGAGGTGAAGCTCAAGCAAAAGTTGAAGTAACTGAAGACCTAATAGATGTTGTAGGTTACAACGATAAATGGGTTTGATGAGTAAAAATTTATGACACCATATAAAATTTTAGAAATTTTTTATTTAGATGATCAAATGCTTCATTAAGGAATAAACATATTATATCAGAAGATAAACATATTTTTCTAAAATAGATTCGATCAATAATAAAAGACTCATAAGGTTAATGGGTCTTTCATGTACTAGAGAATATTTTCCTGAACTATATGAAAAGGTAGAACATGGTTTATTTTAAATTGGGTTCATAGTTCCCTATAGAGGAAAGCTCCTATAGTTAATTACATCTTAAGAATGGTATCTTCCTAAGAATACTCTTGATAAAAAAAGTCATTATTTATAAAAATTTCTAAGATGGTTTCCAAAGGATTAATATTTGGGAATTCAATTAGGATTGATCCAAAGTGGAAAGAGTTATTTTAAGAGGCCAAAGGGGATGAAGTAAGAAATGCCTTATTGATACTAGGATGCCCAATATGCACTTCAACTATCCTATCATTGGGCATTAATTTTTGAAATATAATTTAGATTTTGAATTGTTATTTTCTTAGAAGTTTACGCCTTAGATTTTAGCACCACAAGACCACAAAAATGCCTAAGGTTGAAGACTTACTCAAAGAATAATGCTTCAGAACTTAAGTCTGGATGTGCTTCTAACACTTGTCAGATGCTCAACCTAATTTCATTTTAGTAATTATCGATCATTCTTGTCACTTGAGGGAACTAATCTATCCCTGACTCTTCTAGACTTATAACCCATCTGGAAAGGGCTGTCATCTAACACCACCTAAGCGCATTTTAAATTCATTATACTAAGTCTCATGAATGCAAGATGGGTGGACTGTTATCTTATTAAGAAAGGAATCTAAGAATCCTAGACTCACTCCCTAATCCCTAAGATAATGTAGGGTATGAAATGCATCTAACTAATATTTTTTCAGATTTTTAAGTGTTTTGATTCATGATTCATTTGAGGCTCGGGTATGCATTTTTATGCCTAAATGCCATGCAATTAGAAATGGTTATGGGATAAATTATTAAAAGAAGGTAGAATTTCCCAAAAAGGTGGTCATCCCCATAGGTCAGATGCCCTTTATGTGTAATGAGTGAAGTGCCCAATTCAAGAATTCAAAGTAATATGATTGCATGATTTTCAAGTCCTAATTATTTCTAATTGATTTTAGGTTTTTCCAAAGGCTTTACTTTAAGTGAAGTTTCAAGTTTGCTTTATTTTTATTTCAGTTGTTTATATTTAGATTTGGTAGAAATTTAATTTTTCATATGAGCCTAATCGTCCATACATCCATCACATGAAATCACAACATAGAAAGAAAACTAGAAAGGTAGGTTGATTCCATTGCACACCCAAAATAAATCAAGCCAATTTAATTTAAGAAAAAGGCCAATGCAATTGGGTTCTGCTGTACACCCCTGAAGAAAGAGCAAATGGGCAACTGAGCTCTACCTTTTATAGCCCGGCCTAGAACTACAAGTTTAGATCAGTGAGTCTACTTTCTAGGACTATCTCCTTTTGTAGGGACCACTGCACCAATTTTTTTGGTAGGGTTAGCTCTTGTTAATCCTAAACCCCATAGATCCTAACCTAATTCTAAGCTCAAATTTACATTTTGAATTCAAAAATAAATCCTAAGCCCTGCAAAATAAATGTCAATAAAATACAACAACACGTAGCAGTTATATTTCATAAACATACAAACTTAACATTAGCTGCTTTCCAAGCCCACCTATTCTATGGGCTATGCTTAAGGATTTAAGCACTCTTACAAGAAAATAACATTTTAATTTATTTGCAATCCTTTCTAGCACAGCCCTTTGTAAAACACAAAGTCTATTGTAAAAAGAACATCCTATCACCCATTCTAACAGGTAAATAATTATATAAATATAGTCTAAAATAGTACACCATAGAGACATGTGAAGCACATCACATCACAACATAGAGAATCATAAAAAAGAATCACAAAATGGCCTAACCTAATTCTATGGATCATGACATAATGATCTAGTGTGTGAAAAAAATAGGCTTTTGTAATAAGGCTTTGCTAGGCCTCTTCAGTTCAAATTTCAATTTGGGTTTTGAGTTTGTTTGAATTTTACCTTTAGGTGGTTTCAATTCAAAGATTTAATGATTTGTTTTCATTTTTTATTTTCACTTTTATTTGGTTAAAGTGAAGTTTAGGTTTTCAAGAATGAAGAGTAGAATAGATTCCATTTTTAGGTGAAACCCATTTTATTCAACATTCTAACCCCTAGTGGAATGAAATCTTCATCCTAAGATGAAGATCCATCCTAGGTTTAACTAAGATCTTTAAGTGTCTTAATTAATCCATTTAATTTCATTGAAGGTTAGATTTTAAGTTTGGATTTTGGATTAATGTTTCAATTCCTGTCTTTGGGATTTAATTCTTTATTTCATTTTTAAATTTGATTTATTTTTTATTCTTGATTTAGTTTATTTTTAGTTTGGTTTGGTTTTCCTTATCTCATTTGATTTAGTTTGAATTGGTTTAACACTTGTTTGCATTAAAGTTTTTGTTTTTTGTTTAGGTTTGTTGAATTTATATTCATTTTATTTGGTTTGATTTATGTTAACCTAAGGTACTTAGGTTAATGTTTGAATTCATTCTT
This sequence comes from Cymbidium sinense, assembly GCA_021442155.1. Lineage (NCBI taxonomy): Eukaryota > Viridiplantae > Streptophyta > Magnoliopsida > Asparagales > Orchidaceae > Cymbidium > Cymbidium sinense. The sequence goes on from CM038232.1 coordinate 75,950,632, forward strand.
AGGTTAGATTGATTATAGATTTAAGGTTTCATTAAGTTATTTGATTAAGATTCCATTAGCTTAAGATTAAATTAAGCTTAATATGCATTATTAATTTCATTAAGCCTTAATTATGGAAATGATCATGTTCTTTGATTTATGATGTTGGAAGAGTTATTCTAAGTGTTTCTGATGTTAATGAAGATTAGTTCAAATTACTTCATAATTTATGAATTTATGAATTTTTTTTATTCATTATTTAATTTTTATTGACCTAGACATTTGAAAATTCAACAATTCTCAATCCAAAAGTCAATTGGGTTTGAAATTTCTATGGAAAGTGGGGTTTCATGCCAATTTATTTCCAAGGTTTCATCTTGATTAGATTCATAATAAAGGTGTAATTAAGATTTTAATTATTTCATTAAAACCTAAATTATGTCTAATTTAATGAAGATCATTTGAGGATTTGATTTTTCTTTGATTCATCTCTGAAAGATGTTTCCAAAGAGGGTTCATTCATAATTTTTAAATTTGGTTCATTTATTGTGATTTATTTAACTTTTGGATAATTATTTAATTCAATTAATAACCTAATTAAGTCATTTTATGGTTTATTAAATTTCAATGAGTTTCACTAGTGTATTTAAGTTCATTAGGATTTATTCAGTTGATTTGAAGTGATTCAATTTATTTTCATGATTTATTTCATTTTATTTTAATTTATTTAATTAAAATTGAGGTTTAGGATTTGAAATTTCATATTTCTTAAATTACATGGAGATAATTCATGCAAAACTTTTCCTAAGGTGTTTTTAACATCAATTTCAATTCCCTAAAGTTTTATTTGAATTGGATTAATGATTTGTGAATTAAGGTTTGATTACCATTCAAAGTTAAATTACCATTCAAAGTTGAATTAAGGCCAACATACCCAAAATTAATTGGGGATTTTAATTTTAATAGATTCCTCATCAAGAGGAATCCACAAAGCCAAAGTTTGCATTTTTTTGGATTTATATTTTAATTTTTATGAAATTTTGATAATTTTTTTTAATTAAAAGGAGGATTTACAATTTTAAAATGGTAGGCCACCGCGGTGCCTTCCCCACATGGCGTGGCGGCATTAGGCCATGCAGATCCCGCGTGGCATTTGAGTCAAAAGTGGTGCCATGCAAGATAAATCTCGATTGTCTAATCGAAGATCAGAAGGGTCTGAATTTGTTCTGTGATCACCTTAAGAGATTTAATTAGATCATCTAGCTAAATCTCGATTGTCTGTTCCAAATAGAAGGAACAGATGCCAGAGATTAAATCCTAAGCATCTTCGGCGAGAGATAGATGTCCTCCATCATTTTTGATGAATTTTTGATGATTTCCATGAATGTTGACATGATTTCGATTGTAAAATGATCAATGATTGATTTACAACCAATCCATATGATTCGATCCTCATGGGGATCAATTTTGTTTTCATAAATGACTAAAATTGAATACTAGGGAGCTCAGTGGTGGAGCATACCTCAATTCTGGTGATCACTAGTAGTGGGATCAACTCCAATTACTTGCCTTGATGTGACGATGATGTGGACATTATTTGGTGTCTTTCCTCCCCGCCAAACTCCTTGGAGACCAACTTATGACCTTTTTCTATCAGGTTCAGTCATTTTTGGGCTCACCAGTGGTGAGGGGTCAGGGTGGTGATACATTTAAGGTCGCCTCGATCTCTAGAATGTGTTGGAATGTTCAATTGGAGGTGGGAGACTCTCCCTTGCATTTCACCATTAGAGTAGGCTCGGTGGCTGCTGGATTTGCTCATTTTTTAGCTTACCGGTGATGAGGGGATGGGGGATCGATCCATTTCTTCATTTCCTCCCTTGGTTAGTGATTTAAGATGAAAAGAGGAGAGAAATAGGCTCTCTTTCCCCCTTTTCCATACATGGCCAAAATCATGTTTATGGTCTTCTAGGTGGCCGAATTCTGGCCATAGATGATGGAAAAATTGGCCAAGGGGTGGATCAATGCCATTTAGCCTTATGAGCAAGTTTTGATCAAAGGTTTAAAAGGAGGAAGACCTCTTCTCCCTTTTCCTTGCTTGACCAAGCCTTGGATGCCTTGGCTTTTCCTTTACTATCTTGCTTCTCCTCTTGGAGGAAGCAAAGTTCTCTTTGGCTTCTTCTTGGTGGCCTTCAAGTCATTGACATTAATCCAAATTCTTTGAAGCCAAGGGGTGGAATAAGGTATGGAAGAAGGGAAAATGAGACTTGCATTCTTTTCATGGATTTTCAAGTCTTCTCTTCTCATAATTCCATCTCTTTAATTTACCTTTATTTGTATGACTTATAGAACCACCACCACCAAAGCCCTTAGACTAATGTGTGGCTGTCTAACTCAAACTCAATATGAATTTAAGGTCAAGTCCAAATCGATTTGAATTGGATTGAAAATTTGAATCCAATCTAAGCATTTGGATTCAAAATATCTGATTTTGATTTAATTCTTTTAATTTTAAATTCAATTATGTTTAATTGATAATTGATTATGTTCCAATTTAATTATTTCATTTAGATTTGAAATAATTTTGGATTTTATTTCATTTCATCCCATTTAAACCTAAATGGGTTAAGTTTGATTCCAATTAGGTCCAAATGATTAATTTGAAATTGGATTGGGTTTGAACTCCAATCATGCTTGATCACATGTGTGAGATGATCTGAAGTGGTTCATTTGATTTTGATTCAAGTGCCATTTGATTTTGACAAGTAGGCATAATGGGTTAAGCTTGGGTTTCATTTGGGTCAAATAACCAATTTCACTATATTAAACCCAATGATAGGTTGTATTGTGTTTGATTATTTATTTCCAAATGATTTTTGAGTAATCAAATTTAATTAATTTCAATTTGATTTGAGTTTGAGCCCAATAGGACCCATGTAAGTTCATTTAGATTAAGTGATCTAATGAACCCAGTTAAGGCCTAAATAAATTTAATTTTTTTGATTCATGATTAAACATGTTTATTTGATCATTTGAAATATTTACATTGATTTAATTTAGTCAAATTTTGATGGGTTGACCTTTGACTTACTAGGACCCATCTAAGTCAAACCTATATCAAATGGGTTGACTAGATTTTATTTTTTTTAGTTTTGAATTCATTCATTTGTTTTAATTTAATTTAATTTTGATTTATTTATATTTTTTATTTAATCCAAATTTAGAATTTGGGTTGAGTTCACCTAAGCCCATTAAGCTAAATCAAACCCAAGGAGGGTGCACTAGGTCACTAAACATAGTGTCCTAAGCACTTTATTTAGGAGGTTCCTAATCTAAGATTAGGTGTCCTAATTATTGATTTCAAAATGATATTAACCTTGTCCGAAAATGAGGTCAATAGGGTTCTCAACTCCAAAAAAGAGATTAAGAAATCAGTCAGCTCAACAATTGCCTTAATGACATGAACGGGTTGATGAAAGAAATGTTTGGTCAACTTAACCTGATAGCAACTGCAACACAGCAAGTGCCTCCGAGAAATCCTCCAGAGATAATCAATCTAACAACTAAAACTAGGTGTATATAAAATGCTACACCCAACTTGCCAACAACTTCAACAGAAAGGCTAGAAGCCCTAGGATAAATTACATTAAATACCCATCAAGAGACTGATGTTATCACCAAATCTTAAGTAAAAGATCTGTTCAACTAGAAGTCAAAGTAGCCATCGCTTCAAAAGTTGCTGAATAATTAGTTGGAAAAGGCTTACCATATCCAGCCAACTATGACTAAGTACAGTATCTTAAAGGATATATTTTGCTAAAATTCAACACCTTTTCAGGCACAACAAATCCATGACAACATTTAGCCTAGTTCAAGCTACGTGTGGAAATATTAGAGAAAGAATGCTTTACTACTATGAGAATGCATTAACTATCTTACCAACATGGCCTTCAAATAGTATGCTGAGTTACTCAATGTCTCAATAAAAATCTTCACTGAGTTGAAAACTCTCTTTCTTCAAGAGATTTGCAAGTGCAACCAAGAAAGTAACAATTGTAGATCTTGTCTTGGAAAGGAGAAGGAAAGATGAAAGTGTTACGAAATATATAATATGATGTAGAAATTTAAGCATCAAATGTAATCAGCATCTCATGGAAAAGCATATAGTAGAACTTCTCATGGGGAACATAGATGATCAGATAGTTGCATATCTAGCTATAAATATGATTGATAAGTTCCAAGAACTATTGGATAATGTAGTCAAGTTTGAAAAGCTCCAAAACCATAAATGCCTTAGTGCCAACTATAATAATAATCCCTTTAAAGAAGAAAAATAACTAAAATTGCATGATGCGAAGAAGAATGATATGAATACAACATTCACATTCATGATTGATAAAAAGGGAAATGGAGGTGTGACAACCTTGCGACCAACAACAAAGCTGATAGAAGATAAGAAAAAAGAGCTAACTATTTAAGAGTTGATGTCTAAATAGTACTCATTCAAAAGAGAATGTACTACTAAGATCTTTAGACATGCCCAAAAAATTAGGATTACAATTACCAGAGCCACATTGGCCAGACTAAGTAGACAAAGTTGATGAACCCAACTATTGTCCATTTCATAATCTCTCAAGTCACCCAATTGAAGATTGTTTTGTCTTCAAAGATTGGGTAGAAAAGAGCTATCAAAATGGGGAACTCACCTTATCAGATAATGTATTGGTACATCTTAAAAAGGAAAGGGTGAAGGTTATTACAACATGCCTAATCTAAGTTGCAAAAAGAAAAAATATTGGGCTAGTTGGAAACTAGAACATAAATGATGATAAGGGTAAAGCCCTGCAAACATAAAAAAAGAAGGTGGTTGGGATACCTTCATCTCAAAAAAGACCAAATAGATGATCAACATTTTTCAACTATAGAAGACATTTGATTGAAGAAGTCCTTAGAGCCAGAAATAGATCCAAGAAGGTTCTTCCTCAACACGGGGTAATTTTTATATAATATAAAGAAGCAGATGAAAAATAATCAATTTTTTTCATCAAAGCCTCATAAATCAAAGAATAAGAGAAAATATAAAAAATTAAAGTCTGAAACACAGAAAATGATTAACTCTTTAGAGGAGTACAAACAACCTCCTCGGCAATCAGTTAAGCTAGAAGAATACATGACCCATTTGCAGCTCGACATGAAAAATCCTAAAGAAGAGATTTTGATTGAAACGTGTTTCATAAATGTGATTGCAACTTCAACTGACTCTGAGAAAGAACTATGATTTTCTAGAGAAAAGCTTACTAAATGGAAAGTCAAGTCAGGCTCAAAGAAATGATGTCCTAAACTAGGCAGTAATTCTGAGAATATTGAAAACTCTAAAATTTCTGAAGAGACATAGAATTTAGAGGCTTCTTCTAATAAAGAAGATCAGACATAACTAAGTAACTTAAGTTTAATTAAAGAGTAGAAAATGAATCTCTCCACCTCCATAATAAAAGGTTAGTGAAAAAGGCAAAGAAATTTAAATTAATAAAAATTCCTTACTCCCATCACCAAACTAAACCTTAAAATTCTACCAAAATAGGAGTAGACTATAATGTTCTCGCAAATTTGCACAAGCTCTCTACTTCATTAAGTATTTATGATTCTCTCATATTATCTAAAGATATATGTGATACATTAATTAAAGCTTGCAAAATCCAAAATAATATGAAGCATTCTTCACTGAAGAGAAGATGAAAGAGGACTTTACCTCTCAAAAGTCAGCAACCATCACATTTAATGAGTACGACTTATTACTAGAGATTACTAAACATAATCAACCCCTTTATATTACAATTGAAAACAATTCTATTCATATAAAAAGAATATTGATCAATCCAAGTGCTTCAGTCCATCTCTTAATAGTTAAAATTCTTCGAACGTCAGCTTTAGATAATCATTATCTGGATAAAAGTATAATATTCTTACAAGGATTCAATGAACAAGGACAAAAAATCTTAAGGTCTCTTATTCTACCTATACACTTTGGAAAATTATATATAGAGGCCAAATCCCAAGTTGCTTACAAAGTGCTCCTTGGTAGGCCGTGGATACATGAATATGGCATAGTACCTTCAACTCTCCATTAATGTATGAAGTATATTCAAAATGGTGAAGAGCATCAAATTGATGGTGATATGAATCCATTCTTGATAAATGAGATTAAGATCTATGATGAAACTAAGTATTTCATGCCTAAGAAAGTAAAAGTAAATGCTCAAAAGTAAGTGGCTCCGCCTATCAAACTAATGCTAAATGGTGATAATTCAAAGATTACTAGTTAATCCAAATTTTCTTTTATTTTGTATTTTCATCTTTTTTGGTACAACTTATGTAATAGTTTTGGTTCTTAACAAATATATTTTTATTTCAAATGTTCATGTATTTCTTTGTATATGTCTTTCTGTTTATCATCTGAAAACTCTAGGATTTAAAATAATGGATTTTTTCTAACTTTAAATGATATCACAGTAGTAACATCTCAACACTAAAAATACATCGCCTAGGCACTGCTAGCATATAAGATGAAAGTTTAAAACCCAAAAAGGCCACACTATGGCTCTTAAAATAGAAATGTTTGGTTAATAACCTGAGTGTCTAGTAATGCAGCACTCTACATGTGGTGCTGTTAAGATAGAAATTTCTTATCATCCTACCCAAGAGGTCAATGCTGTAGCGCCCTATGGTCGGCGTTGCAGCACTGGGTAAACAAACTTAAACTTAAAATTTATCGAGGTTAGTATTCCAAGTGTTTGATATCATGAAATCAATGCAATGTTGTGATGCGTAAAGGACACCACAACACAATGAGGAGACCTTTCCCACAAAACTCGAGAGTTTAATGCCTTAGCACTGGATGCACAGCACCTAGGCACTATTTCATCAGTGCTTAAAATGTTAACAATTTTCAGAGAAATTTAAAATTTTGACAGTGTAATATCTTAATAGTGTTAGATTTCATAATTTTTAAGCCATTAACACCCTTCTCCCTTATTTTGGATCCAACATCGACAGAGGAAGGGTTTTATTTACACTAGAACTAGTTTCAATGGTAGAAGACATAACACCTCGATGTTAACAAAATGGCTATATTGTGCTACTTGAAAGGTTTGAAACCCAAGAGATTAGCACTACGACACTGAAATACTACACCACGGCGCTGCAAGAAATAAAATTAAACCTGAGAGCTTAGCACTGCAGTGCCAAATATCTTGCACCTTTGTGCTTCAAGATGGAGCATCAAAGATTTAATTCCTGATAGCTCAGTGCCTCGACATCGTAGATTATTTGAACTAGATTATTATAGAATTTGACATTTGTTATAAAATTCTAGCTACATAACACATTAGCAGTGCTATATTCTTATGTGTTTAATGTAAATACACTTTTCTCCCTTGTTCCAAATCCAAGATCGTTAGAGGAAGTTTTTTTTTCTCATGCCAAAACCAAGTTTAATGACAGAGGTCTTTACATTTCAAGATTCTAGAATTTTGGGTCTTGGGGCCATTCTTTTACCTAGGATCCAAGATCAACAAAGATAAGCCTCTTTACTTCTCATCAAATTCGAGATCGATGTCAAAAATCTTTTAAATTTACTTTTTAGAAAGAAAATTACATAAAGAAAGCATTTCCAAAATTTTACCTAAAGATAAAGGGAGTAAACCTCGATCTTGTCCCTTTCATTAGGAGATTATTCTCCAGTAATAGTGGAAATTGTGTTGTTGAGGGTACAAGAGATCAGGAGCAAGAATAGAGTAGATGAGATAGAGGAAAAGTCAAGGAAAAAGAAGAAGATAATGGAGGGACAATTCTCCCCTTTTTATAGAGTATTTCTCACTATTAGGGAATCTTTTTCTGCCCCATAATATTTTCCCCCCTCCCATCTAAGCGGTTATCACTATTAGGGCTGGAATGATAGTTTTCTTGTTTTTTAAAATTGAAGGCCATTGTGAGAGCGCCTTGGTGTTGGCACTATAGCACCGTAGCACCATGTTATTTAAGTATGGAAATTGTTGGGATGGTTTAAGCTTCTAGATTCTATTTGGTGACTATAGTGCCACAACGTCCCAAATTAGGATATTCAATTTATTTATTTTTTTCATATTACTTTAGATGCAAATAAAATTGCACCCCAATGAATATGTCATGTCAATTGGACATGATGCATTCATTGCTCTTCTTATTTATTTATTTATTTATAATTATATACATCAATATAATAGGAAGAGGGAAAACATAGTTTTTGAAAATCTCTAATTACTTTTATATATCGTATAAGATAGTGACATTAAATAGAATACAACTATAAATGATTAGCCTAAATTTCTCTAATATAGATAGAGGCTATATAAGCTCTATAGGCCATATATGCCTCTCTCGAGCTTCGTGGAGATACTGAAGGGCAGTATCCTAATCTTGGACTAATGAGGAAATGACCTACTTAAGTTCGGTTACTTGAGTGTCTGTCTATGAGCAATCCTCTTCTATAATTGTGACAACCTATTTTATCATATATTTTCTTTCTAATATATACTATCTCATCAGATGTAATTCTCTCAATTCAGTAGATATATCGAGGAGTTTAATCTATGCTCTAGAAAGCTCTCTCTAGTAGAATCTCAAGGCTCTGAGATTATGCTCAAGATCTTAGCGAATTAGAGAGACCTGATGTGAAATTGTGTTGAGTGATATCTCTACATTAGTGATTGCATCTAACAAGACTTCCTGATAGGTAGTGTGTAATAAGAATATTCTAAACTCGACTTCTCTGAATTCCCAAAGCTATAACTCTCATGTTTCAAGATCTAAGGCAGTAGCACAATCTAATGAAGAGTTCACCTCCACACAAAATCTAGAAAGCTCAGGCATGACTTCTAGCTCAATGCTCAGAAGTAGGTGACATAATGTCAGCACTATATGAGGCACTTTGAAGAGCCACAATGTGGTGAATATGAAGGCTTAGGACATATTATAGAGATGAAGCATGAGATCTCCATACTAGATAATTGCCTCTGAGCTGTATCCATCAAAATAAGAGTGGGGTGACTATCTGTATAAGAGTCGAGCTCTATTATGAAATCATCTTGGGTGGCACTCACTATCACTCAAGTCAAATATGATAAGAGTGGCTCGTGGCTAGTCTTCAGTGTGCTAGGCTGATTTGTATGTGGGTCTTCTTTAATATGCATATGATCACTACTGATAGGCTGAGTAGATAATGAGGAAGTAGCATTAGTATTTATTGATACCACTAAGATAACTTTGCTCTCCATTTGTTCTATTGGTGGCTCAACTACTACTAATGGGTTAAGAAAATAAGTAGAACCATTTATCTTTGTTATTCCCATATCATGGCCAGCTATCATGGGATTGTGAATATTTCTACCATCTTTCTCTTGAGCAGATGAAACCTTTCATTATCGCTTCCTACTGTTGTCCCACTCATCTGATGATCTCTTAGGAGCATGAGGTGAATTTTAGGGGGATGCAAAGGTCATGCTAGTTTAGCCATCCCCAATCTATGACTATATGGAGAATCCACAGTAACTATTGATGATTAACTTCTGTGAATGTTTTCTGTTGGGATAGTCAGAAACTCAAACCAGTCCCCAAGTGAAGTGAGAAAGTCCATGCTGTATAAGCTACTACTAAACAAATAGATAGTGAAAACATCCCTAGTGAATGAGTATATGATATATCCAACATTTATGATAGTCCATATATGGGTGTAGCTTGAGTGAAGCCATACTTCCTAGCCATTTTGTTGGGGTTGTATCATGGACTCATGATGCCGGTAACAAAGTTAATCAGGTCTTAGCCCAATGAGGCATTCTGTTATGCATCTATATCCTAGCTTTGATAATAATAAAGGTGTCTCTCTATCAGTAAAAGAGTCTTGGAATCTTTGTCCTAAGCTCTAAGTAGGTAGGCTATGAAAGGATGATCTATGAATGATCTGGAAGCTATCTGTCATCCATGATAGAGCAAATATGAAAGTTCGAATATGATTTGTCTAAGGTGATTGTAGACTTGCTTAACTGCAAAATCAGAGAGTATCTTTGCTCTCTAAAGTAGAGTGGCATCTCAGGACAACTAAAGGCTCCTGATATATGTGCATGAATCTATCTGGGCATCTACATCATAGTATCATGAGTCAATCATCACACTCACTCTACCTAATTCATAGTATAAGTAGGCTAATGATGCAAGTGTTAGTGAAATCTTCTCACTATGAGCAAGCAAACTAGTCATCAAGAGAGTGGAATGATAAAAAATGTTTGTTATAACCTGGAAATACGAAATAGCACAGCCAAGTGGCAGTGAAAGCTACTAAACACAGCTCTTCATTGATTCCATGCTAGGATTCATCAAAAATTGACTATTTCTTTTAAGTTAAATCTAGTACTGAATGACTTCCCAGATGAATGAAATCTCATGTTTAACATATCATCCAATCGTGTAAAATGAGGTGAACATATTAATGAATTAAGAAAACTCTCAGATCATGTGTCTAGAGTAACTACTCCCCATCATCTTCGGCCTGATCTCCACTCTCCAAATAGTCTCTGATAGTGATCTAGAGCACGATGAAAACCTGAGGAATATACAAAGCTGCCTCTTTTATGCTAGCCATCTGGTTGACACTGAAAGAGCTGATGATCTGGAGACACACTCCTTATAAGGAATGCCTATAGTAGGGAAGCCTATTATATCCTGCATGTTTACTAAGGTGATTGTCATTTCATGCGGACTAATCCAACAGGTATTGGTGACCTTGTCCTAATGTTTTGCTATGCTCCGGATCTAAGTAAATGGAAGGAGGATTTAGTCAAAAAGTGATGCATATAATATGTAATATCTACTAGCTCTCTCTGAGGATATCACCATGCATCTGTAAATGATGGTGGGCCTAATATACGTAACTACTAATAGTTGACACTGGTGTGTCAAACTTTGAATTTGGGTCTCAATCTTCTACTTCATGATGTAATATGCAATAACCCAAAAGCCTGATTGTGCCTGCATAAGGAGAAATATTTGCAACTAGCTGAAGTACATCTTTATTCTCAAAGCTAAGATGATATGCGACCCTCTATATAATGATTGCATCTCAACATTAAATTGATCACCTAATCAGTAGGACCATGACCTGATGGAAGCTATGAATCAAGAGGTAGAATATGTGATGATCGAGCAAATCAATCCTCAAAAATATCCCTGCCCATCAACATATCCTGATGCCATGATAGTTGATCTATAATCTAACTGAACAATGTGGATCATAGGCTTCAATAGTGGCCCATATCTGCCATTTAGTGGGCTCTGAAGGACGCAAATCATTTGGATTGTTCTAGGTAAACATTGTAGCCAATATGTAGTAAATTTGAATAAGAGAGGCATGCAAATTTTATAGGCATTATAAAAAGTAGTAGTATCTAAATTTGTAAATGATCTTCGCTTGTAGGCTTTAATTCAGCCTTCTCTAATTTCACAGGTTTTAAATTTATATTTAGATTTAATCCTTTTTTGAATATATTGAATTCAGATTTATATTTAGACCCGCCCATTTGGGTATGTTGGAGTCTAAATTTTGGTTTATATTTGGGCCCTTTGGGCATGATGGATCTTAGTTTAAATTTAGAATGCCCCTTTGGGCTTGATCGATCTTAATTTAAATTTAGATCCGACCTATTTGGGCATGATGGATCTGATTTGGCCTATTTAGGCATGATGGATCTTAGTTTAAATTTATATCTAGCCTCTTTAGGCTTGATGGATATGATCCAAGATAGCTTCAATTGGAGAGAGTATCACTTGGATGGAGAATTTTTCTTGCATTGCATTTCTTATAAAATTATTCCCTATTGACAGGGGAAGTTTTCCTTTGAGAATAGAATATTCTTCTCATACTTAAGTGAAGAGTACCACTTCGATTGATTGATTTAGAGTTAATTTTGACTCTTGCATTTGTAAAGAATAACACCTTTAATGGTTATGCATAAGATCTCTTGAGATATTATCCATTTATATGGGGAATAGGTCTTATCCCTTTTGCATCAATGAGTTGATAAACTCCTCCTTCATATACTTTTTCAATGATATATGGCCCTTCCCAACTTGGGTTAAACTTTCTACTAGTTCATTGATGTGAAATGATAAGCCTTTTGTATACCAATATTAATATACCTACTTTGAAACTTCTTGGGAAAACCATGCAGTCATGAACTAAGACATCCTTGCTCTATATATTTCTAAATTTTGTTGTGTCTGTAATCGAGTTTTATCTAAAGCTTCAAGCTCTTCAAGTCACATTCGACCACTTTCCTCCATTGTAAGTTCAGTTTGAATTGTTATAAGGAGTGAATGTAGCTCAACTTCAAGAGGAAGTATTGCTTTTGATATGAATACTAGAGAGTATGGTGTTGCTTATGTAGTAGTTTTGTATGTAGTATGGTATGACCACAAGGCTTCTATTAATTTATCATGCCATTCCATTTTAATTTTAGAGAGAATTTTTTTGAGAAGTTTAATCAATATTTTCTTGAATGCTTCTGTGAGGCCATTAGATCTTGGATTGTATATTGAAGCATATCATCAATCTAACTTAAATTTCTCAATTAAGTAATAAATTTTGACATTCTTGAGAACAGTTTCATTATCAGATATAATTCTTATAGGTATTCTGAATTGATAGACAACATAGTCTCAAAAAAAATTCACTACATTGTTCACTTTAACTTCTTTTAGTAAAATTACTTCTGCCCATCTGGAGAAGAAATCAATAGCAACTAAAATAAAATAATATCCCCTAGATGATGGAAGATCTATTGGGCCTATTATATCAATTCTCCAACTTTCAAATAACAAAGATGTAATTATTAGATGTAAGTTATTAGGTGGTTGATGCAACATGACTACATATATTTTCCACTGTTCAATGTAGTCTTGAACCATACTGGTCCAATAGTATCTCATTCATTTGATTTTGAATTTCATTTTGAAACTAGATCGGTGTGCACTACAAAACCCTTCATGGACTTCAATCATTACCATATTTGCTTCATCTGGTCCTAGGAATCACAATCACATTTGGTTGAATGAGCACCAATATAATGTATCATTCACCAGAGATATCGTAGTGCTCTTTATGAAATTTGATGAGCTTTTGATTTATCCTTTGGCAATCATCTTCCTTTAAGATAAGTGATGAACACTTCTCGCCAATCATCTTCCTCTATTATCATTGAAATCTCTCAATTTTCATTAGCTTAAAAGGTTAGCAGGAGAGTTAGTGCCAATGCTAACCTTCTGGACTATTATTATAATTAGCTCTCCCTGAGAATCTGTCATTTCTTTAGCCAATTTAGCTAATGCATCAGCTTTTCCATTATCCTATTGTGACACCCTTGTAATTATTATTTCAAAGATTTGTTTTAGAAGATCCAAGACATGCTTATGATAAAACGCTAATTCAAACTTGTTTATCTTGAAAGTCCTAATTATTTGTCAGATTATGAGTTGAGAATATCTATAAATATGAAGCTTCTTAATTTTCATGTTAATTGCTAACTCTAAACCAGCAATTAATGCTTCATATTCAGCCTCATTGTTAGTTTTAAGTTTCATTAGACTACATGAATATTGGAGAATACAGCTTTGCAGTGTCACAAATATTAAGCCAATTCCAACATGTACTATAGGTAAACCAGGAAGTTTAGCTGCCTTTACTGATGAAGTTCTATCAAAGTAGAGTTTTTATTTTGATGGTTCAACTTTATCTTGCCCTTTGTTGAGCTTCTTCCCCTTCGAAGATATATTTATCAGGCAATTCATCATTAAGTGGAGAGCTTACTGGTAAGGGATGAGTGGCTAGAAAGTTAGCTTAAGCTTGCCCTTTTATAGATTTTTATGGGATATATGCTATATTAAATTAAAGTAATAGAACTACCCACTTAGCTAAGCGACTAGCTAGGGTAGGTCTAGTCATTAAGAATTTAAGAGGGGTGAACTTTAGATATCAATGTTTTTTATGTGATAACATATAATATCATAGTTTATGAGTAGCAAATATCAATGTTAGATATTACTTCTCAATAGGAAAATATCTTATTTTGGCTCTTATCAAATGTCGACTTATATAGTATAAGGTATTTTTCTTCCCCTCCTCATTGTTTTGAGCTAACAAAACTCCTAACGACCATTCTAAGGTTGTCGTATAAAATATCAACGGCTTTATTGTTATTAGTGCTACCAAAATTGGAGGATGTAATAAATATTATTTTATACTAATCAAATACTTCTTAACAAGCATCATCCTATATAAAAGGAGCATCATTTTTCATCAATCGAATGAAAGAATGACATCTCCCTAAAATATTAGAAATGAACCTTTTAATGTAAGCCAATTTTCCTTGTAGTGAACGTAGTTGCTTCAAGGTCTTAAGTGATGACATTTCGATTATTGCTTTTATTTTAGAGGGATCAATTTTAATCCTTCTATGGTGCATAATAAAGCCCATGAATTTTTCAAAAGTAACATTAAAAGTACATTTCAATGGATTCATCTTTAAGTTAAAACTTTCGATTATATTGAATACAACTCTTAGATCACTTATGTGCTGGCTTTGAATTTTTCTCTTGACAACCAACTTATTAACATAACATTTCACATATCAATGTATGAGGTTGTTAAAGATATGGGCCATTGCCTTTTGGTATGGAGCACCGATATTTTTCAAGCCAAATGACATCACTTTGTAGTAATATATGCCTATTAGTGTGCAAAAGGATGTGTGGTAGTTTTCATCTTCTGAAGCCATTTTAATTTGGTTATAGCCTGATGAATCATCCATGAAGAACATATCATAGTTTGATGTATTATCTACCATGAGTTTTTCATTTGGTATTGGAAAGTCATCTTTTGGGCATGCTTTATTTAAATCCTTGAAGTCAATACAGACACAGATCTATCCAATCTTTTTCCTTACTAGAACAATATTGGCAATTTAGTCACCATACTTCTCTTCCTAGATAAATCCTAATTCAATAAGCTTTATGGTTTCAACAATTACTTGATCTTTAATTTTCAATTGCATTCACCTTAATGCTTATTTTATAAGCTATAAATTAGGTTTAATAACAAGTTTATGTGTAGCCACATCTGGTAACAGGCTTAGGATTTTATTATAATTCCATGCCAAATGCTCTTTATATTTGTAGAGTAGTGTTTTTAATTCTTCTAGTCTTCTTTATGTGAGGCTAACACTAACAAAACTTGGTCTAAACACTTCTTCATTACCCAAGTTGATTTCTTGGAGTTCATTAACAGTGGCTTGATTGCCTTCTTTAAATTTCTTTGTGGCCTCTTTGAGATCAATTATTAGTTCCTCTTCGGTATATTTTCATTTTCATTTGGAACGTCCCTTTGTTCATCTATAGTTTCTAGAGGGACTTCTTCTTTAAAAGATATGGCATAACATGAGCTCATTAGGGGAGATATTATTGTAATGTATCCTAATCCCCATGTAGTGAACTTTCAATATTTTATAAAATTTTGGTTATTATCCATTTTCCAGAGCCTCTTAAATAATCGAGCTTGACCGCTTGATTATATAGGTTGAAGGTTATTTATGTCAAACTTCTTTAGTGCTTGTGAGTAGTATTGAGGGATCATTATTAAAAAATCTTCTTCCTCAAAATCATCATCTTCAAGCAACATTTGTATGGGATTTGAGGCAAGATCTTCTATCTTGTAGAAGAGGATCTCACGTTCATTGTAGCCTCTTCTAGGAGGGATGTAGAAAATTTTTTGTTATTATATTTTCTCACTTCTTGAAGTTGTTAAGAATTTTATATTTGCCCTTAGCACTGTGATTATTTTCATAGATTTATTGAAAATTTGGGATTCAGACACTCTTATTAGAGAAACTTAAGTTTCTTCTAATTACTTTGCAGCTTTACTGGTACTAACTTCTTCTTTCTTTTGGCTCGCTGAGGCTTTCCTAGATTGATAAAGTACTAACCATTTGATTGTTTTGACTCATTTGTACTTCTGCTCTTTGATTAATCACCTTTCAACATTAGTTTGATAGGTGAAGCCACTTGCTTTTGAGCATTGACTTCTCTTACTTTCTTAGGAATGAAGTACTTGGCATTATCATAGATCTTGATCTCATGTATCAAGAATGAATTCATATCACCATCAATTTAATTCTCTTCACCATTTTGAATATACTTCATATATTGATGTAGAGTTGAAGGTACTATGACATATTAATGTATCCACCCTACCAAGGAGCACTTTGTGAGCAACTTGGGCTTCCATCACATGAAATTTGGCCTCTGTATATAGTTTCCCAAAGCATATAGGTAGAATAAGAAACCTTGAAGTTTGTTGTCATTGCTCATTGAATCCTTATAGAAATATTATACTTTTAAGAGATTAACTGAAGCATTTTAACTATGAAGTGCTTGAAGCATTTTAACTATTATGAGATTAATTGAAGCACATGGATCGATCAATATCCTTTTTATGGGGATAGAATTTCTTTCAGCTATAATATAAATTAGCTAATTATGTTCAATCATTTTCATTGAATGTGATGATTGCAAAGTTTTGAGAGGTTATGTCCTTTTTCATCTTCTCTTCAGTGAAGAATGTTTCATATTATTCTAGATTTTGTAAGGCTTTGATTAATGTCTCAAGTATATCTTTAAACAATATGAGAGCATGATAAATAGATAGCAAAGCAAGGAGCTTGTGTAAATATGCTAAAACATTATAGTCTACTCTTTTTGTGATAGACTTTTGAGGTTTAGTCAGTGATGGTGGTAAGACATTTTCATTAATTTAAATTTCTTTGACTTTATCACTGACTTTCTATTATGGAGGTGGAGAGAATTTTTTTTTTACTCCTTAACTGGACTTAAGTTACTTCTTTTATCTAATTTTCTTTATCAGAAGAAGTCTCTGAATTTTGTATCTCTTCAAAAATTTTAGAGTTTTTAGTACTCTCAGAACTATTGCCTAGTTTAGGACATAATTTTCTTAACCCTAACTTGACTTTCAATTTAGTAAGCTTTTCTCTGGGAAAACAAAGATAGTTCTTCCTTAGAGTTAGTTGAAATTGTAATCACATTTATGACACAACACATTTCATTCAAAATCTCTTCTTCATCATATTTTATGTTGAGTTGCATATAGGTCATGTATTCTTCCAGCTTAACTGGTCGTCGAGGAGGTTGTTCATACTCTTCTAAATAGTCAATCATTATCTATGTTTCAGGCTTTAGTTTTTTGTATTTAGTTTTTTTCTTTGATTTGTAGGGTTTTGATGAAGGAGATTGATTATTTTTCATCTACTTCTTTATATTATATAAAAATTTCCCCCTATTGAGGAAGAACCTTCTTAAATTTATTTCAAGCTCTAAGGATTCTTTCATTGAATGCCTTATATGCTGAAAGATTGTTGATCAACCATTTGCCCTTTTTTGTGATGATGGTCTCCCAACCACCTTCTTCTTCTTTTTGTGTTTATGGGGCTTTTCCCTTATCATCATTTATATTCTAATTTCTAGCTAGCTCAGCATTTTTGCTTTTTGTATCCTGGATTGGGCATATTGTAATAATCTTCAACTTTTTCTTTTTTAGATGTACCAGTACAATATCTAATAAGGTGAGTTCCCCATTTTGATAGCTCTTTTCTACCCAATCTTTGAAGATAAAATAATCTTCAATTGGGTGAATTATGAGCCTATGAAATAGAAAATAGTTGGGATCAGCAACTTTATTTACTTAATATGGTCGATGTGGCCCTAGTAATTATAATCCTAATTTCAGGGCGTGTCTAAAGATCTTGGCAGTACATTCTCTTTTGAATGAGTGCTTTTTAGATATCTTCTCTGGGAGAGTTAACCCCTTTTTCTTATCTTCTATCGGCTTTGATGTTGGTCGTGAGGATATCGCACCTTTGCTTCCCTTTTTGTCAACCATGAATGTGAATATTGTATTCACATCATTCTTCTTCACATCATGAGATTTTGGTTGTTTTGCTTTCCCAATGAGCTTATTATTATATTAGCACTAAGACTTTTTTTTTACTTGGGGAGCCTTCCAAACTTGGCTACATGATGCAATAGTTCATGGAACATATTAATCATAGCCATAGCTAGATATGGAGCCATCTAGTCATCAATGATCCCCAAGAAGTGTTTTATTGCATGCTTTTCCATAAGCTAGTGATTACATTTTATGCTTAGATTTCTCCATCTTTTGATATATTTTGTAACACCTTTGTCTTTCCTTCTCCTTTTTAAAATATGATCTACTATTGTTACTTTCTTGGTTGTGCCTATAAATCTCTTGACAAAGAGTGTTTCTAACTCAGTGAAGGAGTTTATTGAGTCATTAGGTAACTCAACATATCATTTGAAGGTTGTGTTGATAAGACTTCTAATGAATCATTGTAGTAGTAAATCATCATTCCCTCCAGTATTTTCACATATAGCTTTAAACTAGGCTAAATGATGTCGTAGATTTTATGTGCCTGAAAGGTGTTGAATTTTGGCACAATGTACACTTTAGGACATTGTACTTAGTCATAGTCGGTCAGATATTGTTGGCCTTTTCCAACTAACTATTCAATAGGTTTTGAAGTGATAACTGCTTTGACTTTCTGGCTGATGAGATCTTCTACTTGAGATTTGGTGATGAGGTTACCTCTTAATGGGTATTTAATGTCATTTCTTCTAGGGGTTCTTGCCTTTGCATTGAAGCTATCAGCAAGTTAGGTGTAGCATTTTATATTCCCCTAATATCAGCTATTGGATTGACTATCTCTAGAGGATTTCTTAGAGATACTTGCTGCATTGCAGTTGCTATGAGGTTAAGTTGACCAAATAACTCTTTCATTAGCCTATTTATTTCATTGAGATGATTGTTGAGGTGATCAATTTCTTGGTTTCTTCTTTGGAGCTGAGAACCCATTTATTGTTATAATATTATTTCAAGATCAGTTAGCTCTTCAATTTCTTCAACTGCTACTTGAGCTTCACCTCCAAGTTGTTGATGATTTGATTTCTCTTATTGTTCTTCCTCATTTTGTTGTTCGGATATCACATTTCTATTTTATAAATGTGTATCAACCATGTGAACAATTTTGATTTCCTTACAATCAATGTCTTCATTATTTTGGAAGTCTAGAATTGGTTGCTATTCATTGATTGAAAAATTCTCATTCTCAGAAGAGTTGATTATCTTCTTCATCATCCACTAGCTAACTCTTTTCAAACTGGTGTTTTCAGTAGATGATAGGAGATTCAATTTCTTCATCATTTGGTAGGACTAGCTCATATTGAGTTGTCTCATCCTTGATGATTTGGGATTCTTTAGATACCCAAATCAATCGGGACCTTCAAGTTGTGCATTTTTAAGAATGCATCCTAGATGTCACACCCTGGTGTTCACCGGATGAATTATATTACTTTTTATGTGGTGGTTGTTAGGACCTTCCAACAACTAATTACTTAGTATTTTTGTATCTAAGGGCTCATTATTGGTGTTCATCGAATATAATACCCTTAGACCTTGAGTCTTACTCTAGACGGACACGATATTTCTTAATATTCTCACCTCTCTTAAGGTAGGAATTTTTTGAGTTAGTGACCTTGCTCACCAATTTCTTGATTCTTTTTTGAAGGTTTCTATTTTTAACAGCCTTTAGAACTTCATAGATTTTGGGAGCTATTTCTCTTGACCCATCGGAGTGGATCAAAGTTATTATTGGTGGATATATTTTCTTCCAACAATAGGGCATACTACTATTCAGAACAAATAGAAAATTCAATAACTCTACGCCCAATATTGTATTTTATTCAAGCTCTCCTAGATATTCTAGTGCCCGAGGAAGATGCTTCATGGTCATTACTGCCTGGAGTAAAAGAGGCATCTTATGGGGTAGTAAGTTCCCCTGATGTACTGTAAAGAGGATTGACGATGATGGACTTCAGCTTGGGCTTAACAGTCTCTTTATCCTTAGTAGGCATTATACATTACCTTTGATAGCCTATCAAAGATAGAAGCCCTCTTTGATTTTAGTGCTTTAGGTTTGGGCTCATTAGGGATAATCACATTTAGCCTCTTTCCATTGTTGAATGCCTTTGGCATTCTAGCACTCTTAATGATAGGCCCAACTATAGGTCTAGCTAGTAGAAACTAGGCAACTTAAGAAATCAATCTGAATTGGAGAGTAGATCTAGTGGAACCAGCATTGATTATGGTCTGAGGGAATCTAACAATGGGCCCTTCTCCTATTCCCTTTAAACAGTCATCTATATTATGCTACTCACACCTTTGACACTGATTCATATCAAAAAGATATATTTATTTTTTAACCTTAATCGAGAGTGCTCTCTTATTGTGGTAAAAGGGGTAATTAATTATGTTGGCTTGTGTTCATAGGAAGTAAAACCCATATCTAAATAAATTCTAACATAATTTTAGAGGAAATCTATTGACTATATATTAATCTGCCTCATAAGAAAATATACTTCTATCCATCTCAATAAAGATGGTGGAGAACATCCTCAAAAGTGTTTTCTTGAGTAAATAACAACACAACAACAATTTATATTACAATCATATGGGCTTAGCACTAGTGGTTGCCAAGCCCACCTATCCTATTGAGTTATGCTTAAGGACTTAAGCAAAGCACCAACAAACAAACAACATTTATAATTTTTTTATTATTACAATGATCCCTTTAAGCACAAACTCCTACAAAAAATAGTGTTAGTTTAAAAAGATGACCTAACATCTAGACTAGCAAGCAAATAATTCTAGCCATCCAAACTAAAATAGTACATCAGAAAATAGAAAATATTACATCACAATCAACAAATTGATCTAACCTAATTCTAGGATCAGTGACCTAGTATTTTAGTGTGAGAAAAAAGGGCTAGTGTGGTAAGTCCATACTAAGCTTCTTTAAGACTAAGTTTTATTCAAGTTCAAGATTTGTTCAATTTATCATCCAATGTTAAATGATTTAGAGTTATATTTTTAATTTTAATTTTAAGATCGACTTTAGGTTTTAAAGACTAAAAATGAGATTAAGCCATGCTTATAATAAAGTTTTAATCTTCTTAACACCCTACTTCGAATAAGATTTTCATCAAAGGGTGAAAGTTATCTTATGACTTGAACTTAATAATTTCTATTATACATTTATCAACATTTTTTTTATTAATTTTTTTTCATAATTTAGTTTTCACAAGTACGTGTCATTATTAAACCAATGGTTTTAGGTATCGAGACCTCCTCCGGAATGAACCCTATGACTTTCGGTGTCTAAACTATATACCTTGTGTCGGTTATTATAAAGAGCTTTGATTTAGTTTTAGTTTTCAAGAAAATTAGTTTTAACTTATAAAATTTAAATTTACCTTTTAGTTTTAAGAAAATTAACTTAATATTTAAAATTTTAGGTTTAATTGTATTTGTTTTGATTTATTTGCAATTTCCTAAGTGTCTTATAACTTGATTAAAATATAATTATTAATTATTGGTTTTAAGTTGATTAAATTTGTTCCACTTTTTATTTGAGTTTGATAATCTTTGCTTTTTATTAAGGTGAGTTATTAATATTTCAATTTAAGTTTGGTTATTAGTTTCTCTATTTTAATTAAATTTATTTCAATTTGAATTTCAATTGATATTTCATCCATTTTTACCTAGGTTTCATTTAGAAATGTATTAGGTTCTTTAAGTTTCATTATTTTATATTAATTTATCTAATAATTCAATTATGTTATGTTTCATTTAATTAATTTAATTGATATTCAAGTTAAA
This sequence comes from Cymbidium sinense, assembly GCA_021442155.1. Taxonomy (NCBI): domain Eukaryota; kingdom Viridiplantae; phylum Streptophyta; class Magnoliopsida; order Asparagales; family Orchidaceae; genus Cymbidium; species Cymbidium sinense. Next base: position 75,972,494 of record CM038232.1, read on the forward strand.
TTGATAGTTATATTTTTGGTTAAGGATTACCTTGGTGATATTCAATTTAAGCAAATTAAGATTTGATTAATGGTTTGTTATTTACTTCTTCTCATTTTTTATTTAATATGATTTATATTTGTTTTAATCTCATTAATTGGATTTAATTCTTTTATTTAAACTTCAATTCAGTTAAGTTTATTGGGTTTCATTAGTATCAATGATTTATGTTGATTAATTTGGTTTAATTATTTTTTTGAATTTATGTGTTTTGAATGTTAGTATTTACTTAAGTTAATTAATAAATTTTAATTTCATTAAATTTACTTCAATTTGAAATTCAATTAATGCCTTAATCTTCTATATAGTTTCCATTTCAATATTTGTTCAATTCATAAAGCTTAATTATTTCATGAAGTTTAGGTTGATTAACTTAGTTCTATTGTTATTTGAATTTAGTAGTCTTTTATTTTGATATGATTAGATTTATTTAATGTTTATATTCATATATATATTTTTTGTTTAATTGATGATTTTAATAATTTTTAAATTTGTTTCATAATTAAGTTTTTCTTATGATACTAAAATTTTATTTAGTTTAGGTTAATACTTTATGTATTTTGATTAAGTTACTTAGATTGAGCCATTATATAATTGAATTTGTTACGAGTTAGTTTGATTTAATTAATTTGATTTGAATGATTGATTGAATATTTCTGTTTTATTTGTTTGGTTGATATATTTAAAGTTTATTTAATTTAACTTGTTATATTTAAGTGACTTGATTAAGTTAAGTTAATTTTGATTATTTTAGTTTATTTTAAGTTTATTTAAGTTTTTTAAGTTCAATTAACTTAATTAAATGGTTGGTTGATCTAGCTAAGGTTTGATTACTTATACTTGGAAAGGTGAACTTAAATAATTATGATTTTTATTAGTTTCATTCCAAGCTAGCTGATTTAATGATAAATCTAGTTAAAGTTTGGTTATATATATATATATATATATATATATATATATATATATATATATATATATATATATATATATATATATATATATATATATATATATATATATATATATATATATATATATATATATATATATATATATATATATATATATATTAAGTATTTAGTTTAATTATGGGTTTAATTGATTTTCAGCTAAGTTTAAGTGACCAATTTAAATAAAGTTCAATGATTACTTAAGATATGTTTAATTGACTATTTATTTAATTTAAATGACCAAATTAATGATTGATCAATATTTAATTAAGTTAGCTTAGTTACATAATTATCTTAGTTAAGGTTTGATAAATGATTGTTAAATATTCTTAGTTAAAATTTTAATTTATTTAAAGCTTGGTTAATTAGGTTACATAGTCAATTTGATTATGGTTTAATCCATAGTTCTTTGAATTTATCATAACTAACTTGATTAAAGTATGATGAATGATTAATTGAGTGTTTATAATTATATTGATTAATTGATCTAGAAATTAAGATTTGATTATCAAGAATTTTTGGAATTCAACCCTAATAAATTCAATTAATTTTGATTTTAATGACTTATTAGCCTATAATTAAGTGATTTTGAAATCTACTCAACTTTAAAGGGTCTAATAATTTCTCTAGAATTCATTTGGGGTAAATTATAATAATTTAAGTTATCCTTATAAATTTTCCCAATTTTCTAGGTTTAATATTAATTAATTTCATTAAATTAGGGGTTTGAACTTAAAAATTATGTAACTTTCAACCTACTTTAAATTAATCCATGAAGTTTTTATGTTAGATGTGACTTGACATCAACTTCAATCTTTAAAAATTTCAAATTAATTGGACCATTAATTTAGGTGAAATTAAGGTTTTGGGCTTTTATGCTAAGCCAATTCAAAAGTATCTAATGAAAAGTCAGGCTTCTATTTTTATTAGATTCTTCTCTGAAATATGAATCCAAAGAGGTCATTTGTATTTTTTAGATTATTGATTGATTTGTTATAAATTTTTAAATTTTTTCCTAATTAAATAAATTAATTTAGATTAATTAATCTATAATTAGGTGATTTTGAGGTTTGATAAGATTCAGAAAGCTTAAATATTTTTTCTTAAGTTTCTTAATGTTAGTTAAAGTAGTTTGAGTTGATTTTTGTTATATTTCATAAATTTTTTATTTTTAATTATTTATTTTCTTAAAATTAGCTATTTGAATTTCAAGAATTGATAACTTGAAGCCATTCATTATTTTGACTTAAAAAATTTATTTATTTTATTAAACCCAAATTAATTTCTAAATACCAACAAAAATTGGGAATTTTGGGTTCACTAGATTTCTCTTGAAAAGATAAATCAAATAAGATCTTATTTGAAATTTTTTGTTATGTATTTTACTTTCATTAATTTTTTAAAATTTAATGTGATTTTATGTATTTTTAAATTTAGAAAGCTTGATTTGTTTATTTAACTCAGTCAGCACTAACTAGGCATGCTTTTATGCATGTCAAAGCCCGACTGGGCCACACAAATCTAATCTGGCAATTGAGCAGAAGTGCATCTTTTTCTGGACCGTTGATCAAAGATCAAATGTTCCATATTTACTCAATCCATTGAGGTAATTAATCAAGATTTTACAATGTTCTAATCAAGGTTGTCCATCTGATTTAAGGAGGATCAGACACCCACTATTTCTCCTTCCTCCCAACAAGAAAACTGGTGATGAGAGAGATGGGATTTTTGCCTCTCATGGCTTTTTGAGCTTGATTTTTAGGTGAACCTTGTCAAAAATTGACATCACTCTCACCAGGAATTTTTAAAATGAAAAGAGCGAAAGTAATCTAATGGAAAATTTTAAAATTGACCTCCTCTTTTGAAAAATAATCACCCATAATGGTTGGCTATGGCTTGATGGAATTACTTAATTAAAGCCATTGTCTGACAATCTAAATGATTTGAAGATGCTCATGGATGTAAGATAAAGTTTTATGGTGGATATGCCTTCTTTCCTCCTCACCAATCGCCAAGGACACCGAAGTTTACTCACACTCATTGGAATTTAATGTTTTTTGGGGTTTGGGTGGATGGAAAAGTGGGGAAAGCCAAGATTGATTGCTTGAATGCTCAAGAATATGGAAGGAGTGTTTAAAATGGCTAAAGTGGGATGGGGGTGTGATTTTATAAATGACTGACCTCTCTTCCATTGGAGGAGATTGGAGGTGGCCAGCCATAAGGAATTGGGGATTGCAAGTGGCTAGAAATTATTATGTGAGGTGGTCAATTGAATGAGCAGTGTGCTTAAGTCAATCAAGTTATGATGGAGGGAGATTTGAGGGGATTGAAAACTTTGGCATTTTTCAAGTTTTTCATCCTTGTATTTAATCTCCCTTCAACTGTTGAATTTGGGTCCTCCCTTTTCCCATTTGGATTGAGATTCCATCATATCTATTTAAGATTAAGAGGCCCCCTTGGGTTGGCATGACTTTGTTAGAGTCAAACTTGTGTTAGACCAATTTGATTCAAAATAAATTGTGTTTGGTTAATCATCACTCATTAATCTATTTGGGTTGATGTTAGGCTTAAGTTACATTCAATTGGTCATTTGAAACCTTTTGAGATTAATTAAGTTAAGCTTAACTAGCCCTAAATCCAAGTTGACTCAACTTTAAATGGATCAAAATGGGTTAAGTGATTTAATCAACCATTTTGAATTTGTATTATGCTTTAATTATGTTTGATAGATTATTTGGAATGATTTAGGTTAATGAAGTTCATTTAATTTGGGTCAATTTTAAGTTTGACCCAAGTTTGACCTAATTTGGCCTAACGAGTTAAGTTGGGTTCCATTGAGTCAAATGACCAATTTGACTTAATTAAATTATGTTTAGATTTTAATCATGTTTAATTAAGCATTTGAGATGATTTAGAGCACTAGATTTTAATTGATTTAAAGTTAATTTTGAATTTTACCCATTTTGACCTAAAGTGGGTTTAGTGGGTCAAATGGTCAAATTGATCCAAACTAAACTCAAGAAAGAGTTGAATTATGCATTTAAAGTGATTTAAAGTATTTAATTTGATTTACTTTTATTTAATTTAAATTTGACCCAATTGGGTCTATTTGGGCATACTTGGATTAAGTGGCTCAATTAGCCAATCTGAGCCTCAATTGAATTTAGTTTTGTTTAGTTTAGCATTAAAATAAATTCATGTGATAATTTTGAGCCCTTGGAGTGGCTCAATTAGACTAAAATTTGATTGGTTAACTTTTGGTTTGTTTGGGGCCCACCTAAGTCAATAAGTCAAATGACCTAATTAGCCACTTTGAAACTTAATTAGATTTTAGTTACATGCTTAATTGAGTTTGAATAATATTTTCTGGCCTTTGGATATGTTCAATTTGATTTGAATTTGGGTTGAATTGGGATTAAATGAGTTGATTGAGTTAATCAATCTAATCAACCTATTTAAAGGTTAGTTAAATTTAGATTCTAGCTCAAATGTGTTTTATTTAGTGTTGGGTTTAATTTGATTGAATTTGAAAATGATTGGACTCATTTAACCCAATCAAGTTAGGTTAGATCTAGATGGGACCCACTAGCTTGAATAAGACTTCACCCTAAGATTTTGATTTCAAATTTGGCTTTATATTTTATATTCCATTTGATAATGGGTTTTATTTATTTCCATTTTGGATTGATTATATATTTAGTCACTTAATGAAATGTGCTTAGTGTTTATTTAGAGTGACATTAATCTAAGATTAGGAATCTTAAATACTAAGATTAAAAGAGTGTAAACCTCATCTAAAAATGGGGATGACAAATAGACCCCCCATATGTGTGATGGACTAGTTAGAGTATACCACACATATTGGCGATGACTGATTTGGCGAATTAAGTCCTTGGAATTTGATTTTTATTTTACCTAATTTAGGATTTGAAATTCAGATTGATTTAGATTTGATTATGGAAAGAAATTGCTAGGAAAAGATTCACTAAGGAACTTAGTCCTAATATTAAGTTTTAAATCCCAAGGATACTAATTCAGATTGATTTATTAATCCCAAAGATACCAATTATATTCCTTTAAGGAATTAGAATGGAAGGTCTTTGAAGTTAGTCATATAATTACATTCATATGTGTTAGTGGGGCAATTAGCCAACTTTAACAAATCGATTAGTTATTATAGTTTGCATATAATGAAATGATTATGGTGTTTATTTTCAAATGTGGGGTGGACACCATGCAGGTCATAGGAGTACTTATTGAAGTGATCGGGTACAAATTAAGGTATGATGTACTGTTTTGAGAGATAGAAACATCACCCTACAATAGACCTAATCACCTAATAAGTACTCCTAAGGCATGATGGGTCTTCGAATATACCAGAGATTTTTTTCCATTCTTTACATGGATAAATAAAGCAGGGTTTATATCAAGCCAGGTTTTAGAATTCCTTATGGAGGCAAGCCTCCATAGTTAATTACATCCTAGGGAATGAGATTCCCCAAGAATACTCTCGATTAAAGTAGACAATTATTATCTCCAAATATTTGAAGGTTAGACTATCAAAGGATTGATTATGTTTGGAAAATCAAGTGGGAAAGTTCAAGTGGAAGACTTATTTTTGGAATCCAAAGGGAGGAAGTATGAAATGCTCATGATACTAGGAAACCTAGTGGGCATTCCAATTTATCCTATGGTGGGGCTTTATACATTTGAAAGTGGAGAAATTCATTTGTTTGAGTTGAACTTTTATTAAATTGCTGGGGCTTATGATACATCAAGACAAGATTGTGGAAATGCCTAAGCGGTGAGGATTTATGCTTATTTCCTAGGAGAAACTAGATACCTCAGATCCTAAGTCTAGTGAGCATTAATATGAGCTAAAGCATGGCCTAAATCTATGCAAAAAGGGGACATAAGGGTTTAACTCCACAAAAGAGAGTAAACCCAGACTTTGACTACTTACAGAGCGACCACCGCCTAACACCTCCTATGATTCAAAACCATGTAGTTTGGTCTTATGAATTACAAGATAGCTAAGATAGTTATTTAATTGGAAAGAGACTAAAGTCCTAAACCTACTCTCTAAGAGACTAGAGCATGAGTGGTATGAGCACATGACTTAGTCTACAAATACAAAATATTTTCAAATTTTATTTTATTTTGACATGATATTTTAGACAAAGGCTTTAGGATATTTTATAACTAAATTCATGATGAAAATTGATTGATGGCTAAATTAAAAGAGAAAGAGAATTAAGCACCATCATTAAGGATTGCTCTCATAGGTCAAGTGGTCCCTATTATGTAAAGATGGAGGCCCTCCCTTTTACAAGAGTGATAAAAGATGTTATGCATGATGTCATACAACGTTCAGCTAAGGGGTTGCTAAATCTTTTAATTATCTTGTTTAAAGCCTAAGTTTTATGGTGAGATTATGAGTTATTTTAAAGCTTAATTATGAGTGATTAGTTGGATAAAAAAATTTTATCCTAGTAGCCTATCATATCTAAGCCACACATTAAAACATCAAACATTAAGAAACTATGAAAAGGAGGCAATCTTATTACACAATCTAAACAAATCATCAATCAATTTTATAGACTACAATAAAAGAATAAGAGACCCATGAGGTCGGGTTTTACCGTACACCCCAAAAGGAGAAAAGGTGGGTAGCCGAGCTCTACCCTTATACAACTTGGAATATGAAAGAATATTTTACAATTAGAATGAATACATGTTATGGGGTTCTTCATTCTTCACTTCTTCTACCTTCTTCTTTTCATGATTTTCTTTGCTCCAAAGGCATCACAAGACATCCCAAGATGAAGCCTTCTAGCCACTGCTCATCCTAATCTCCCATAGCACTAATTATAATTTTGATTGTAGAATTACATTAATATATGAAAAGTAAATCTAACTACACCTATAAAATAGAGGTTAGCTAAACATACATACAACCCTAAGCATTTATCTTTATAATTTATACTTATTACCCTGCACATAGGTAACCAAGCCCACCTGTCCTAACTTAGATTATGCTTAGGGGTTTAAACAACCTGGAAAGAGAATATTTTTATTTATTTATTTTAACGACCCCTTAAGCATAACCCCTTGCAAAAGACATGCCTAGGCTAAGAGCAGTCTAACATTTAGTCTACGAGACATACACCCTACATCCAGCCTAAAATATTACATCACAAAATAAAACATACATCACAACATAAACCGTCCTAACTTAGAGCTAGAAGTTGTGACTTAGTTATAATGTGTGTGCTAAGACCTTGTGTGGTATGTCTTTCTAAGCGTTGGAGTTATGATTTCTTTTCTGTTGACCTATAAATAATTTACATATGCTTAATTAAGAAAATATATTGAAATTAGCAAGAATTAGATGCAGCATCATAAAAATGAGAGTTGTAAGCATATGGATCATGACCAAAATTTATCTAGTGTCCTCTGATCATGAAATCAACTGCACCAATGTTCAGAATATCAAAATCAATTAAAATTGATATTCCACATCGATCAATTATCGTCTAATGAAAGAAAATAAATTGAATAGGTTAATTTCACACATATTAAAGTTGAGAGGCCTCAACACTATCCAAATGAGTTCCTTTCATGAAATGAATTGTGTCGTTGTCACCGAAACATCAAAAAATTATTGAACAAGGCCTTTTGTGGTCAATTTGGTCAAGTGTGGAGCAAATGGCAAGCCTCAGAGTGCGATGATGCCTAAATTAACATCAAATTTTCCTCGATCGTCCTCGTCATTGCCCAAATGACCTCCATTTGTAAAATGGATTACATTGTTGAATCTAGACATCGAATTTATCTATAAATAACACTCATATAATGTGGGTTTGATTTCGGCAAGATTTACAAATTTTTGACATGATATTACAAAATTCAGACATCCAATTATGTAAATATAGTTTGATTTAATTTTAATAATTAAATCATAATATGATTAAATAAGAATTCTCATATGAATAGAGATTATTAATCAGATTAAATATTTTTCATAAATATTTTTTATTCGCTTTCAAAATTTTATTCAAAATTTTCAAATCTTGCTTATTGTCCTATATGAAAAATATTAATGTGCATTTAGGAGCCTTTAATCAGCCAAATAGAGATAACCCTGAGATTGGGGTAATTTGAAGTAGCCAAAATTCTGTTGCCCTCACTGGTCTGTGGGTTTTCTCTCATCCGACTCTCTCTCTCTCGTCTCGGTCTCCCTCTCTATCTCTCTTCTTTCTCTGTCCAAGTAGCAAGCGAGCACAATCTAATTTTCCTACTTTATTCTAAGGATTCCACAGCAGGCCCAGTTGAACCCCAAAAATCTCATCTCCCGTCAACCTTCTTCCATAGCTAAAAATCACCATCTTGCCACTGCTTTTCTAATAGGTGATTCCCGAAACTTCAGGCCCTCCCTATTTGCTCAATTGAAGAGGTAGAAACTCCTCTTCAATCTGTTGCCCAATGTTCAATGCTTCCCAACTAAAGCTCCAATTATTCTCTCTCATCCATCATTTTCTCTCTCTTGCCCTAATTAACTTATCGAGAACTAATCACATAGGTGATTCCATACTCTTTTTCTCTCTCTATCTCTCTTCTTTCTCATCGTCCAAGTAGCAAGCCCCACGCAATCTGATTTCCCTAGGAAGACAAATCTAAAGTAAAGAATTCTTCCTCCCAGGATCCTCTCTCATCCATTCTGCTAAAGTACCCATCGACCTATCCATTCCAATTATTCTGATCATCGACGACCAATTCTAAGAAATGAAGCTTTTCTAAATCCAGTAATTCCTCCCTCAGCCACCTTCATTCAAGCTAAACTCCCTACTGAGCCTCAAATCCCATTTTTTCTATCCCTTCTTTCTTCTCAATCAAACAACCAATATAGATTTAACTGGCTGTATAAGCCCCTCTTCCTTCCATCTGACTATAGTAGCCGAACTGACCTCTTTGGCCATTGGTGACTAGGTTTCCACCTAATCCTTCTTATTCCCTTGATCCTATTGCTGTGCCTAGAGCCATGAAACCCTATACCCGCTATCCTCCTATTCATCCTAGCCTTCCTATAATTCACATCCCCTTGTCGTAACCAAGCGGCAACTCTACCATTAGGTGGGTTCCTTTTGGTTCCAGCATCTCCTTCCTAAACTAGGTTCATATCGCTGGCTATAGTGAGTCTCCCTTCATCCCGTTACCACACCTAGCCCTATCTCCAATACAGCCTCCCAAATAAGAAAGCAACTCTGCCATCAGATGATTCTCCTTGGTGTGCCCTCTATCTCCTTCCCTAAACTCTCTTTGCTACCCCTTACTTCACTACACTCATAAGATATATGCCTCCTAATTTAATTTCTTAATAGTGTCATCACTTTATCTTCCTCTTTAGAACTCATAACAAAAGAAATTACATTCTCTTCTCTATCAATATCTCTCCAAAAATTAGATAATTTGCTTAAAATTACTGCTACCTTGAAATTGTTGTTATTGGCAAGAGTATAAAAAAGGAGGAGGTTTGAATGTGCATAAATTGCATATATATTTACTTTTATGGTGATTGAAAGCCCCGTTATGCTCATCAGGGCATAACGGGATTAAAAGTCAATCGAGGTGCTTCAAAATACTAACTATCATGCTCTTCAAGGCGTGAAGGATAGGCCAAAATAGTTTTGATATAGCCCCCTATGTGAGAATGACACCAGAATTATATCAAAATTTTATCCAAAATTCAAACTTACAAATAAAATTAAAGCAAAACAAATAACATTGTTTAAACTCGCTAAAATAAATTTGATATCAAATTAAATTTTGAATTATAAATGATAATGAATTTGAAATGAATTTAAAGATTATATTTCAAATAAAAAAGAAGGATTGAACTCAAACAGATTTATGAACTTGAAGTGAATTAAATATTTTGGCAATAAATATAAATTTAGCACTTCAATATCTCATTTCAATTGATTTAGAAGATATCTGTTTGAATATCCAATGAGAGCATAGAAGATCTTCTTGGAATTGAAATATAATTTTCAAATCATAATTCACACCAAATGAATTGGAGAAAATCAAAGAATTCATAAGAGATTTTTTTAATGAGATTGAATGATTGCTAATAAGCATAATCAATGAATTCTTAGAAAATATTTGAATCATATTATTCATCTTATTAAATACTTGAATTGGATCAAGAAGAAATTGAATAGAGTTTGTGATGAGTTTGAGAATCATCAATAGATATAAATAATAGTCTGTTGAACATTCAAAGACTAATCAACTTTGAATAGAAGAAAGTAATTAAATGTTATTCCAAGAGATCTAGTAGGCTATTAGAATAATTTAAAATGCCTTCAATGCCACCAAATCTGCAACACAAATTCAGAAGCAGACAGAAGGCATTAATTTCAGTTCTAAATAAACCTCACATGCTTCATAAGGCATCTACTAAACTCAACTTGGATATTCTTAAAATTCATATAAATATCTAGATAAATTTAATTTGATATGCATGCATCATTAGATAAACTTTTAATAAAATTCAAGTGCTTCAAAATTCATATCAGTTCATTGGTATCAAAGTATATGTGAGTGCTTTAGAAATAATAAGTTTTTAAAATCTATGTAAGCACTTGAATTGAGTCAACCGCATGGGCCCTGACACTTATACTAAATACCTAAACTTAGTGTCTGAGGATGTTGTGCGAAGTTAAAAAAAAGGAGAAGAATGATGAAATTAATTCAATCCTTTATGACTATATACATGTAGGCTAATGAATGTCTTTAATGCTAATTCAAGTTAATGAAAGATATAAATATTCAGCTCCATAAATTGTGATCACAGTAGGCCTAATCTTCCATGCTTGAAATAGAGTTAATAAGGTCTATTAAATGATCAACTTCTAAATGAACTTAAATTACATTAGATCATATGACCCAATCCTCTATATTTGCAATAAGAGTTGACAAGGTCTACTAAATGATCAACTTCTAAATGAACTTAAATTACATTAGATCATAAGACCCAATCTTCTATATTTGCAATAAGAGTTGACAAGGTCTGTTATACTATCAATTTTCTAAAAATTTAAATTACACATAAGTGTACTAGCAAATAAGTAGAGTTGACAAGGTCTACCCTAATGATAGCTAAGTTGATTGAAGATATCAACTGGAGGGGTAACTATTATCAAAATATTTAAGATATTATATTCAATATTCTCAAATTCAAGATCCTCAAAATACAAATCTAGATCTGATCCTCTATTATTAAATTAATAGAATTGATAGAATTTGGAACAATAAATTAAATGATTAAGCAGACTTATATACCGCGATGATGGTCGTGTTGATTAAAAATCTCAATCGGAGGGGATATTATATCATCAAAAGATACTTGAGCTCTAAACTAATTCATCATAAAACTAAATTTCTACTAAGTAAATATCTAAACTAAATGAAATTTATTATTTAAATATTTAAAGCAAATAATTTATCCACCCATCCACCATAATTTATTCGGGGTGACATATTAAGAAAATTCTAGCTCATAGAGGAGCTAATGTCAATTCAAATAAATTACTATATTCAAACTCAGATAATCTCATTTCAATAAAGACATGGCCAGTGTCATCTCTCGGCATGGTCTTGTCCCTAAATGGCACCACATAAAATGTAGTTATGATCAAGGTCCTCTGGCCGGGTGGTTTGGCCCATGAATGACTCCACTATATTATGGTCACGATTATAGCCTGTATGTTCTCCAATGAATCAGCCCTTTGAGTTATGAATCATAAAGTATATTTGATAGGCACAAAGCCCTTTTGTCAGTTAAGGTTGACTTAAGTTTGTTTCCTTAGATAAACACCACCCAAGTCTACAAGGTTCTCTTGGACAATGCAACCCATGATTGCTGACAAGGATCCTTCGGTCAGGTTAGGTCAATTTCCTCCTCTGACTAAGTAAACTAGGGACCATGATAGCTCGGGATGATGGAACCATGGGATCTTGATCGGGCACGTCATCACTCCACCAACCATATGCTTTAAGTAAATAAATGATGAATTTTCTAAGTTAACAATACTCCATCGATTGCTACTATTTATTAAGTAATAAATGACATAATGGCTAGCCTTAATTAAAAGTTCTCTCTCACTTATTGGGAGGGATAATTAACTATAAGTTCTTGCGCCTATAGGAAACCTAGAACCTGATCTAAAGTTCTCATAAAATGAGGTTGAAATCTCTGGGTAGTATCATATCTACTATTTCATCTGCCTTTTGAAAATTTGACCAATAATAAATCATACTCTCTTCATCGAGAGGTTAGTAGAGAATTTTTGGAGCCCACGGATTTCTGGTGACTCTGCTGAGGATTGGTTTCTCTTTTCATCTTTGGCTAGTCAAATTTGGAGTATAGTAGTGGAGTATAAGTAATCAAAATTGAAATTTAGTCATAAAATATAATCTTTAATGAACATAATAGTTTCTTGAGTATGATTTTTTTTGCTTGAAAATTTCCTTTGAATATGTTATTTTATTTTTGTTCTATTGTATCTCTCCATTTTGAAAGTATAGGGTAGAATATTTATTTCTAATTATTGATCCCCATCTTCCATTTGTGTAGATGGATCTTTAGAACACTTCATTCATTGTGAAGCTGAGCCGTGGGTCTAACATCCATCTAGCTAATGCTATCATCAACACTAGAGACACTAGAGCTATCATTCAATTTGGTAGTGTGGACTTCCCAACAATCACAGCTAGAGCTAATGTCACATCAATTTAGGATACATTTTCATGTTGTGCACATCAACCCGCAATAGATAAACTTCATTGAAGTGGTTACGATTAAGGCTCCCCAGAAGAGAGCTTATGTGTTTCAAAGATTAGGACACTCTAACACTCTAACTATGAAGAGAACCATTATTGGGCAAAAATTCTGAGTCATCCCTGCAAACACCACTCTGCCAATTGATCCTTTCATACCAGGGAAGCACGATCATGAAGCTTCCTCATTTGGAAGAAAATTAACAAGAAGGAAGAGGAGGAGGATGAATAATGAACTACGAGCTCAACAACTATTGTCTGAACAACATATTATGTCATTAGCCTCAGAACCAAAGTGAGTATTCCCATCCAAAATAAATTTGAGAACCTGAAATGGGTAAAGAGGAATAGCTCTATTGGTGAGCTGAAGCTATCTTTCTAGAACTGACCACTGCATCAAGCTCTAGTTCCCCAAAAGAAAATTCTTGAAACCTTGTCTGCTAGAGTGCATCGAAAAGAGAAATAGATTTAATGAAAGAAGAATCCAAAGGCCTGTGATAATTGAAGCTGATAACATCTCATCTGGTAGACTACCACCTATTGTGAGAACTCATGACTGATTCAAGCAAATCTCATACAGTGAGCATCGAAGCATGACACCTAGACCATATGTTAGGGAATATGCTTTCTAAAGGTCCCGATGGAAGGGAAAGCAAGCTTGGAGGCCAAGACCTAGAAGAGAAACTACTGAAAATAAAGGAAAAGGAGTGGCATCTAGTTCACACTTCTAAAAATCCATCAATAATAAGAATCGACAAAAATAGATTCAAAAGAAGAAATTTTTTGATGATGAAATACAGGATGGTCGACACCCAAGTGAACATTCCAGGGAATCCCATTGTCGATCAATTGAATCTCCACAAAAAAAAGTTGACTCTGATCGTATCCCTCCGATTGAAGAGAGGTTTATCTCGAATCTAGAGCCAAAAATTCATTAGAGGAAACATTCTAAAGTCAGACTATAAGAAGATGAAGAACACAATGAGGATACTATGGAAGTTGAAGTAGTATATATAGTACAACTTGTTGGACAACCATCCGGTGCACGACAACACAAACATAGATGGCGTGGAGCTGCACCTCCTATTCATATTAAAGAACTAACTCTTGAGAAAATAGAAGGAGGAGCTTCAAGAACGTCCTCAGGTGATGAAGAGGAAGAAGAACTAGAAAGAGAAGAGGATAACCTTTCTTCGCCAACACTACCACATTAGCCTAAATGCAAAAATGAATGCAATGGCAGATGAAGGCAAAGGATAAGAAGATCCTCCAGTTAAATGCAAAGATGAATCAAATGATGGCACAAATGAATGTAATATTGCAGATGATGTAGAGAAATGTGGCAATAGTGCCAACATCTATTCCACCTATCAACCATCTGACAACTAATGCTACACTGTTGATCCACCAGTTGACCCAGTGCCTTAAGCTTTCGGAGCACATAATGCACCCGAGGGGAGAAATTAAGTCAATTAACTAGCTCCTCAACCCATCCCTCAAGATGTGCCTAACATATTTGAGCCCGTCATAGCAGCTCAATTGGAAATAATTATAAATGAAAAGTTTAAAGCTGTCATTGTCGCTGACTAGGCAAACAAATTGGTAAGTAAAGGTCATCTGTACCTAGTAGAGTACGATCAAGTGTCATACCCTAAGGGTTATTCGGTACCTAAATTCAATACATTCAATGGCACTGGAAACCCCAAAAAACACCTACTATAATTCAAAGCAACATGTGGCAATACAAGAGGCAATGATGCACTATTATTCTTCTAGTTCGTTAGTAGTTTAACCTCAAGTGATTTTAAATGGTATGTTAAATTGCCTAATGACTCGGTAAGGACTTTTGCTGAATTAGAGATGATGTTCGTCAAGAGATTCTCCAGTGCAATTGAAAGGATTACAATCGCTGACCTCGCCTTAACAAAGTAGGAAAGACAAGTCAGTGACTAAATATATTTCACATTAGCAAAACATGAGCATAAAATATTAACAACAGCTAGAAGAGGAACATGCAATCTAATTATTGATGGGTAACATTGATGATAAGATGGCACCAGATTTATGCATGGCCTCTATCTCAACATTTCAAGAGTTATTAGATCGAGTGGCAAAATTTGAAAAGCTGAATAGCTCAAACCTGAGGGTCACTCAGAAAAGGAAAATAAGAATAAATTCTCAGACTCAAGGAGGAATGAGTCTCACACAACCTCCTACAGCTCGAGTAGTGGAAAGTGAGCAACTTACAATGTTGATAAAGAAAAATAATCCACTTATATGGATGAAGGGGATAGTAATCAGTTAACTCCCAATCAAAGTAATCAATGAGAGATGATGAGCGAGTGCACTCATCTCTAAAAAATAAGATAAGTAAGGAATACTCTTTCAAGAGGGAAAGTGTGGTTAAGTTATTCCGCCGAGCACTTAAAGCAAGATTAAAATTGCTAAAATTTAAAAGACCTGAAAAGTCAGGTCAAACTAATAATCCAAAATATTATCCATATCACCGAGTAATTAGCCACCCAATTGAAGATTGTTATGTTTTTAAGGATTGGTTGAAGAGAAAATATAGAAAGTGTGAATTCACATTGTTTGATAGTGTTCTCGTTCTTTTTAAAAGAGAATATGTCAGGTTGGTTAGATCCAATTCAGTACCATTGATGAAAGTGAAAGCAAAAAGAAAAATAATATAAGATGAGCAATGGGAGACAGTAGTCCCTAAGAAGACTATGAAAATGTTGAAGCAACTAAAAGATGTCCTTAGTGTTAAATGAAAATCACCACTTGAACCTATATTAGACTTAAAAGAAATGCCTAAACCAAGCATTTTAGCCTCTCAGTGGCATTTTGATAAGGATACTTCATCACAGCATGAGGGGCAGTCTACTAAACGTAGATCTCATAAGTCAAAGAAATCGGCTAATAAAAAGAAAATCAAGAAGATAACTATAATTCAAAAGATTATCAACAATCTAGAAGAGTATAATCAACCGATGAGATAGACTATCAGGCTTGCCGATTACATTTCAAGACTTCATATTACTGAGTCAATTGAAGAAGGAAATGGTAATAAAGACTTGCTTCCTAAAGAAATGTGTCGAGTTATTTCGATGGTGTCGAATAACCCCCAATGTGATCCATGCCTCGATAATTGGAATCAAGTAGCTTTGAAAAATGCAATATGCAAAAATAAACTCAGAAGGTTTGCCCCACCAAGCAGGAGAATTCTTAAACCTATAACATCAAAGTCCTTCTTGATGGTGCGACAAACGGAAGATAGAAGATTTATGTTTTCCTGACAAAGATGATTATGAGCCTTCAAAGACATCCAAAATAGGCCGCTTGAAGCTTGGTAGTGACTCTAAAGCATTCACACAGTCCTCCAGGGTAGATGGTGACTTTGAAGGAGCTACCTCATTTGAAGAGTTTGAGTCGAATAAAGCAATCCAAGTTCAACTACGGAGTGGCAAGATATTACCACCTCCATTAAATAAAGGGCTATCAAATAAGCATAAAACCAGAAATGAAGACAAAAAATATTGAAGTTAATGAAGTTATCATCCCTAAAGACCCTAAGAAGAAGGTGAATTCAAGCGAAAGAATTGATTTTAATATCCTATCACATCTGAGAAATATCCTTGCATAATTGAGTGTGTATGAGGCTCTTTTGATATCGAAGGACCTCTGAGAAATGTTGATTCAAACTCTTAAATATCCGAAGGGATATGAAGCTTATTTTGTTGAATGATGCATGACTGAAGTTTTGCAAGCTCAAGATCTCCTGATGATCACTTTCTCTGAAGAAGATCTTATGCTCGGGACAACGAAAATAGAATTGCCCATTATATGTAACTGTAGAAAGTGATGGAATTATAATCAATCGAATTCTGATTAACCCAGGTTCATCAGTAAATCTTATGATTCTGCGAGCACTTAGGTGGTTGTCCATAGACATTCAGCATCTTGGATGAGATAAATTTATGGTCCATGGCTTCATAAAATGGGGCAGAGGACTCTTGGATCTTTCATTCTACCACTTAGGTTTGTAGAACTCTATACCCAAGCCAAACTTCATGTGATAGATGCTGACGCCTCATTCGAAGCTCTATTAGGTCATCCTTGGCTCCATGAATATGGTATGGTTCCATCTACTCTACATCAATGTATGAAGTCACAAGATTCTTAGCACTATTTAGCCAATTGTTGTTCATGAGGAAAAAATTTATGAGGATGCAAAGTATTTTCTTTCAAAAGAAAGTAAGCCTCAGCAATCTATAGCTCCAACTTCAAAAACTATGAAGCAACCCAAAGAAGAGAAGGAGCGAAAAGAAAGAAAGAATGATGCATTAAATCTCTCTAGAACTTGTGACACATCACCAAAGCTGAAGAGGCATGTTCCTCATTTGGGCAGTGATACAGAGGGAGAAGAAGATATTCCAGTTGAACTCAAGCAAAAACTTGAGCCTTCAACAAAAGCAAATGAGATAAATAACATTGATTCCAATTATGATTTCAAGTCCATCTATGCAAGTGAAGTTCAATGTGTCTCTTCTAGAAGGGCTGCTAACCTATTAGTATCAAATAATTCATTCATATTTACACCAGTTCCTCCCCGATATTTCAAAGAAGTCACATCACATGATGTTCACAACATTGAGGAACTAAAAATCTTTTATGTACCTCCACTACCTGGGAGCAACATATTGGGAACTTCATTTGATAGATCTGAGGAATGTCAACACTATGATTCTAAATGACTTTTCCAGTATTTAGAATCTGAAGAGATGGTGCCCACTAGAATGCCGAGATATTATCCTCCAAAAATCCAAAGGATGATGCACAAACTTGGAATCGATGTCGAAACTAATAGATGGCGAGCTCTCTTCTTTGATAACTTATGGAGTTTAAAGAGTCCACTGACCTCTCAAAGAAGTGAAAATTACACCACTAAAGGTCTCATATACATCCAACAAAAGCATCATCAAAGAAACACTTGCTATATAGTAATCAAAAGTGAGATTGAAACCAAAACTAAAAATGAAGATGACTTTTATGAAGTCATTCTCACAATCGATGGGGAAGTAGAAGCCAAACCAGCACCTAAAGAACTTGAAGATGGTGGGCAAATGTCTACCATGGATGAGTTGAAAGAAATTAATTTGGGGACTGAAGAAGAATCTTGTCCAACCTTCGTTAGTGCCCTTCTTCCAAACGATAAGGTGAAGAAATAAAAACATTGCTTTATGAATTCATGGACTGCTTTACTTGGACATATTCTGAGATGCTTGGATTATCCCCTGATGTGGCAGTTCATAAGCTAGCTATCAATTCTGATTCAATACCAATCAAACAAGCTCCTAGAAGAATGAGGCTGGACGTTGAAGAATAAGTGGTCATAGAAATAAAAAAGCTAATTGAAGCAGGTTTCATTCGTGAAGAGAAGTATATAGATTAGATAGCCAGCATCATTCCCATGAAGAAGAAGAATGGTCAGATTCGAGTCTGCATCAACTTTCAAGATTTAAATAAAGCATGCCCAAAAGATAATTTTTCACTCCTTGTGTTAGAATTGCTAGTGGATAACACCTCCAACTATGACATGTTCTTCTTTATGGATAAATCATTGGGGTATAATCAGATCAACATGGCTTCTGAAGATGAGAAACACACATCATTTAGAACACCAATTGTATTTATTATTACACAGTCATGCTATTTAGATTGAAGAATGTTAGAGCTACATAACAGAGGGCCATGACATGCATCTTCGATGAGTTGATTCATCAGAAAGTAGAATGCTACGTTGATGACCTCATTGTTAAAAACATTGATCGAAAAGATCACCTTGAAGATTTAAGGATTATCTTTGAAAGGATCATAAAATATGATCTCAAGATGAATCCTCTCAAATGGGCTTTTGGGGTTTCTTTAGAATGTTTCTTAGATATGTTGTAAGGCACCAAGGAATTGAAATTGACCCTAACAAAATTAAGGTAATCGTGGAGATTCCTCCGCCGAAGAACCTTTGCCAAACAACTCACATTCATTCAGTATATTATATCAAACCTGTCAAGAAGATGCCAACCTTTGTGAAGCTAATGAAAAAGAACACTCCATTCAAATGGGATGAGGAATGCCAAGAAGCATTTGAGAGAATTAAAAGTATCTACTCAATCTGCTAATTCTAGCAGCTCCTATCCCATTGAAACCTCTTATTTTATACACTGCAGCCTTAGAGGAGTCTCTCGGGGCTTTACTTGCGCAACACAATGAAGAAAAATAAGAAAGCGCATTATACTACATTAGTTAAAGATTAATAGGAGCCAAAGTACGCTACTCTCCTATAGAGAAATATTGTTTAGCTCTGATATTCGTAGTCTAGAAGCTTCACCATTACATGCTTTCTCATAAAATCACACTAATCTCAAAGATTGATCCACTGAAGTTCTTGATGATGAGACTAATATTGATAGGTCGTTTAGCTCGATGGACAGTACTCTTAGTACAATTCGATATTACATACGTAACCCAGAAAGTATTGAAGAAACAAATCTTGGCAGACTTCCTTGCTGCGCATCCTATCTTAGCTGACTCACCACTTAATGATAACTTTCCTGATGAGCAGATTCTACTTATTAATGAAAGAGAAAATCTGCTAATATGGGAGATGTATTTTGATGGAGCATCATCGATCAAGCTAGCACAACCTCTAAACCTACCCAAGGCATAAGCTGGTATTGGCCTCATCTTCATAACACCTGACGGAGGCATTATAAGACATTCATATGTTCTGACCGAACCTTGAACCAATAATGAAGTCGAGTGTGAGGCTTTGATAGCTAGTCTTGAAGATGCTATTTCCATAGGTATCCAAATTTGCAAAGTTTTGGAGACTCTCAGCTGATCATCAATCAAGTTTGGGAATCTAGATGATCACCAAGCTTGAGTTAGCCAATTATCATAAGCGAGTTCTTCAGCTAATGACACAAATTTTGAATGTTACATTGACTCGAGTCTCTAGATCCAAAAATAGTAAAGCGGGCTACTTAGCTAAACTAGCAAAGAGATGGCAAGCATGAACAACGAGCACATATTGATAGAAGTTTTCACCTGTCGAGTTCTACAACCAGTGAATCCATATTTCTCGCTGGAAGAGGGATCATTAAGTGTAAACCAACAGAATGTAATTCTGATTGATCCTCATGCTCCGTCAAAATTATCTAAAACTAAACAATAGAAGTATGCTAAAAAAGAACTCAAATCTGAAGAACATTTAAAAGTACAACAAGAAGCCTTCATAGTAGAAGAACCAGATGATTGGAGAAAACCCTTCGTCAACTATTTTAAAGAAGGCAAATTGCCAAGCAACAAATCACTGGCCTTACAAATGGAGAAGAGAATACTATGATATGCTTATGTTAATGATACTTCATATCACAGGTTTTTGAACAGATGTGGCTACGATGTTTAGGAAATGTGAAAGCCAAGTAAAGTGATATCTAAAATTCATGAACGACTATGTGGTGCACATCAATAAGGTCCAAAGATGGCAATCAAAATCAAGAGGATGGGTTATTATTGGCCATCAATGGTGAAAGGTTGTATCGACCATGCAAAAAGGTGTTATGAATGTCAAATCCATGGCAATGTCATTCATCAACCTCCAAATCCATTGCATCCAACAGTCGCATCTTGGCCCTTTGAGTGTTGGGGAACATACGTAATCGGATTTATTGATCCACCATCATCAGTAGGTCATTTCTTTATCTTAGTCGCAACCGACTATTTTTCCAAGTAGGCTGAAGCGGCTCCATTTAAAGAAGTTACTGATGATCGAGTCATCAACTTCTTCATGCATAATGTTGTCTATAGATTTGGTATACCATGACGAGTCATCTCAGACAATGGCCCAACATTCAAGAGTGCAAAGATCTATAAATTCACTAATCAGTACAAAATCGATTAGCAATATTCATCAATTTATAATCCAAGAGCCAATGGTTTGATAGAAGCTTTTAATAAAACACTGATCAAGCTCCTCAAAAGGATCCTCACATGGAACAAAAGAGAGTGGCATATCAAAATGCTTGATGCATTATGGGCATATAGAACAACTTACAATATGCTAACTGAAGCCACTCCTTACTCTTTAACTTTTTGAGTCGAAGCAGTTTTTTCACTAGAAGTCGAACTACTATCACTTCGAGTAGCCATCTAGTATAATCTCACTCAAGAGAAGAACGCATGTTTACTGATAGAAGAGCTTGACATGCTTGACAAAATCAGACTTCAAGCCCAACAAAGCTTGGAAATCTATCGAGCAAGAATGTCTAAAGCCTTCTACGGAACAGCACGTCCTCAAACTTTTCAAAGAGGAGAGTTGGTCTTAGTGCTGAGAAGATCGATAATCCCTCACAAAAGAATCGTGGTAAATTTGAAGCTAATTGGGAAGGCTCTTACACCACAGAGAAGGTATACGAAAGAGGAGACTACCATATTTTTGATTCAAGTGTTCGACGACCTATGCCACCCATCAATGGTTGTTATCTCAAGAAGTATCATGTCTGAGTGCATATAATTGCATGATTAGATAAATATTATATTCATGACTTCTCATATTATATATATGAAATAGCACTCGAAAATTCTCTTGCATTATAAGAATGCATTTTTGAGTTGCGATGAAATTCCCCCTGCAAGACATGGGGCATTTTGATATATTTATTTATGTTGATATCATGCTTTATGCCGATATCCCAAGATGAAAGTATATATATGTGGTGATTGACAATAAGTCTCATCTACTGTTGATCTCATTTTTAGAATGAGCTCTCAACCCTTCCATCTTAGACATAGGATTCCTCTTAGACATTAAGAGCTCCTTAGTCTTAAGACACTTTTAGTGATTAGGTGGACACTCAGCCTAACCACTAGAGACTTAGAAGAGTTAGCCATATGAATAGGTCATGCCTTAGGGGTGTTACGAAAATTTGTCAACCCTATAGTTTGAACCAAATCCTCACTTCCTTCTTTCAAGTCAAACTCCAAATTCATATCAAACCAACTCCGAATAAAACATCAAATCAATTCAATGGATTTTCTCAAATCATGAATCAATTCCAAATGATTGAAACCCATAAATCAAATCCAAATTCCAAAATATTTTCTAAGTTCATTTGATTCCCTCTTATGAACTTAGCTTAAATCAAGTTCAAATCAATTCAAACTCAAGAAATTTTCTCACAACTCATTTATATTCTCATTTATATTCACATATATAAATGAAATATAAATTGAAACAATCAAAGCTAAACTCAAAATCAAATCCAAATTCTAAAAATCTTTTCCTAAGTCATTTTGACCTCATCTTGTGAACTTAGCCAAATCACTCCAAATTCATGAAATTTTCTCATAACCCATTTATATTCTCATTTATATTCACATATATAAATGAAATATAAATTCAAATATCCAAAACTCAACTCAAATTCAATCAAAATTCAACCGAAGCCTTTCAGGTCAAATTCCTGATCTTAGCTAAATCAAACTCAAATCAAGCCAAACCCTTGAATTTTCTTCATAACTCAATCCTTCAATCATGAATCCAAATATAAACATAAACTCCAATCATCAAGCCAAAGCTAAATTCAAAAATCAAACCCAAGTCAAACTCATGTTCACCCTTTTGAACTTGAAATTATCAAATGAATCAAAACCCATTTGACTTCAAACCACTTACAAATGGATTTATATTTCAATCATAAGTCCACATGTGAGTTCAATCAAACTCAAATCAAGCTTTGACCAAGTCATTTGACCCACTTAGGCTCACTTAACCCAAAGTGACCTAAAGTACCCATTTGAGCCAAACTCTAATCCTAACCTAATTGGATTGAACAAAGCTCACCTAAGCCTCACATTGTGAGCAACAATCATCATGAGATGATCAATCACTCAAACTGGATCAAACCAAGTCAAACCTAAGGGTTGACCAAGTTAACACTTAGCTAAAATAAAACCTAAACTAGCCAAATCTACCATAGGCCAAATTGATTGAAACCATTGATATAAACTCATTCATGATCAATTTTTGAACTTGACTAAGTCATCATTTGAGGCTAACCTAGCCCAATTGGCCAATTGACCCAACTTGACCCAACTTGACCTAAAAAATCAAAATATGTTAAAACTTGATCTAAGCCAAATTGATTGAAACCAATGGGTCGAATTCATTCTAAAATGATTGTTGAACTTGACCAAAGCCTCAATTGGTGCACTAAACCCAACCTAGCCCAATTGACCATGAACCCAACTTGACCTAAAAGGTCATATTGAGCCAAAATTAAATTAAACTAAAATTGATTGGAAATAAAGATACTAATACATTTTAAATGACTGACTAAACCTAAACTAACCCATGACCTAACCCAAATAGGTCAAATGGGTCAAATTGGTCATCTTGACCCATTAGACCTAAATGAAATCAAATGAACCAAATTCAAATATAAATCAAATTGAACCAAACCAAAGCTGCTAACACATTTCAAATGGTCATATGAACTTGACCTAACCCTTGGTTTGACTTAATTTGACTAATTGGTCAACTTGACCCAAGTTGACCCATTTTGACCTAAATGGGTCAAATGAGCCAAATCATATGAAATCAACTCCAAATTCATTAAAACTTGGTCCAACCCATTTTTCAATCATACCAAACATATTCAAACTGAAATCCAAGCCAAATGACCATTTTACCCCTAGTCCATAGGGTAACCTAAAATCAAAACCACTTGGAATTTGGTCAATTCCTTTTCATGGATAGTTGGCATCCTCTTAGTGGACCAAATGGTCACTAATGGACATGATGCACAGGACCCAATGAGTTTGGGTCAGCCAAACTCATCCCAAGGTCAAAACTGACCACCCTCATGGACATGGGCACATGGGAATCTTTCCTCCACTCATTTCAAGCACATGGGAGCTTCACTACTCCACTCCACACCTAAAATTGAATTCCATGACACTCCTAATAGCCTAACAAACCCATTGAATAAGGTGTATTGGATCAAAATGGCATAAGAACTCATGGCCATCTGATTCACCTATGGGGAGATATACTCCCCCTAATTCCACTTGAATTCAAGATTCACACATTCGATTGAGCTAAGGGAACTCAGAGCAAGCATTTGCAAGTCTCCCCAACTTTCTAGAGTGAATTCCAATTCTCCAATTCTCGGTTTCTCTAAACCAAAAATAGGGGAGCTCCACCATTTTTCCAACTTAGCCAATACATAAAATCAAGCCAATTCCTCTTGCAAGCTTCTTCAGATGGCTCAATTGAAATCACTCCAAGCTTCATCCAAGTTCTCAAGGCAAGGGGGAAGGGACTTTGATCAAGGCCGAGGCCAATTGAAGGAGAGCTTGGTCCATAGGAAGATCCACTCAACCAAATCACCTCAAATTCTCAACAGGGCTTTGTCTCCACTAGACAAAGCTACCTCAATGGATTCGAGTGCCGGTGATACCCTTCAACGAGGTATGCCATCAACATGAGCTTAAAGTAGACATGGTGTGGTCCTTTGTGAAAGAAATTCTCACCTCATGAGAATTTGGTCGTTGGATGTATTCTCCCTTGCATGATGATGGTGTGGGTTAAATTTGAGTTCAATCTAAGGTCAATCAAGCTCAGATCTTGCCCTAAAGGGTGGACGGATGTCTTCTCCCATAGGGAAACTAAGTGATGGATCATGGGCCATCCATCCGCACATTTTGGATGGATGTCCATGATCAAGATGTGTAGGATCCATAGATTAATCCCTTAAGAACTGCGGGCACCGATCTCGATCTTAGACCAGAAGAAAGCGCCGATGTGATGCTACGATGTGAAAACTTAAGTGGCCTCTCCTATCGTGCCACATGGAAAGTGCCAACTGCATTAACCTCCATGTGGCACCGACGGGATTAGCTTTTTAAGGTAAAACGCACTATAAAGATATTTCTTAGGAAAATAATCTAAAATTATTTCCAATGGATTTCGAATAGTGTATTTTCCTCAATTAGAATTTTAATGAAAACTTAATAACCCTAATTACTCTCTAATTATTTGACTGATTAATTCCAAACTTCTCATGTGCATTTAGGGGAATGACTTCTACCTCCCTTAATTTTCTTGGGATTTATTGATGGGTTAATTAGGCAGATCAATTAATGAATATGTAATTACTCTCTTTATGTAATTAAGGGTAATTAAGCATATGAACAGTGGTTTAATCCCTTTATTAAGTTAACTAAACCTTGCTTAAGTAGAGAAGATATTTATGAAATGGATTTGGGGAACTTAAGCCATTCCCTAAACCCCTTTCCTTCCTTAATCCAAACTTAATTAAGGGTTAATCTCATAATCACTTGCTTAATTAATTAATTTTAAAATGAAACATTCCATAACTTAATCAATCCTTCTTGGGTAGGTGCTTAGGTTTTCAATAACCTAAGTAGGTTAAGTAAATTAAAATCCAACCCACATGTGTGGGAAGGGTTATGAAAGTACTTAACTTAAACCCTTTAGCTTAATTAATCACTAATTATGAGCCAATTGCATTAGGCCATTTCTTTCCTAGGTGCATTGCAAATTTAAGTTCCTTGTGTGGTTTTATGTCATATATTGGCTCATAATTACTTGGTTAAATATGTTAAAGTAGTGTAGGTAAGGGGTAATTAATACATTTAATTCATACCTTAACCTAATTAAAGCATAAAATTGATCTAATTACATAAAAATTAAACAAAAATAATATACACATGTGGGAATGGGTTAGGACCAGCAAACCTTCTCACATTTCTCAAATTGAAGTAAAACACAAAACAAAATCAAACTTTCCTTAAATCAAATATGATTTACCATAAATAATCTTATTCCATAGGATTGTCTTTAGGAATTAATTAGGGTAAATGAATTTACATGCTTTCATCACTTTATTTCTTTCCTAGCTTGCTAAATCTGAATGTCATATGAAAATCAGGCATTCATCCCTTTTAAAAATCAAAATTAAAATGAAATGTTTTCTTTATGTCAAATTGCATGTTTTGGATAAAGTAAGAATATGAATGACTATTATCACTATTAAATCCAAAATTATTTTCAAAACCTATAAATCAAACATCAAAATTGAAAGGTATGCTACTTGTAATTATTTATAAGCTTGCATGTGAGTAAAATATAAAGAAGTGCATTGTGTGACTTTCCTTCTCTTCTCTTTTAGCATAGTTTTTTAATAGGATTTGCAAAGTGTATAGTTCATTTGAAAAGAATATAACACTTGCTTAAATCTACTAGTATTCATTCCTATGCTATTAATTAAGAAGGGTATTCACATTTACACATGTAAATTGCATAAACAAATCAAACAAACAAACATAAACTTTTGCATCTTTAATTTTCTATTCTTTTCTTTTGTACATGCATATGTATTTAAGGAAAGTGGTATATTAGTCTGGACAACCCATTGCGAGGCTTTAAGTAGCACTAAGTAGATCTTATATCTCACACCCCTGGTGCTAACAATGGCATCGTACTCACTTATGCCTTTCATACATATAAATGTGCATATGAATAATGGATAAAATAATCATTCTTTTTCTACTTAACAAAATCATGCATCATAAAAAGATATCCAAATTTCTTAAACACATTCTCTTAGCATTCATCATTAAGGTGTACTAAATATTTCCATTTGAATGTATAGATATGCTTAGTGTTCATCCATATGCATGTTACACATGTTGGGAAAGAAATAAAGTGTTGTGTGTTTTGTGATATTAATTTACTTTACTTAATCTTAAAATGTCTTTCTTTTTGGATATGTTTATTTATAGTTGATCTAAACTTAGGATTAATTAAAACACATAACAAAACTCAAATGTGAACCCACCTTTACTTAAGGAAAGAGGAGTTCTCTTCTCTTTTCAACACTTAGTAATTTTGTAGGTTCATTCAAAACAAACAAATCATCAAATAAAAATCAACCAAATCAATTAAAACATTTAAATAAAACCACCCATCTAAGTTGAACATTTTCATACTTAGAAAATCTAAACCTTAAAGCCATAGCTAAGCTTATCACATAAACCTTTTTTAAAGCACACACATTAGGCTAAGTCACCATGTCTAGCTTTAGGTTAGGGCAGTGCATGGTGTTTGCTTTTATTTTGTGATGAAATATTTTAGTCTGGATGTTAGGATGTATGTGCATAGAATGAATGGTAAAATGATTTATTCTAATCATTATCTTATGTAGGGGATTGTGCTTAAGGGGTGATGTAATAATAAAAATATAAATGCTTTTGATGTGTAGATGCTTATACCCCTAAGAATAATCCAATAGGCCAGGTGGACTTGGTTACCCATGTGTGGGGTGCTAAGTCCAATATATACATATATGTGCTTGAGATTGTGTGGTTTGTTTAGCTAATCTCTATTTTATAGGTGTTAGTTAGATTTACTTTTCCTTTTCATGTAATTTTGTAATTAAGACTTTGGAATGATTATTATGGGGGATTAGGATGAGTATTGGTTATAATACTATGTTTTATGTACCATGTGAAGCCTTTGGAGCATCCACATTCCAACCATCCAAATGACCAAAAGAAGAAAGAAGAAAGAAGAAATAAATAATAAAGACCACCATAACATGAAATTCTTTGCATAATTGTAATTAATTAATTTGTAATCTAGATTGTATAAGGTAAAGCTCAGCTACCCAATTTATTTTTGGGTTTGTGCGATGGTGCCTGACCACAAATGGTCTCTTATTCTTTTGTGTTAGCTTTATAAAATGTGTAATGTTTATTTCACTTATGCATTAGAAATGACATATTTTTTTTAATTTCTTCCTTGCTTTGATGTATGGCCTAGATGATGATTAGACTCATAGAGAAAAATAAATTTTCTATCCAACTAACCAATTCAAATTAAAAATAAATAACTCATAATCTCATCTAAAGCCTAGGATATAAATCAAGATAAAAGAATTAGCAACCCCTTAGTTGGATGAGAATTACTTTTCTCACATCATGCATAAAAGCATATTATTTCACTCTTGATTTGGAGGGCTTCCACCCATGCTAGGGAACTTGGCTTGACCTTTGAGAGCCATGGTGGAAACACACCTCCTTTCTAGCTAATTTTGGCCCATAATCTAATTTCTCATGCATTAGGCATATGAATCCTATAGCCTGAGTCAAATGAATTGCCCAAAAATAAAAATAAAATATATGAAAACTTTGCATTAGATTTAAGTCATTACTCAAGCCCTACATGATCTAGTCTCTTAGGGAATGTGTTTAAGGACTTAGTCTCTTTCTAAACAAACAACTGCTTAGTTATCTTGCAAAACCATATGACTTGCCTACATGTATTTAAAATTATAGGAGGAGTTAGTTGGTAGCAAGCCAAATTATGGGTGGTTTATCCTCTATTGCGGAGAAAAACCATATACCCATTTTTCCTTAGACTTAGGTCATGTTTTTGGCCCTCACTGAAGCTCCCTAGATTTAGGTTTTGAGGTTGCTTCTCTCTTCTGTGGGCCATAAGCATAAATCCTCACCTCTTAGGCATCTTCCATGACCATGTATTATGGAATTATAAGCCCTAAATTACTAATGAAAATTCAACTCAAATAAATAAATCAATTTCAAAAATATAAAGCCCAACCATAGGATAGTTTGGGGTGCTTACTAGGCTTCCAAGTATCTTAAGCACCCCTTACTCATCTTCATTTGGCTTTGATAAGAACTCCCTCATCTTGATCGATCCACTTGATTTGTTAAAAAAAATCGATTGATAGTCCCTACAAAATCTTTGGAGATTATTTACCTTAATCGAGAGTATTCTGGGATGTAATTAACTTGCCACTTGTAGGAAACTTTGAACGGTTTAAAACCCTACTTTACTTTTTCATGTAAAGTAGGGGAAGAATCTATGGTAAATTTTGAAGACCCATTGTTCTTAGGAGTTCTTATTAAGGTGATTAGGTCTATTGTAGGGTGGTGACTTCTATCTTTCGAGATAGTACACCTCTCCTCTATGTCGTACCCGATCACCCTAATAGGAACATATGTGGATCTACATGGTGTCCTGTCAAGGTGTATTATTATATATATCTTCCTGTTTCTTTCATTTTATTTCTTTTTCTGAAAAGATTATAATGAAGATTTGGGAGGATGTATATAATAATAAAAACACCCACAGATTTGTTATGGTGACTCCACTGGGGAGGGTTACTCTCTCCATCTTTGGTAAGTGATCGTTGTCTCCAAGTATTGAAAGTGGATTTATACTTTGTATAGAGGCTATCCTTCTTTTCCGTTGGCACTTAGTTCATTTCATTTTTAAGCTAAGTTAGCCAACATCTTTAGGTTTTAGGACCTCACTCCGTGTAGGTCTTAGAACCCCTATTGGGTTTTCCCAATGGGTAAAAATAAAAATTTAATAAAATAAAATAACTATAGACTTCCTCCTTACTATTTTTATGGTAAGAAAAGGTTCATTCTAAAAATAATGGAAAAATAAATCACTCATGAAAATCTTGCTTTTCAAAAGCACCTTTGCAAAATGCACATAGTAAAATCTTTTCACAAAATTTTTCATATATAACTTAACCACATCTAACAATTTCTCATAATTGTTACATGTAGGAATCTACAAAAATAAAATCAACAATCATTTTTCAAGTAATCTCTCAAAAATAAAATTCATTTTGATGAGGATTTCATTTTCAAAAATAAAATCAAAAGATCTTTTAAAAAAGCACTTATGAAATTCTTCATTCAGTATAAATTTATTGAAAGAAGGTTTTCATTTCAAAATAAAATAATGACTTCATTTTCCAAAAAATAAAATCCAAAATATCTTTTCAAAAAGCACCAAAATTTGGAGATGGGCATTCTCATTCAATATATCCAAATGTGTTGAATGGATGTTGCATTTTCAAAAAAATCACAACTTTGAAATTCCACTCAACACATTCCACATGTGTTAAGTTGGAATTTTCACTTTTTCAAAAAGCATATATGAAACCTCTTCATTCAATATACCTAAATTAATGGAGGTTTCATTTCTAATCAAAATTAAAAATCAATTATCAAAAATCACATATGAACATCTCCAATGAATGAAGATTTCATTTCCAAATAAAAAATGACATCATTTCTAAATCACACTTAACATATTACATATATGATTAAGTTGGAATTTCCTTTTTCAAAAAGCAATAATAAGCAACAAAACTATACCTTTGAAAAATGAAATATATTTGATTTCCATCTTACACACCCAAATTTGTCAAATGGAAATCTCTCTTTTCAAAATTAATAAAACACAAAATTTTCAAACACATTAGAATTTCATGTAGCATACTCAAATTTGCTAAGTGAAGTTTCTAAATTCAAAAATACATATTTGGAACTTCATTTTAGCATACCCAAATTTTCTAAGTGAAGCCTCCATTTTCAAAAATCAAGAAAAATTTCAAACACATTTGGAACTTCATTTTAGGATACCACTTTTGCTAGGTAAAGTCTCCATTTAACAAAATTCAAAACACATTGAAATTTCATTTAGTATACTCAAATTTGCTAAGTGAAGTTTCCAAATTCAAAAATACCAAATTTTCAAACATTTTTGGAAACTTCATTTAGCACACTCAAAATTGCTAAGTGAGGTCTCCATTCTCAAAAATCAAGAAAAAAAATTTCAACACACATTTGGATTTCCTTAGTATACCTAAATTTGCTAAGGATCCTCCTTTCACAAAAATCAAGAAAAAACACATTTGGATCCCTCACTTAGCATGCCCAAATTTGCTAAGTGGAGACCCACTTTCAAAGAACAAAAGAAGCATATTTGGATCTCCTTAGCATACCTAAATTTTCTAAGGATCCCCTTTTTCAAAATAAAATCAAAGAACAAAAGAAACACATTTGGATCTCTTTAGCATACCTAAATGTGCTAAGGATCATATTTTCAAAATTAAACACGAAAAAAAAAAAAACATTTTTGGACTCTTCATTTAGCATAGCCAAATTTGCTAAAGTGAAGATTCCATTTTCAAATTCACTTATGATTCACAAAACAAGAAAACAAAAGAAAAAGAAGAAATTATTTTCGAACATCTTAGCATACCCAAATTTGCTAAGTAAATTCCCAAAAATTACAAATAAAAGAAATCAATTAACCCTTTACTTTAACATACCCAAATTTGTTAAATAAAGGGTCCTCATAATCAAAAAATCAAAATTCAAATATGAACCTATGGAAGGATCTCTCCAAAAATATTTGAACCAATTTTTCAACATATCCAAATTTGTTGAAAGTGGATTCTACATTCAAAAATTCCTCTTTCCTATCAAATCACAAAATCTCTTCTAAATCCATTCGAGTCCAACTTAACACTTTCAAGATGTTGAGTATGGGTTCAAATTCTAAAATCAAATTCAAGATCAATAAAATAGAAATCTAATTCAAGTTTATATTTGACATTGCAGACCTTCAGTCAGCATCAATTTTAGTCTCAGCTTCATTTTTAGTTGATTGCAATGGCAGCACAAAAGTATGTGTTCTCGTTTCCCATGGGATGGACTTGCCCCTGGATCAGGCAAGCCTTCCCCGATCTGACTATGCCCACCTCATCCACTTTGGTCTAGGCTTCGAGGGGGCTAGGATTACAGCATTCTCATGACTATTAGAACACGGTGGAGTAGATCATCGGATCGACATGCCATCGACTCGGATAATCCCTCAGAAGAAGAAGGCGGTGGTTCCCAGTAGTAAGTGTCATTATTAGTTGTTGCCACAGTTAGGGCTAGCACCCACTCACTAGCACCCTCCAAGGGGAAGGCTCCTCTGATCCCAGGGATTATCTCCCCTGCTTTTGAGGTTGGGTCTAGATCTTACTCTGCTCGCCCTACCAGGACCTAAAGAAGAAACATGAACTACATGATCAAGCAGTATCACACTCACATAGCGAGAGAGCAAGAGGCATCTGCTCAGTTCGTAGTTGAGGAGACGCCTAGGATAGTCTCCCCGCTCATCACAGAGAATAGGTTTCATCCACTCTGGTTACAGAGGAGGTCGAGGATTGCTTCACCTCCAGCAATGCATTTCAGCTCCTATTACTAGGAGGTGATGCTTAGAGGATAGTTCTTTGCCAAGTTAGCAGAGCCTACGGACAATCAGAGTCTGGGGCTCAGTTTGATTCAGCAGGGGTTTGCATGGTAGACACTAGGGGATCCCTCCTTAGAGAGCAGCAGACTATGGAAGGAGTTGAGGCCAAGCAGGAAGACACAGCCTACTTGACCCAACACCTCCTTTAGAACATAATGCAGAAGGATAAAAAAATAGATAGGATGGAGAAGACGAAGATCTGCTAGCAGCTATCTTAGCACTTCAAAACCAAGCACTAGCAGTTCATCCTACTATAGTAAAAACTGATCCACCTAAGTTATTGCATGTCTTGGATCAAGCCAAGACTACACCATCAGTAGAGCAGGGCAGCACCAGTCTGTATAGGATGTAGTAGATAGTACCTCCATGCAAGAAAAGGACATCAAGACCATGGTTGAGCAGCAAGTGAAAGAAGCATTGGCTCAAGCCCAAGGAGGATCATCAATTCTAAAGGGTAAACCCTACCCAGAGGAATTTGATGTCATCCAATATCTTAAGGGTTTTGTCACCTTCTTTCAAAAGTTTTGATGGTAGGAACCCGAAGCATCATATGCACTTCAGGGCTAGTTGTTGCAATGTTGGTGGCAGTGATGCTTTACTCTTCCATCTCTTTATCAGCAGCTTAGTAGGCATTGCCGATTGATACATTGAACTTCCCAACAGCTTAGTGAAGACTTTTGCTGAGTTGGAGTAACTCTTCATCAAGAGATTTGTTGGAGCTCAGCAAATGATCACTGTGAGCGATCTCGTTATAGCACAACAACACCTAGGTGAGTCCCTTGTTTACTACATTCTCTGATGGCATAACCTGAGTATGAAATGTGAGCCACAGCTATCTGAATAGCATGCCATTAAGATTTTTATAAAGAATATTTATGACCCATCGCCTTCATGCTTAAGGGCTTCATCATCAAAATATTTGATAAGCTAATCAACAAGGTGGCTAGTCTACAAGGAGAGGCCAAATAGTTGCCTTTTCAAGACTAGTTGCCCAAGTCAAAGCTACAAAGCATGAGAAGAAGATGAGAAGAAAAAAAAAAAGAAACACCACTAGAGATCAATCAGAGACCAAGACCTCAATAGCCTTCACTTCCACCTCCTCCCCACCACCAGGCAGCCCCTACCGTTGCCACAGCCTCACCTATCGCCTCCTCCCTCATCATTAGCGCAGCACATACCCGGCACTAGGAAGCCATGGTCCACATACTCTTTTGGATAAATTTATTAAGCTTCATTCATTTAAAGGGAGATAATCAGGAAGATCTTTAAGAATCTCTTAAAGAAGCCTGATTTTTAAGCTACCCGAACCTAGGAGACTGGAGGAAGTGGGCAAAAGCCATGATCCTAACTTTTGCCCCTACCACTGTATGCTAGGTCATGTTTTGGAAGATTGCTTCACATTCAAGGACTGGCTTGAACATAGCTTCAAGATCGATACAATAGTTATCCTGAAGGAATACCTTGTGGAACAACCATCCAGTTCCATTAGGGTAATCCTTGGGGATACTTGTGATCCTTCCAAAACTAAAGAAGGTTGAGATATCTCCTTATCCTGTACCTCTAAAAAGATAGTCTCCAAAATCAAGAAACTTTTCTTGCAGTGCCTAAGCTAGCTCAAACCTCCAACATCAAGGAAGGTTTGCAAGTTGCCAATGCTAACTCGAAGAAGGTAGGAGTTCAGCAGCAACAACAGCCCATGCCAGCTCGGGATAGCCAAGTAGCACAACCACCAACCAAGTCCAGCCTCCATCTACCGTTGTAGCTAGTACATCAATGCACCTCTTCTACTTCAGCTAGCTCTTCTTTTATTAGTAGAACTCTTGTATCAGTGGATGAGGGCATCAAATCCCTTACCCCACTTACTTTACTAGATTTCTATTATGTACCTCCTTTCAAATCCAAGAAATCAAGGAATAAAAATAGCTTGAATTATATCTGTGTCACTTCTAATGGGTTATCTACTTCTATTCTTAATGAAAACTCTTCAAGTCAAAATAATTATAATAACTCTGATCTTCCTCTTTCTGATTTAGAGTTAGATCTTCCTTCTCTGAATACTATGGGTTTCCTCTTGATATAGACTTGGAATTATCCAATTTCGAGGGTCCCATAAGAGAAGTTGTAGACGAGCCTGACGAGTAAGTAAAATCTTCATTGCCCTACCACAAGAGATCAGAGTCAACCTCCAGTGAGTGGGTTCTGGTTCCTCTCAAACACCTCAAGATTGAGGGAAACAAGTCACTGGTTCAGATGATCGAGAAGCCCCTTTGCAAAATGCTCTACCCTTGGATATGCTTATGGAGGACCAACCCAAGGTGGACTATAGTGTTCTCTCTCACCTAAGAAAGTTGTCATCTAAGCTAAGCATATATTATGCCCTTGTCTTATCCAAAGAGATGAGGGAATCACTAATCAAGGCTCTTCTTGATCCTGAAATATGCTTAGCTTAACTGACTGCTATTGGATAGGAGGCACATTATACAAAAGAAGCCTAGGGGATCACTTTCACAGATGTATACCTTCCTTTGGGGGACATGGAGCATAACCGTCCCCTCTACATTATAGTGGACATGGGAAAATTCAGACTTGCCAGAGTTCTCATTGATCTAGGTGCATTGATGAACATTATGAGTCTAAAGACCCTTACCTATTTGAGGATCAACATTTCCACACTCCGAGGAGATCGGATGATGTTGAGAGGATTCAATGAACAAGGAGAGAGGGCTTTAAGTTCCATAGTGTTACCTTTGGAGATAGGTGACTAGAAGATTGAAGTTAAATTTTACATAATTAATTTGAATAGTTTGTTCACTGCTTTGCTAGGTAGGCCTTGGATACATCATAACAAGATGATTCCATCATCCCTCCATCGGTGCATCAAGTTCAGAAAGGATGGGATTAAATACTGTGTCAAAGGTGATGAGAAACCATTTTTAGTCAAAGAGGTTGAGAGATATGAGGATGTAACCTACTATCTTCCTCAAAATATCTATTTTCATGAACTTGGTCAAAATTCAAATGCAAATGCAAAAGAAAATGAAGAAAAAGAAAGAGCAAAAGAAAAAAAGAAAAGAAAAATGAAAATCCAAGTGAACAAGAAAGGGAAATTGAAGAAGAAATAGTCATATATCACATTCCACCTGTAGTTCATTCCATCATATGGACATGTGAGTAGGATGACTCGACCTCCACCAGGTAGAGGTAGAGGTAAAAATAGAGGTAGTTCCAAAGGTGGAAGACCCCCTGGTTGGCAGGCAACTAATAAGGGTTATGTTTCAGTTTATAGGAGTACCCCTACTATTCATATAGACTTAGAATCTAGTTTGGAAGATGAGTTTAATGTGATTAGTATACCAGCTACCCCTCTCAGTGAGTTTTATTGGAGGTGACACTCGAGCCAGATAGCGATGAAGACTAGGCCTCTAGACAAAGCAAAGTATTCAAATAAAATTTATGTGAAACTATCAGACAGCAGTTGGGAACCTTAGCTCTAACCTCACTTTCATCTCAAAAATCTGAAGGTTTAGTAATTAAGGAAGCCCCTAAGTCTTCCATTGATGCAAAGCCGAAGAGATTCTTTTTTGGGATCATCCTCCTCAAGTTGAAGTTGATGTAGAACTTGAGGAGAATTCATACAAAGAATTAATGGAATTGCCTTTTGATTGGTATTCTCCTTGTATTTTTAATCTTACAAAGAAGGGTTTGATCCCTTATACGTGGTCTAAGCATAGGTCAGAATACTTCAAAAAGCTATGGAATAATACAGGCAGAGAAGCACAATCAAGATCAAGACTAGGATTTGGTACAGTGGGTCCAGTTGATGATAACAATTACTGCTTAGTTATTATTAATAATCTGGAGACTGATAGGTTCTTCTCCAACCATACCAACTCTTATGAAGAAGTATTCTTATATACTTTAGATGATTTAGATGATCTCCAAATCAAGGATGCACCTCCATAATTTGAAGAGGAGATCCATTCAATAATTAACAAGCTTAAATAAATCGACCTCGGGATAGAAGAAAATCCACGCCCAACATACATCAGTTCATTATTGAATGAAGAAGAAACTAATGACTTAGTTATGCTATTGACTGAGTTTAAGGATAACTTTGCATGGAGTTATGAAGAAATGCCCAGATTATCTCCTGACATAGCAGTCCATAAGCTAACAATATATCCTAACACAAACCCTATCAAGCAAGTTTCTAGACGTATGCAATTAGAAATTGAATAACAGGTCATTTCTGAAGTCAAGAAATTGATCGATGCTGGTTTCATCATGGAAGAAAAATTTCCTACCTGGTTAGCCAATGTCATACCAGTTAAGAAAGAGAATGGCCAAATTCGCATATGCGTCAATTTCAGGGACTTAAACAAGGCATGTTCTAAGGATGAGTTTTCTCTTCCTATACTAGAATTAATGGTGGACATTGCCTCATCTCATGTAGTATTCTCTTTCAAGGATGGTTCATCTAGCTATAACTAAATCAAGATGTCCCCTGAAGATGAAAGAAACACTGCTTTTTGAACCCAGATCAGAATATTTTGTTATAAGGTCATGCCTTTCGGCCTTAAAAATGCTAGTGCTACATACCAACGAGCCATGACTCTGATCTTCAATGAACTCATCCATCATCAGGTTGAGTGCTATGTTGATGATCTAGTAGTCAAGAGCAGAGAAAAGAAAGACCACTTATTTGACTTAAAAGTAGTTTTTGAATGGTTAAGATAATATAATCTCAAAATGAATCCTCTAAAGTGTGCATTTAGAGTAGCTTCAGGAAAATTTTTGGGTTTATTATTTGACACCGGGGAATAGAGATAGATCCAGAAAAGATCAAAGCTATCTTAGAAATGCCACCACCTAAAAGTCTACCACAACTCAGATCATTCTAAGGACGGTTGGTGTATCTGACATGCTTTATCTCTAACCTATCTGCGAGATGCAAGCCTTTGAAGATATAAAAAAGGATGCTAAGTTTTAGCAGGAAAAAAGGATTCCAAGTTTTAGTTGCTAAAAAGGATGCCAAGTTCAAGTGAGATGACAAGTGCCAGCATGCCTTTGAAGATATCAAGCAGTATTTGGTGAAGTCGCCAATTCTAGCAGCCCCTATATCGGGTAGGTCACTCATCCTCTACACAACTGCATTGAATAACTCCCTCGGTGCTTTGTTGGCCCAAACAATGATGAAGGGAAGGAGAGTGCTCTCTACTACCTCAACCGTTGTCTGATTCCTATTGAAGTGAACTACCTACCTATTGAGAAACATTGCCTAGCTTTGATCTTTGGATCCCAAAAGCTGTGACACTATATTCTTTCTCATAAGGTGAACTTAATTACCAGAACCAATCCACTATAGTATCTCATGACACAGTCAATGCTATCCAGATGTTTGGCATGCTGGT
Source organism: Cymbidium sinense (assembly GCA_021442155.1). NCBI lineage: Eukaryota > Viridiplantae > Streptophyta > Magnoliopsida > Asparagales > Orchidaceae > Cymbidium > Cymbidium sinense. The sequence continues at coordinate 76,009,957 of CM038232.1, forward strand.
TTATGATTCTCTCAGTTTCATATCACATTCGTACCCCTCTGTGCGATAAAAAAGACAAGCACTATTGGATTTCTTAGCAGTACACCCACTTCTTACTGATTCTCCGCTTAGTGATAACCTCCCTAGTGAACAAATCATGAACTTAGGGGAGGTCAACAACTATTGCTAGGAGATGTATTTTGATGATGTAGCTTCCTTTCATAAAGTAGAAGTATCATGATCTACTCTTTCAGGAAAGGCAGGGGTAGGAATAGTTCTCCTAACTCTAGACCATGATGTGATGAGATTCTCATGCTATCTTTCCAACCCCTGCACCAATAATGAAGTTGAGTATGAGGCTTTGATTTCAGTCTATAGCTAGCCATTATAATTTATGTCAAAGGCATCAATATCTATGGGGATTCTCAGTTGGTCATCAACCAGATTGCTGGACCCTACAAAGTTCTCAAACCCAAACTTCATCATTACCATGAGTACACCATGAAGCTGTTAGCTTAGATTCCTGAGGTCACCATCTGCAAGGTTCCCCATGGAGAGAATGCAGTAACAGATGCTTTGGCCAAACTTGCCAAAGAATTGGCATATCCGAAAAATGAGTCCATTCCAATAAGGGTCCAAAATAGACAAGTCATGTCCCTTATTGATGTTGAACTCATCAAGAGACTTTCTTGAAATAAAGGTTGTCATTGCCAACAAAGATGAGGAGTTAGATTGAAGGCAACCGTTCATAGATTACTTGAACACCGAAAAACTACCTCAAGAAAAGTCACAAGATGATCAAGTGGAACAGAGATCTCTCTCCTATGCTCTCATGGATGGCAACCTGTACCGCCGATCTTTTAACCAAATGTGGTTATGTTGTTAGATAAACATGAAGCCCGTGACATTATAATTGATGTACATTCATGTCTATCCGGAGTGCTTCAATCTGGTCTGAAGATGAAAGAAAAGTTCAAGAGACTAGGATACTACTGGCCTTCAATGATCACGGATTGCATGAACATGGCTAGGAGATGTCATCAGTGTCAGGTAAATGGTGTGATCCTACATCAACCACCCAACATTTTACATCCTACATTAGCCTCATGGCCATTTGAGTATTGGGGTACTGACATTGTGGGTCTGATCGATCCTCCTTCTTCCAAGAGTCACCGATTCATCTTAGACCGCCAACTACTTTTTTTAAGTGGAAGCAATCCACTCGAATAGGTCACATACAGCATGTGCTCCAATTTTTTGGAACCATATCATATATAGGTTTGAGATGCCTTGATGAATTATATCTGATAATGGTACTGCATTCAAGAGCACCAAGATCAACATCTTCACCAGAAGACACAATATAGATTGGAGATACTCGTTCATCTACTACCCAGAGCAAATGGCTTAGCAGAAGCATTCAACAAAACTCTCATTCAAATACTGAAGAAGACTCTTGATGACAATAAAAGGCAGTGGCATGAGCAGTTGGTTGAAGCATTATGGGCCTACCACACCACATATAGGACTCTTACCCGGTCTACTTTATTCTCCTTAGTTTATGGATCTGAAGCTGTTCTACCATTAAAAGTTAAGCTTCCATCATTAAGGATAGCAATGGGTAGTCAAATCACTACAGAGTAGAATGCCAAGTTGCAGTTAGAAGAGCTTGAAGGTTTGGAGGAGAGACGCCTACAGGCGTGCCAAAACCTCAAGTTGTACAAAGACAAAATGATTCAAGCTCACAACAAGCTGGTCCACCCTAGTCTTTTCAAGTAAGAGAACTTGTATTAGTCTTAAGGAGACCAATTGTTGCCCGTCAAAAGTTGGGAGGCAAGTTTGAACCCACTTGGGAAGGCCCCTATGCTATAGAGAAGGCCTACCAAGGAGGATCATATTAGCTTATTGATTGTAAGGGGGAACACCTGATGCTTCTAATTAATGGGCTCTATTTGAAGAAATATTACCCATAAAAAATCATGTTTTAAAAATAATTCTATTAATCAACAAAAATTTCATTCCAATTCATTAAAATCTTCTCTTCATTCAAAGCATTATTTTCTTGTCTTACGACTCCACCATGATGTGTTTAGGTTAGGAGTAAGAGAACCCAAGAGGCATCCTATCCTTCTTCACAACACAAACACATTTCCCAAGAACTACTAGAATAGGTGTGAGAGAACCTAAGAGGCATCCTATTTTAACTAGTGCAACTAAGTTAGGTGTAAGAGAACCCAAGCAGCATCCTATCTTGGTGAGAGTTCCCGTTGCCATTCATTGCATTACTCCATCAAATCCCCAATGTGTTTAAGGTAGATGTAAGAGAACCCGAGAGGCATCCTATTCCATTTAACACATGCACAATAACAAACATAAATCTTTTGCCTCGGACTATTTTGATGTGGGAGCAAGCCCCCTATGGCACTCACTCATTAACTGCTCTAGGTCGGGTTAACATGCTACCTCGCTAGTCGATCACCCCAGTGATCATTTGTCAGGTAGATGTGAGTCCCCATGCTTTCTTCTTGGCTTGATCATTGCAAATCGATGAGCACCTTGTTAGTTTGGTAAGCTTCACTGCCCAGTCAATAAGCTACCTCATGTTAACTTTGTTTAAGAGGATGTGAGTCCCTGAGCTTCCTTCTTAAACTAGCCATCATGCACTAACTATGTTGAGTATATTTGAGGTTTAGGATAAGTCCCCCAGAGGTTTCTTTCCTCTTTATGGTGAAAAATATTCCCGCCTTCATCTACCCCTATCTTTTTGTGAAAGAAGAAGGATAAATGAAAATAGAAATATACGCCTTGTTAAGATGCCACGAAGATCCCAGATGTTCTTATTAAGGTGATCGGGTATGACATTGAGGAGAGGTGTACTATCTCGAAAGATAAGAGTCACCACCCTACAATGGACCTGATCATCTTAGTAAGGACTCCTAAAAACTATGGGTCTTAGCATGTACCAGAGATTCTTCCCCTACTTTACATGGAAAAGTAAAGCAACATTTATTTTAAACCAGGTTCGTTAAGTTCTCTACAGGGCAAGCCCCCATAGTTAATTACATCTTAAGGAATAAGATCCCTTAATAAAACTCTTGATTAAGGAAAATGATCATTGTCTTCAAAGATTTCAATAGGTAGGACTATCAATCGATTGGTTCATTTTTAGAAAATCAAGTGGGATCGATCAAGAGGAGGGAGTTCTTATCAAAGCCAATTAAAAACAAGTAGGGGATGCTTAGGATACTAGGAAGCCTGGTAAGCATCCCAAACTATCCTATGGTTGGGCTTTATAGTTTTGAAATTGATTTAATTTGTTTGAGTTAATTTTTCATAAAAAATTTAGTGCTTATGATTCCATGATACAAGATCATGGAAATGCCTAAGAGTTGAGTATTTATGCTTATGACCCATAGAAGGGAAAAGTGACCTCAGAACCTAAATTTAGGGAGCTTTGGAAAGAGCCAAAAGCATGACCTAAATTTAAGGCAAAAATGGATATTTGGTTTACATCCATAAGAGAGGATAAACCACCCGATTGCTTGGACTTATAACTGCCCAGGTGTGACTACCAACTAACTCCTCCTATAATTTTAAATACATGTAGGCAAGTCATATGCTATATGCAAGATAACTAGGTTGTTATTTATTTAGAAAGAGACTAAGTCCTTAAACTCACTCCCTAAGAGACTAGATCATTTAAGGGCATGCTTTAGTGACCTAAATCTAATGCAAAATATATTACATGTTATTTTCAACTTTGGACAATCATTTGACTCAGGCTTATAGGATTCATATGCATAATGCATGAGAAATAAGATTATTGGCCAAAATCAATGAGAAGGGAGGAGGTGTGTTTCCACCAAGGCTCTCAAAGCTCAAGCCAAGTTTCTCTGGAAAAGGTGGATGCCCTCCAATTAAGAGTGAAATAAGATGCTTTTATGCATGATGTTATAAAAGAAATACTCATTCAACTAAGGGGTTGTTAATTATTTTATCTTGATTTTAACTTAAGCTTTAAATGAGGTTATGAGTTATTTATTTAATTTTGAGTTGATTAATTTGGAAGAAGATTTTTTTTCTAAGAGCCTAATCCACATCCAGGCCATACATCAAGCAAGGAAGAAACTAGGAAAATGATGACATCTTAATGCACAAATTAAATAAATCATCAATCAATATATAAAGCTAATGAAAGAATAAAGGTCATTTGTGGTCGGGCACCACCACACAAACCCAAAAACAAATATGGGATCTGTGCTCTACCCTTATACAACCCATATTATAAATGACTTAAATTATAATTATGCAAGGAAATTCATGTTATGGGGGTCTTCATTTCTTCTTTCATATTTCTTCTTTCTTTCTTTCTCCTTTCTTCTTGCTTTGGTTCCTTCTTTTGGATGGTTGGAAGGTGGTTGCTACAAAAACTTCACATGATACATAAGATGAGATCTTATGACCAATGATCATCCAAATCCCCCATAATAATCATTCCAAAATCCTAATTGCAAAATTACATGAAAAAGGAAAAGTAAAGTCTAACTAACACCAAAATAGATTAGCTAAAACAATCCATACAAATCCCAAGCATGTGTATTGGACTTAACACCCCATACATGGGTGTCTAAGTCCACTCGACCTATTGGATCATGCTTAGGGGTCTAAGCACCTGCATAGCAAAAGCATTTATATTTTTATTATGATAGTGCCCCTTAAGCACAATCCCCTACAGAAAATAATGGTTAGACTAAATCATCCTACCATTCATTCTACGCACATTCATCCTAACATCCAAACTAAAACTTATATAATAAAATAAAAGCAAACATCAAACAATGCACTGCCCTAACCTAAAGCTAGAAGTGGTGGTTTAGTCTAATGTGTGTGCTTTAAAATGTTTGTGTGGTATGCTTAGCTATGGCTTTAAAGTTTGTATTTTTCTAAGTGTGAAAGTATTCAACTTAGAGGGTGGTTTCACTTAAGTTATTTTACTGATTTGGGTTGATTTTATTTTGTATTTTGATTTAGTTTAAGTGAATCCTACAATTAATTACTAAGTTATAAAGAGAGGGAAAAGAGAAGAGAACTTCTCTTTCCTTCCCAACCTTAAGTAATTTCTAAAGTAGATTCAAGTTTTAGTTTTATTTAGTGAATATTTTATTATGTATTTTAATTAATCCTAAGTTTAGGTGAACCCTAAACAAACCTATTCAAAAAGAAAGGCATTTTAAGATTAAGCAAAATGAACTAAATTCACAAAACACACCTCACTTCATTTCTTTCCCAATAAGTATAACATGCGTATGAATGCATCTTAAGCATTTCAATACATATAAATGAAAATGTTTGGCACACTTTATGATGAATGCCAAGTAAGTTACTTAAGAAAATTTGAATGCTTTATGATGCATGATTTTCATTAAGTAGAAAAGGAGGTTTTCTTATCCATTTTTCACATTCACACATGTATGTATAAAAGGCATAAATGAGTGGTGTCATTGTTAGCACCAGGGGTGTAAGGTACAAGACCTATTTAGGGCTATTTAAAGCCTCACAACCCCGGGGTTGTCCAGACTAATATACCACTTTCCTCAAATACAAGCATATGTACAAAAGAAATGAATGGGAAAGAAAGATGCAAAAGTTTGTACTTGATTGTTTAATTTGTTTATGAAATTTATATGTACAAGTATAGATATATTCCTTTATTAATAGCATAGAAATGGATAGGAAATGGAATTAGGCAAATGTTAAGTTCTTTTCAAATGAACTAAACACTTTACCAAATCCTATTCAAAACTATACCAAAAGAGAAGAGAAGGAAGACTACACTAAGCGCATCCTTATATTTTACTCACATACAAGCTTATAAATAAAATATAAGTATCACACTTTCAATTTTGGTAATTGATTTATATAATTTTGAAAATAATTTAGATTTAATAGTGATAATAGCCACTCATATTCCTATTTTAGCCAAAACATGCAATTTGACATAATATTTTGATTTTTGAAAAGAATGAATGTATGAAATTCATATGAAATACATATTTAGTATGTTGGTAGGAACTAAAATGATGAAATCATGTAAACACATTCACCTTAATTAATTCCTAAAGACAATCTTATGAAATAAGAAAGCTTAAAGCAAATCAAATTATTTTTTAAAGATGGTTTGGTTTTATTTTTAGTTTGATTAAGTTTGAGAAATGTGAGGTGAGTTTGTTGTTCCTAACCCATTTCCCACATGTGTTTGATATTTAAGTTCAATTTTTAGATGATTAGATCCATTTTATATTTTGATTAGGTTAAGGTATGAATTAAGTGTGTTAGTTACCCCTTACCTATACCACCTTAGCATACTTAATCAAATAATTATGAGCTAATGAGATGACATAAAATCTCACAAAGATTTTGAATTTGTAATGCACCTAAGAAGAAAAGGGTCTAATACAATTTGGCTCATGATTAATGATTAACTAAACTAAGGGGTTTAAGCTTAAGTACTTTCATAACCCCTCTCACACATGTGAGTTGAGTTTTTATCTTCTTAATATACTTGCACTAAGCATCTATTAATTAAGTTCTAGAAGGTTTTAGAATTTTATGAAATTAATTAAGGGGGTAATTAGTGAATTAACCCTTAATTAAGGATGGATTAAGGAAGAAAAGAGGGCTTTAGGGAATATCTTAAGGAAAATATTCCAAAATTATTCCCTAGACCTCATATTCAATTATTCCAAACTTAATTGACTCAATCAGAGGTTTAAGCCACTAATTATACCCTTAATTAAGCTTAATTACTTTAAGGGAGTGATTAAGAATAAATCTAGTAATTACCCTAATTAAACCATTAATAAATCCCAAACAAATTAGGGGAGATAGAAGTCATCACACTAAATACACATGAGAATTTTGAGATTAAATAAGGGAATAATCATAGGGTAATTAGCCTAATTAGATTCCCAATAAAACCCAAATTTAGAAAATAATATTATTCAAAATCCATTAAAATTAATTTTAGAATATTCTATGTTCAATTATCTATCCAATGCAATTTATTTCATATTTGTTTGATTTTTCTACACTTAGATATGAATTTAGGAAGGTTTGGTGATTAATTAGAAATTAAATAACCCCTAATTAAGTATTTAATCCCATCGGTGCCACGTGTGCCGCTGACACGGCAAGCGCTTTCCACGTGGCATGACGGGATTAGATCTTTAACTTGTCACATCGTAGCACCGCGTCAGCGGCAGCACTACATGCTTTCTCCTCAACCGTTCGATCAAAGATCAGATGGGGATTAAAACATCGAGGGAAAAAATGTGGCTATGTTTTTTAATTCATCCATCCAAAATATGGATGGGAGATTCATCCCTACCACTCTCTGTGAGCCATGGAGATTGTCCATTTGAAGCCATGATCTGAGCTCGATTGAGCTTGGATTGGGATGAAAATCAACCCTCACCATCTAAGAATAAATACAAGAACATCTAACAGCTATATCAACCTAAGATTGAAGTTCACTTCACAAAGGACCAACATACATTGAACTTAAGCTCGAAAAAATAGCATACCTCACCGGAGGTGTCTCAAAGCTTAGCTGAGGTTGGCTTTGCTAAAGGTTTGAGCTCTTGAAATTGAGTGGATGCTTATATGGGTCAACTCCTCCTTGCCATGAGCTCGGCCTTGATCGAATTGGATCCTCCTTTTCCTTTGGAGCTTGGGACAGAGCTTGGGCTAGTTCGACTTGGTCCTCTAATGGAGCTTGAGGAAGGAATTGGGTTGATGTTGAGTGTGGAATAAGTTGGCTTTTCAATAGGCCTCCCTTAATTTTAAGCTCTGAAAATTGAGAATGGAGATTTTCAAACCTCTCTAGGAAGCTAGGGAAGACTCTCTAAGGCTTGCTCTGAGTTCTTATGCTTCAATCAACTGAGGAAGAGTGAAGATTGAATTGAATTAGGGGGAGTATATCTCCCCCTTGAGCAATCAGATGGTCGAGAAGGATTGTTCCATTTTTTTATCAATACACCTCATGCAATGAGTTGGCTAGGTTGTTTTGAATTGCATGCGGTTCAGTTTTGGCCAATGAAGGAGTGGGTGAGGTGGCCATGTGCTTGAATTGAGTGTAAGGAGGATTTCCATGTGGCCATTCCAATGTGGTTTGGCCATTGATAAGTTGGGCTGACCCATTGGGTTGGGTACACTCCATGTTCACTTGATCCACTAAGAGAGTGCTAAGTGGTTATGAAGAGGATTTGACCAAATTTCAAGTGGGATTGGCCAAAATTTGCCCTATGGACTAGGGTAAAATGGTCAATTGATCTTGATTTCAGTTTGGGCATGTTTTATATGATGAGAAAATAGGTTTGGCCAAGTTTCATTAAATTTGGAGTTAGTTTGATGTGATTTGGCTCATGTTGACCCATTTAGGTCAAAATGGGTCAACTTTAAATCAAGTTATTGGTCAAATTGGATCAAACCAAGGGTTGGTCAAGTTCATATGACCATTTGAAATATTTTGGTGACTTTGGTTTGATTCAATTTGGTTTATATTTTTGGTTCAATTGAGTTCATTTAGGTCAAATGGGTCAAGTTGACCCATTGACCTATTGAGTTAGGTCATGGGTTGGTTCATGTTTAGTTGGTCATATGAAATGGATTGGTATCTTTATTTGCAATCAATTTTGGTTAAGTTTGAATTTAGCTCAATTTGACCCTTTAGGTCAAGTTGGGTTCAAGGTCAATTGGGCTAGGATAGGTCTAGTTGGTTAATTGAGTCTTTGGTCAAGTTCAACAATTATTTTGGAATGAACTTGACCCATTGGTTTCAATCAATTTATCTTAGATCAAGTTCTGACACATTTTGACTTTTTAAGTCAAGTTGGGTCAACTTGGGTCAAGTGGCCAATTGGGCTAGGTTAGGCTCAAATGTTGACTTGGTCAAGTTCAAACATTGATCATGAATGAACTTAGATCATTGTTTCAATCAATTTGGCCTATGGTGGATTTTGGCTATGTTGGGTTTCATTTTGGCTAAGTGTTGACTTGGTCAACCCTTAGGTTTGACTTGGTTTGACCCAATTTGAGTGATTGATCATGATGAGAGGTTTAGATGGGCTTAGTTCAATCCAAGTTGGTTAGGATAAGAATTTGGCACATAAGGGGTACTTTAGGTCACTTTGGGTCAAGTGAGCCTAAGTAGGTCAATGGCTTGGTCAAAGCTTGATTTGAGTTTGATTGAACTCACATATGGGCTTATGATTGAAATATAAATCCATTTGCAAGTGGTTTGAAGTCAAATGGGTTTTGGTTCATTTGACAATTTCAAGTTGAAGGGGTGAACATGAATTTGAGTTGGGTTTGATTTTTGAATTGAGTTTTTATTTAGTGATTGAAGTTTGTATTTATATTTGGGTTCATGATTGTAGTATTGATTGAATCATGAAGAGAAATCAAGGATTTGGCTTGATTTGAAATTGATTTGGCTAAGTTCAAGATTTTGACTTGAAAGGCTTAAGTTGGATTTCGAGTGAATTTGAGTTAGATTTTTGGAGTTAGTTTTGGATATTTGAATTTATATTTCATTTATATATGTGAATATAAATGAGAATATAAATGGGTTATGAGAAAATTTGAGGATTTGAAGTGATTTGGACATGATCTAGGCTAAGTCCTTAAGAGAAAATCAAAGTGACTTAGGAAAGATTTTTGAACTTTGGATTTGATTGATTTGAATTTATATTTCATTTATATATGAGAATATAAATGAGTTGTACGAAAATTTTATGAGTTTAAGGTAGTTTGATTTTGGCTAAGTCCATAAGAGGGGAAATCAAAGTGACCTAGGAAAGATTTTTTGGAATTGATTATTGGATTGATTTGATTGATTTGAATTTATACTTCATTTATATATGAGAATATAAATGAAAATATAAATGTGTTGAGAAAATTCCATGTGTTTGAATTGAATTTAGTTAAGTCCAAAAGAGGGGAAATCAAAGTGACTTAGGAAAGATTTTGGAATTTGATTTGAATTTCAATCATAGATTTTAATCATGGATTTCAATCATGGGTTGATTTGAGTTTGACTTGAAGGGAGGAAGTGACGAATTGGGTTCAAGCTATAGGGTAGGCAAATTTCTGACACCCCTAAGGCAAAACATGTTCCTATAACTAACTCTTCTAAGTCTCCAGGGTTAGGTTGAGTGTCCACCTAATCATTAGAAGTGTCTTAAGACTAAAGAACTCTTAAAATCTAAAAGAGGTCCTATGTCTATTATGGAGGGGTTGAGAGCTCATTCTAAAAATGAGGTCAACAGAGGGCGCCCAATAGGTGTGGTGTGATTGACAAGGCATACCGCACGTATTGGTGTTGACCAAAATGATCAGCAACATCAAACGATCACAAGAAGTAACAAAAATGATCTACTCCTAACCCAAGGTGTAGAAGGAATCTAGAGCTTAGTGCAAAGTGACTCTACTCATGTCAAGGACATGAGAGAGTAAAGGAGGTGTCCACTAGGGACTGAATATATGAACCTTCCACCAGGGAAGCAGGTTCAAGTCATTCACTAGGGGATGAGAGGTTTGATTCGAGTCTCATTGAGGAGAAGATTGATTTGAATTATTAAGCTCCATCGGGGATGAACAAGATGAACTCTCCACTAGGGAGCAAATCCAGATTTGAGGAAAGGGGTGAAATCCATGATTTAGGATCCACTGAGGGAATTAGAATGAGTTGCATCTCACTGGGGAGAAGCAAACAAATTTGATTAGATTAGATTGTTTTGTATATTTTAGTTTGAGTTTATTTAATTAAGTTTGTTGGGAAGAGGGTTGAATTTGTTTCATTTGTTTGACTCCACTGAGGGAGGTTGGTTGATTTGTTTTGTATGTTTTAAATTTTGAGATTCTAGATTGGATCCTTTTGGTTTTAATGCACTTGGTAGGACCATGGTGGCCTTGATCTTCAGTTACCAATCAAAGGGGTAGTCAAGTAAGCTATCCACCAAAGGGAATGTATTGCATAATTTTAGGAGAAAGCATAGTAGACTATATCCTCAAAGTTGGGACCTTCTTGGTGATATGGCAAGGTAATGAATCAAACCCAACCTAAGGCTGACTATAAAGTGAATGTTGTTAGGGGACTTAGATCAAATCATAGATGGTCAAGGTTGATTTCATTTTCAATTTTTTTTGTTTTGATTTAGATGGATCCAATTGGTTTGATGATTATCTTGAGAGAATAGTGATCACATCTCATTTGCAATCAAGGTAGTCCAGAGGTTTGCTTTGACAACAAGGACTAAAAAATTTTGCATTTCTTGACAATCTTTAAAGAATGCATCATGGAACATCTTTTAAAAATGGTCAACCTAAAATAGATTGAACTGACAAGGAGCTTAAGAGTGAGTCAGGATTTATCTTTCTCATAGTGGGAGGATTCTAAGGGAGTTCCACGCCTTAGGATGTCTTGGGAAAGGGCCCGGGAATTCTAATCAAAATTAATTTGTTATTTATTTAGTTTGTTTAAGATGGACCTTGTGTGAGGATCAAACTAGAAGAGCTTATAGACATCTCTTAGTTTTGAAAGGAGAATCCTTCAAATTCTCAAACAAGGGGTGGCTACTAGGAAAGGGGATGTCCAATCAAACCAGGTAGTGTCTAAATGGGGTTCTAAGGATGTGATCCAAATAGAATGCATGAGGACCTAAGGCTTAATCCAAACCAGAGAAGATGACATTTTATATGTAGGTATTGGGTGTCAACTCAAGGAGAAAAAGGGGACTCATGTCTACAAGGTGTATGGGTGAGTTTTTAGCAAATACTCAACCTAAGTGTGATTTTTGTGATATCCACAGAAGAAAGCTGAGGGCATCCTTATGGCAGATTTTGGGATAGTGTCTTATGGGGTATATCGACCTACAACTAGGAATGCCAACTAGAGGACTTATATCAACTCAAATGTAGTCAAGAGGAAAGAGCCTCTGGGACTTATCTAAACCTCAAAATATACTAGTTAATCATGATGGCTAGTTCAAGAAAAAAGCTCATCATCTTCTTAAACAAATCAACATGAGGTAGCTTACTATTGGGCAATGAAACACCAAATAACAAGGTGCACATCTTCCAAATAAGTAGTCAATAGGGAGGGGTAGCATGTATGTGACTAGAGCTACTAAAGTGTCACAAGGGGCTTTTCACATCAAAAACGACAAAAGATTTGTTTGTTTGTTTTATGTGTGATAAAAGGAATAGGATGCCTCTCGGGTTCTCACCTTAAAACATGAGGGAAGATGGAGTGCCACAGGATGGAAAAATGGGATTCAAGAAAGGATGTCTTGGGTTCTCTTACTTAGTTGATAAAAATAGGATGCCTCTTGGGTTCTCACACACCTATTCTAATAGACTGAGATGTGTTTTATTGTGAAAAAAGGATGGATTCCTACACCTACATAAACACGTCCTTGGATTCAAGATAAACATGCTTCTAAGAAGAAGATTTGATGAAATGGAATCATTTTATTCTCTGATATTGCTTTCCAAAACATGATTTTTATGGGTAATATCTCTTTAAATAAAGCCCATTGATTGGAAACATCGGGTGTTCCTCCTTACAATCAATAAGCTGATATAGTCCTCCTTGGTAGGCCTTCTTTATAACATAGGGGCCTTCTCGAGTGGGTTCAAACTTTTCTCCCATCTTTTGGCAGGCAATAATTGGTCTCCTTAAGACTAACATAAGCTCTCCTTCTTAGAAAGACCTAGGGTGGACCAACTTATTGTGAGCTTGAATCATTTTGGTCTTGTACAACTCGAGATTTTAGGACACTCATAAGCGCTTCTCCTCTAAACCTTCGAGCTCTTCTAACCGCAACTTGGCATTCTGCTCTATAGTGATTTGGCTACCCATTGTTATCCTCAGTGATGGAAATTGAACTTCTAATGGTAGAATGGCCTCAAACCCAAAAATTAAGGAAAATGGAGTATAGCGGGTAGGAGTCTTGTATGTGGTGTGGTAGGCCCCCAAGGCTTTAACCAACTGCTCATGCCACTATCTTTTATTGTCATCTAATGCCTTCTTTAGGATTTGGATGAGAGTTTTGTTGAATGCTTACCTAAGCCATTTAGCTGGGGTAGATGGTGGAGTATCTCTAATCTATACCATGTCTTCTGGCAAAGCTGTTGATCTTGGTGCTCTTGAATGCAGTACCATTATTAGATATAATTCATCGAGGCACCCAGAACCTATATATGATATGGTTCCTGAAAAACTGAAGCACATGCTAAGATGTGACCTCTCTGAGTGGGATTGCTTCCGCCCACTTGGAAAAGTAGTCGGTAGCAGCTAAGATGAACTAGTGACCCTTGGAATAAGGGAAGATTGATCGGACCCACTATGTCGGTACCCCAACACTCAAATGGCTAGGAGGCCAATGTCGGGTGTAGAATGTTGGGTGGTTGATGGAGGGCCACACCGTGTACCTAACACTGATGGCATCTCTTAGCCACGTTCATGTAGTCTGTGATCATCGAAGGCCAGTAGTATCCTAGTCTCTTGATCTTTACTTTCATCTTCGGACCAGATTGATGTACTTTGCATAGACCTGAATGTACCTCAAACAATACCATAGGCTTCATATTTATCTAAATAATGTAACCACATTTTAGTGTCATCCACAAAAGCATAGGAGAGAGCTCTATGTTTCACTTAATGGGCTTGTGACTTTTCTTGAGGTAGTTTGCCTTTAGTTAGATAATCCATGAATGGTTGCCTCCAGTCCAACTCCTCATCCTTATTGGCAATGGAAACCTCCCCTTCAAGAGAAAGTCTCTTGATGAGTTTAGCATCAATAAGGGACAGGACTTGTCTATTTTGGACCCTTATTGAAATAGACTCATCTTTAGGATATGCCAGTTCTTTGGCAAGTTTGGTCAAAGCATCTCTTGCATTTTCTCAGGGGAATGTAGATGGTGACTTTGGGAATCAACCAACACTTCATGGTGCTCATGGTATAAATGAGAAGCTTGGGCCTGAGAACTTTGTAGGATCTGGCAATCTGGTTGATGACCAGCTAAGAATCCCCATAGATATCGATTCCTTTGACACAAACTGTAATGGCTAACTCCAGACCAGCAATCAAAGCCTCATACTCGGCTTCATTTTTAGTACAAGGGTTGGAAAGATAGTATGAGAATCTCATCACATCATGATTTGGAGTTAGGAGAACTATGCATGCCCCTGCCTTTCCTAGAAGAGTAGATCATGGTGCTTCCCCTTTATAGAAAGAAGCTACATCATCAAAATACATCTCCTATCGGTGGTTGTCAACCTCCCCTAAGTTCATGATTTGTTCATCAAGGAGATCATCACTAAGTGGAGAATCGAGGAAGTGGGTGTCTTTGCTACATTAGTCCTTATCCTTTTATCACACATAGGAGTATGAAAGTGATATCAAATTGTGAGAGTATCATGGACCATGCCAAACAGGATAGCATTGGTGTGTCAACTGATGGATTTATTCGAAATCAAGTTCACCATGAAAGCATGTAATGTCAGCTTTTGAGAAGCAAAGATTAAAGCTAGGCAATGTTTCTCAATAGGTGGGTAGTTCACTTCAGGATCAAGATAGTAGAGAAAGTGTTCTCCTTCCCCTCATCAGTCTTGGGCCAACAGCGAAGGAGTCATCCAATGCAACAGTGTAGAGGATGAGTGGCTGCACGGGATAGAGGCTAAGGCTGGCGCTTTACTAAATATTGCTTGATGTCATCAAAGGCATGATGGCACTTGTCATCCCACTTGAACTTGGTGTCCTTTTTGATAAGTGCTGAGAATGGATTGCATCTCCTTGATAGGTTGGTGATAAATCATCTTAGATACGCCAGCCATCCTTGGAAGGATCTGAGTTATGTTAGACTTTTTAGAGGTGACATTTCTAAGATAGCTTTGATCTTTTCAAGATCTATCTCTATTCTCCAATGTTGAATAACAAAACCAAGGAACTTCCCTGAAGCTACTCCGAATGCACACTTCAAGGGGTTCATTTTGAGGTTGTATTGTCTTAATCATTCGAAAACTACTCTCAAGTCAAAGAGATGGTCTTCCTTTTCTTTTCTCTTAACTACTAAATCATTAACATAGCACTCAACTTGAAGATGGATGACTTCATTGAAGATCTGAGTCATGGCCCGTTGGTATGTAGCACTAGCATTTTTAAGGCAGGAAGCCATGACCCTATAACAAAAGATTTTGATCAGGGTTTGAAAAGTGGTGTTTCTTTCATCTTCAAGAGACATCTTGATTTGGTTGTGTCTAGATGACCCATCCATGAAACAGAACACTGCATGAGATGAGGCAATGTCCATCATTAATTCTAGTATAGGAAGAGGAAACTCATCCTTAGGACATGCCTTGTTTAAATCCCTGAAATTGATACATATGTGAATTTGGCCATTCTTCTTAACTGTGACATTGCTAGGTATTTTTCTTCCCATAAATTAATTTTTTAACTTCAGAAATGACATGTTGTTCGATTTCTAATTACATGTGTCTAGGAGCTTGCATGATAGGTAGCTAGGATTTGTTGGTTTGTGGACTACAGGAGATAATTCAGCATTTCTTCATAACTCCATGCAGTAGTAAACTATCTCAATAGCCTTTCATTATTTCTTCTTCATTCAATGAAGATTATGTATGTGGATTTTCTTATCCTAGGTTGATTTCTTTAAGCTTGTCAATTGTTGAATGGATCTCTCTTCTTCAAATTGGAGGTATCTTTGATTTGGAGATCATCCGATCATCTAAGGTTTCTAACACACATCCTCATAAGAGTTGGTGTTGTGTGAAAAGAACCTATCAGACTCCAAATGGTTGGTAACAATTAAGTAGTAAATATCATCATCGATTGGACCTTGTCCATCCTAGTCGATCTTGATTATGCTTCCCCACTGTATGTTCCATAGCTTCTCAAAATACTCGACACATTACTGACCATGTATGAGGGACCAAACCTTTCTATATAAGATTATGAACACAAAGGTGAGTAAAATTCAAATAGTAATTTCATTAATTCTTTAAATGAATCTTCCTCAAGTTCTACATCAACTTCGGGACTTGAGGATGACGATCCCAAAAAGAATCTCTTCAACTAAAATCTTTGGAAACTTAGGGGCTTCCTTAACTACTAAACCTTCAACTTTTTGAAATGAAAGTGAGGTTAGAGCTAAGGTTCCCTTGCTAATAGTTTCATGCATGATTGAATACTTTGCTTTGTCGGAGGCCTAGTCTTCATCGTCAGATCGAAAGTCACCTCCAATGGAACGAGAGGGTTGTTGGTATACTAATCACATTAGACTCATCCTCGGCTAGATTCCAAGTCTATGTGAATAGTAGGTACTCTATGACTGGAACATCCCTATTGGTGACAACAGTCTTCACCTCTAAAACTACCTCTTTCCTCACCTCTACGGTGGAGGTTGAGTCATCTACCCACATGTCCATATGATGGAATGAATTGTGGGTGGAATGATATCATCTATTTCTTCTTCAATTCCCTTTCTTGTTCACTTGGATTTTCATTTTTCTTTTCTTTTCTTTTCTTTTCTTTTCTTTTTTTTCTTTTGCATTTGATTTGAATTTTGTCCAAGTTCATGAGATGTATTTTGAGGAAGATAGTAGGTCATCCTCATAAATCTCAACCTCTCTAACGAAAATGGCTTTTCATCTCCATTGACATAGTATTCAATCCCATCCTTTTGAACTTGATGCTGATGGAGGGAGGATGGAATCATCTTATTAATGTATCCAAGGCCTGCAAGCAAAGAGTGAATGAAGTATTCAAATCAATGATGTAAAACTTGGCTTGAGTCTTCCATTCACCTATCTCCAAAGGTAACACTATGGAACCTAAAGCCCTCTGTTCATTGAATCCTCTCAACATCATCCAATCTCCAGTGTAGATGTATCCTCAAATAGGGAGTCTTTAGACTCATAATGTTCAGATGCACCATGAGAACTCGCAAGTTTGATCACATGTCCAATATGATGAGGGGCGGTTGCTCCATGTCCCCAGAAGAAGATCTTCATCTATGAAAGTGATCCCCGAGCTTCTTTGTATAATGTGCCTCCTCAATAGTGGTCGTTGAGCTAAGCATATCTCAGATCAAGGAGAGCCTTGATTAATGATTCCCTTATCTCTTTGGATAAGACAAGAGCATCGTATATGCTTAGCTTAGATGGCAACTTTCTTAGATGAGAGGACATTGTAGTCCACCTTGGTGATCCTCCACAAGCATATCCAAGGGTGGAGCATCTTGTGGAGGGCTTATCTCTACCCAATGACTTATTTCCCTCTATCTTGAGGTGTTGTCCTAGGAGGTAGAACCTTGCCACTACGAAGGCTGATTTCGGTGATCTCTTATGGCAAAGTAATGGAAGGTTCTACCTGCACATCAAGCTCACCTACAACTTCTCCTATGGGACCCTCAGAATCAGATGATTCCAAGTCTATCTCAAGAGTTGAACCTATAAGATTCATAGAAGGAAAGTCCAACTCTGAATCAGAAAGAGGAAGATCAAAATTATTATAGTTATATTTAGACTTGAAGAGTTATCATTAGGAATAAAAGTAGACACCATCAGAAGTGACACAGTAATTCAAAGCTTTATTCTTTAATTTCTTTAAGTTTTTAGGAGGTACAGTAGAAATCAAGTAAAGTAAGAGGGTGAGGGATTTGATGCCCTCATCCGATACAAGAGTTCTACTAAAGAAGAAGAAGCTAGCAGTAGGGAGCTCACGATGTAGTGGCAACTATAATTTGGAGGACTCGATTGGTGGTTGTACTTAATATCTGGCTGCTACTGAGCTCCCCTTTCCAGTTGGCACTAGCAACTTGCAAACCTTCCTTGATGTTGGAGGTTTGAGCTCAGCACCCAAGGAAAGTTTCTTGATCTTGAATCTTTTTAGAGGTTTTGGATAAGAGATATCCCAACCTTCTTTGGTTTTGAAGGATCACAAGTATCCCCAAGGATTACTAATGGAACTACAAGGTTGTTCCATAAGGTATTCCTTGGGATGATTCCGATCTTGAAGTATGTTCAAGCGGACCTTAAATGTAAAGCAATCCTCCAAAACATGGCCTAGCATATGGTGGTAGGGAAAAGTTAGGATCATGATTTTACTACTTCCTGGTCTCTAGGTTGGGTAGCTGAAAATCAAGCTTCTTTAAGAGATTCTTAAAGATCTTCGATTACCTCCCTCTTAAATGAATAAGGATTTGTTAAGTTTATCCAGAGTAGGTGGACCATAGCTACTTGGCGTGGGTATGTGTATCACTTTGATGATGTGGTGAGGAGGAGTGGCGGCCATGGAGGGTATTGTGGTGGCAGTAGGGCTACCTCGGTGGTGGTAGGAGGTGGAAGTGACTAGGTTGTGGTCTCTCAAACTAATCTCTAGGTTTGCTTATATCTACTACTATCCGCTTTTATCTATATATACTTTTTGGCAACTGATCTTGAAAAGGAAACTGTTTGGCCTCTCCTTGTAGACTAGCTGCCTTGTTGATTAACTTCTCAAAAGTTTTGATAGTGAAGCCCTTAAGCATGAAGGTGATCGAGACATGGATATTCTTTAAAATAATCTCAATGGCATGTTGTTCAGACAGCTGTGGCTCACATTTCATACTCGATTTATGCCATCCGAGAATATATCAAGGGACTCACACGGGTGTTATTGTGCTACGAGAGATCACCATGACCCTTTGAGCTCAACAAACCTCTTGATAAAGAGTTGCTACTCAACAAATGTCTTTATTGAACTATTGGGAAGTTTAGCATACCGCCAAATGTTATACCCTAGCTACTTGAAGAGAGAAAGAAAGTAAAGTGTCCGCCACCGCGTTGCAATAGCCGAAATGGGTGATGTCGCCTCGGTTTCCACGCCATCAAAACTCTTGAAGGAAGGTGGCATGAAACCCTTGGGATATTGGATTGCATCAAATTCCTCGTAGGGTCTACCCTTTGGGTGATGATCCTCCCGAGGCTTGAGCCAATGCTTCCTTCACTTGCTGCTCAACCATAGCTTTGATTTCTTTCTCTAATATGGAGGTACTTTCCACTACCTTCCTATACATGCTGGTGCTACCTTGCTCTAATGGAAGTAAAGTCTTGGCTGGGTCCAAGACATGCACCAACTCTGGCTTACTAGTTTCAGCTATGATAGGATGAACTGCTGGTGCTTATTTTTAAAGTGTTGAGACTGCTGCTAACAAGTCCTCTAGCTGCCTCGCCATCCTATCTATATGTTCATCTTTTTTGTTTTAATTGATATCGGAGGTGTTGGGTAGGTTGTGTCTTCTGCTTACCTCATCACCTTCCATAACTCTGCTCCAAGGAGGGATCCTGTCTACCATGCAAACCCCCAGTCTCCCAATAATCATCTTCATTGGGATCAAAGCTAACTTCTTCTCATTAGTCATCCCCAGATTTCCTTCTTTCCATGAAATAATGAGCCTATCTCATAAGAATGATCAATTTGAATAGGCACAAATGACTTTGGTGTGGTGTGATCACTATCATGTATTGAGAGGCCGACCTCCCCTCTTGAGAGAATCATGAGGAGGTACTCATAATACACTTCACTAACTCTTGGTGACACTCCTAGGAGGTTCTATATCATGTAATGCGGGCTATCATCTCAACTACTATACCATCTCATGTCTTCTTTGTGGTGATGGTGAAGGACCAATGCTTGAGGTCACCATTCCTTCACACCTGGCGGGATAGAAGGTCGAGAAGAGCTTGCCAGTAGGTGGTGTAGATGGAATGGGATCCTTTGGCCATAGGATCACCAGGGGTTCTTCTCCCCGATGTGGCCTTCATGGCCTTCGACGGAGCTGGAGATGCTGCGACATGAACGGGTGATGGTGGACGGAGGGTAGAGCGGTGTGGTGGAGACACCACCGGCTCTCTCGGAATAGGGACCCTCCTCCTATGATGGGTCATCCAGCGAATAATGTATGTGATCGGGTGAGTAGCATGGATCGAGAAAATCAATGAGTCGAGCTTCGAGGGATTAAACCTCCGCCTCTGGCTAGTGAGTTATGCGCCTCCAGCCCTCTCACTGTAGATGTTTTCCCACATGGGGGATATAATAGATCTCAAATCAAATTGAGCTTTGAACTCAGAACATCTGTAAGCTCCACCAACCTAGCATAAAACTGATCGGAGGCCAACATATGACCTCTTGCTCACTAGCGGGGCTGAGTCGCCGGTGGGTGAAGTGGATCCTCTAGCATCCTCTCTGTCAGACCCAGAGAGAGGATGAAATGGATAGTTATAACCAGCAAGAAAGTTAAAATGGGCAACTCCTCTGCAGTTGAATAAGTAGCTGCCTCCATCTCCCACAGTGATGCATATGGTACCGCTTAATCATGCAATTTTTTTCTCCTGAGTCTATTGGGGTGAGTGGAGTAATAGCTAGACCCAACCTCAAAAGCTGAGGCAATCCCACGGGATCGAGGAGCCTTACCCCTTAGAGGGTGCTAATGAGTGGGTGCTAGCTCACAGAGGGAAACCACAGATGAGCTAAGGCGTGCGATGCTAGTACTATCACCTCGCTATAAAAATTGTGCTTCCTCTTGATGAGGGATATCGAGTCGATGGCAAATCAATCTAAATGACATACTTTTTCCCGGCCACTACAGCCCTGCTAACAGTTATGAGGGGAGTGCCCTCATAGGTAATCCTTTCCCCCTCAAAACCTCTATCGAAATGAATGAGGTGGGTGTGGTCAGAGAGGGGGAGATTGGCCTGATCCAAGGCCAAGTCCATGTCGTAGGGGAAACTAAACACATACTTGTGAAGTATCATTCTAGTCAACTAAAAACTAACTATGAAATGAGGCGATGCTGAGAATTTGCAATGTTGGAAACAAACTTAGATCAGATTTCTATTTTGTTGACTTTTGAATTTGAATTTAAAATTTGAACCCACATCCAACATCTTGGAAGTGTTAAGTTATTCAAATGGATTTAGAAGATTTGAGATTTGATTGGAAGAGGAATTTTGAATATGAATCCACTTTCAACAAATTTGGGTATGTTGAAAATGGGTTCAAATATTTTTAGAAAGATGCTTCCATAGGTTCATGTTTGAAATTATATTTTGATTTGAGGACCCTTTCCTTTAACAAATTTGAGTATGTTAAAGTAAGGGTCAATTGGTTTTATTTTTGATTTGATATTTTGGAATCCACTCATTTAGCAAATTTGGGTATGCTAAGTGAGGTGTTTGAAAATAAGTGTTTCTTTTTCTTTATTTGTTTTGTCTTGTGAATCATTGGTGATTTTGAAAATTGGAATTCCCATTTAGCAAATTTGGGTATGCTAAATGAAGAAAAGTGTGTTTTGTTTTAAAATTTTTTGAAATAGGATCCTTAGCAAATTTGAGTATGCGAAAATCCGATGTGTTTCATTTGTTTTGATGTTTTAATTTTGAAAAAATAGGATCCTTAGCAAATTTGGGTATGCTAAGGAAATATTAATGTGTTTCATTTATTTTGGATATTGTAAAATGGAGGCTTCACTTTAGCAAATATGGTATGCTAAAGTGAAATTCCAAAGTGTTTTAGATGGAGATTTCACTTAGCAAATTTGAGTATACTAAATAAAATTTCAAAATGTGTTTCAAAGTTTTGTTGTAAAAAGTGACATTTCATTTTAGCAAATGGGGTATGCTAAAGATGAAATTCCAATGTATTTTAAAATTTTGTAAAATGGAGATTTCACTTAGCAAATTTGAGTATGCTAAATGAAAATCCAAAATGTGTTTTGAAAATTTTTGGTTTTGAATTTGGAGACTTCACTTAGCAAATTTGAGTATGCTAAATGAAATTCCAAAATAGGTTTGAAAATTTTTGGTTTTGAATTTGGAGACTTCACTTAACAAATTTGAGTATGCAAAATGAAATTCCAAAATGTGTTTGAAATTTCTTTTTATTTTGAATTTGGAGACTTCACTTAGCAAATTTGAGTATGCTAAATGAAGTTCCAAATGTGTTTGAAAATTTTTGATTTTGAATTTGGAGACTTCACTTAGTAAATTTGAGTATGTTAAATGAAATTATAAATGTGCTTGGAAATTTTGAAAATATAATTGTTAAGTTTTGATTTTTGAAAAGAAGACTTCCATTTAACAAATTTAGGTATGTAAGAATGCAAGCCAATTTTATTTTTGAAATGTGAAAATTTTGTTTTGTGTGTGATTATTACTTTTTTGAAAGAGGAAATTCCAACTTAATTTTATGTGGAATATGTTAAGTTAGATTTCAAAAATGAGGCTATTATTTATTTGGAAATGAAGTCTTCATTCAATAAATTTGGGTATATTGAATGGAAAGATTCATATGTGCTTTTTGAAAATTTATTTTAATTTTGATTGGAAATGAAACCTCCATTCAATAGATGTGGGTATATTGAATGGAATGGTTTCATATGTGCTTTTCAAAAAGATTTATGTTGATTTTGTTTTTCGAATGAAACCTCCATTCAATAAATTTGAGTATATTGAATGGAAAGGTTTCATATGTGTTTTTTGAAAGTTCATTTTTGATTTTATTTTGAAATGAAACCTCCATTCAATAAATTTGAGTATATTGAATGGAAAGATTTCATATGTACTTTTGGAAAAGGTGAATTAGTTGACATGTGAATTATCTTTGGAAATTTCAAATTTTCATTTTTGGTTTGAAGATGTAACATCTATCCAACAATTTGGATGTATTGAATGGAAATGATCTTGATTTTGTGCTTTTTTTGATGGTTTATGATTGTTGGAATTTTTTTATTTATTTTTTTATATGAAGATGATCCTACATATAACAATCATGAAGATTATTAGATGAAGGTGATTTAAGAAGATTTTGTGTAAAATGTTTATGTGCATTTTGAAAAGTGATTTTTAAAAAGCAAGACTTTATGAAGGATTTATTTTCTTTTGATTTTTTGAAATGAACCTTTCCTTACCATAAAAAATGGAGGAGGAAGTCTTTGATCATTTTCTTTTATTAGATTTTGATTGGGGAACACGGGGTTTTAAGACCTCAAAATAAGATCCTAAAACCTAAAGATGTTACTAACTTAAGAATGAAATAAGCTAAGTGCCAGAAAGAAAGATAGTCTTGGTTCATATATAAAATACAAACCACTATCGATACTTGAAGATAACGATCATTTGCCAAATATGGAAGAGGAACCATCCCTGAGTCACCAAAAAAATATGTATGTGATTTAATATTCCCACCTTCATTTATTCCTATCTTTTTTGAAAGAAGAAGGATAAATGAAAATGGAAATATACACACCTTATTAGGATGACATGCGAGATCCATAGATGTTCTTATTGAGGTGATCGTGCGATTGAGGAGAGGTGTACTATCTCAAAAGATAGAGTCACCACCCAATGGACTAATCATATAAATAAGGACTCAAAGGACTATAATTGCATGTACTAGAGATTATCCCCACTTTACATGAAAAAAAGTAAATAGTTTATTTTAAACTAGGTTTTATTAAGTTCTCTGGGCAACCCCATAGTTAATTACATCTAAGGGAAATTCCTTAGAAAACTCTCGATTAAGGTAAATGATCATTGTCTCAAAGATTTCAATTGGTAGGACTATCAATTATTGGTTATTTTTGAGAAAATTAATGGGATGATCAAGAGGAGAGAGTTCTTATCAAGCCAAATGAAAACAAATAGGGATGCTTATGATAATAGAAGCCTAAAGCATCTCCCATCCTATGGTTGGGCTTTATATTTTGAAATTGATTTAATTTGTTTGAGTTGATTTTCATTAAAACTTTAGGACTTATGATTCCATGATACAAGGTCATGGAAATGCCTAAGAGGTGAGGATTTATGCTTATAGCCCATAGAAGGGAAAAGCAACCTCAGAACCTAAATCTATGAAGCTTTGTTGAGGGCCAAAAGCACGACCTAAATCTAAGGTAAAAATGGGTATTTGGTTTACCTCCACAAGAGAGGATAAATCACCGCTTGGACTTACAATCTCTTGGGGGGTGTACCAACTCCTACTATAATTTTAAATACATGTAGGAAATTTTTTTGCTTTATGCAAGATAGCTAGGTTATTTATTTAGAAAAGACTAAGTCCTTAAACTCACTCCCTAAGAGACTATCATCTGAGGGCATGCTTTAATGACCTAAATTAATGTAAAATATATTATATTATTTTCATCTTTGGACAATTATTTGACTTAAGCTTATAGGATTCATATGACTAATGCATGATAAATAAGATTATTGGCCAAAATCAATGAGAATGGAGGAGGTGTGTTTCCACATGGTCAAGCCAAGTTTCGGTAGGTGGAAGCCCTCAATCAAGAGTGAAATAAGATGCTTTTATGCATGATGTTATAAAAGAAATACTCATTCAGCTAAGGGGTTTATAATTCTTTTATCTTGATTTTAGCCTTTAAATGAGATTATGAGTTATTTATTTAATTTTGAGTTGATTAATTTGGTAGAAGATTTATTTTTCCTAAGAGCCTAATCCACTTCGGGCCATACATCAAGAAGAAACTAGGAAAATAATGTCATCTTAATGCACAAACTAAATAAATCATCAATCAATTTATAAAGCTAATGTAAAAGAATAAAGGCCATTTATGGTGGGCACCACCAAACCCAAATAAATATGGGTAGTAGCACTTATATGATTACAAATGACTTAAATTATAATTAAGCAATGAAATTCATGTTATGGGGGGTCTTCATTTCTTCTTTCTTCTTTCTTCTTTCTTTCTTTCTCCTTTCTTCACTTTGGTTCCTTCTTCTGGATGGTTGGAAGGTGGTTGCTCCAAAGGCTTCACATGGTACATAAGATGAGATCTTATGACCAATGCTCATCCTAATCCCCCATAACAATCATTCTAAAATCCTAATTGCAAAAATACATGAAAAAGGAAAAGTAAATCTAACTAAACACCTACAAAACATAGATTAGCTAAAATAAATCATACAAATCCCAAGCATATGTATTGGACTTAACACCACACATGGGTAACTAAGTCCACGGCCTATTATTAGTTTGCTTAGGGGTATAAGCGCAAAGCAAAAGCATTTATATTTTATTTATGATAGCTCTTTAAGCACAATCCTCTATAGAAAATAATTGTTAGACTAATCTACCATTCATTCTGCACATTCATCTAACATCCAAACTAAAACATATATCAAACAAAAGCAAACATCAATCATGCACCACCTAACCTAAGCTAGAAGTGGTGGTTTAGTCTAATGTGTGTGTGATTTAAAGGTTTGTGTGGTATATACTTAGCTATGGTTTAAGGTTTGTATTTTTATAAGTGTGAAAGTATTCAACTTAGAGTGTCATTTCATTTAAGTTATTTTACTGATTTGGGTTGATTTTATTTTGTATTTTGATTTAGTTCAAGTGAATCCTACAATTAATTACTAAGTTATAAAGAGAGGGAAAAGATAAGAGAACTTCTCTTTACTTCCCTACCTTAAGTAATTTCTAAAGTACATTCAAGTTTTAATTTTATTTAGTGAATATTTTATTATGTATTTTAATTAATCCTAAGTTTAGATGAACCCTAAACAAACATATTCAAAAAGAAAGGCATTTTAAGATTAAGTAAAGTGAATTAAATTCACAAAAAACATCACTTCATTTTACTTTCATTTTGATTTTTGAAAAGAATGAATGCATGAAATTCATATGACATACATATTTAGTATGTTGGGAGGAAACTAAAATGATGAAAGCATGTAAACACATTCAAATTAACTCTAAAGATAATCTTGAAATAAGAAAACTTAAAACAAATCAAATTATTTTTTTTAAAGAAGGTTTGATTTTGTTTTAAGTTTACAAGTTTGAGAAATGTGAGGTGAGTTTGCTGTTCCTAACCCATTCTCACATGTGTTTGATATTTAAGTTCAATTTTTAGATGATTAGATCCATTTTATATTTTGATTAGGTTAAAGTATGAATTAAGTGTCTTAATTATCAACTATACCATAGCATACTTAATCAAATCATTATGAATAATGAATTTAAAAAAATTTTCCTAATCAATGTTCATGATTAAATGATTTAAAGTAACAAAATACCCATTCTTAATTGACAGATTTTATAATATGATTAATATTGATAAATTTTAAAATTTTTTATGATAAAATATTCATATTACCCATATGATAAAATTAATGATATATAAATGACATAATTTGATTAATTAAAATGTAATTCTTTCAATAAATTAAAAATGAATAGAAAATCATTAAAATAATTTTAAATATTAATTTAATTATATCAATAATGTAATTTATTTCATATTTTTCTTTAATTTTTTATACACTTAGATATTGAAATTTTGATTAATTAGAAATTAAATAATAGTTAAGTATTTAATATTGATTAATGTGTGATATGCATTAATTTAATGATTGGATTAATGTTGTAAGTTTATGTATAATTTACATATCAAGAATCGGACTGAATTTAATCAAAGGGAGAAAATGTAATACGTGTTTTAATCTTTGATCCATCCAAAATGTGTGGATGGGCTTCATCCATGCCACTCTCTGAGCCATGGAGACCATCCATCTTGTGTTGATTTAAAATACGGTAGCATTCACTAAATAGTTAGTTTTGGCATACCTTGCTTGTCACTCCAATGTCTTCCATGGAAGATGTGAGTCCTCATGCTTTCTTAATCAATCATTGTGAAGGCAACTCCCTTGGTCAAATGTCCAACTATGTGAAAAAGTATTTGCTTTGGATTGGTAAATTTTGAAAGATTAAGGCCACCATGGTCACTACTCATTGCAATGCAAAACCAATTGGATCCATCTAAATCAAAACAACTAAAATAAAATTAATCTTGACTAAATTGATCGTTGCATAAGAAAGGCATTCTTTTGGTTATAGCCACTTTTCCCCTTTGGATTAGTATGAGCTAGATCAGGACCATGGCCAATTTCATTAATCCATCACAAACTAACTGGATCTATCCCAAAATCTCAAATTTTAAAAATCTGAAAAAAATCAACCAACCTCCTTTAGTGGAGTTAAAATAAAACAAATTCAACCCTCTTCCCTGGTGGAACTTAATTAAACAAATCCCAAACAAAACTAAATAAAACCAACAAATCAAATCAAT
Organism: Cymbidium sinense; assembly: GCA_021442155.1. Taxonomy (NCBI): domain Eukaryota; kingdom Viridiplantae; phylum Streptophyta; class Magnoliopsida; order Asparagales; family Orchidaceae; genus Cymbidium; species Cymbidium sinense. The sequence continues at coordinate 76,037,155 of CM038232.1, forward strand.
TTATTTGCTTCTCCTCAAAGAGACAAATATTTCTGTCCCTTGATCTTGAATTCTAATCACTCAATAGATTTTACAACCGCTTCTCCCAGTGGATGACTTGGGCTTGCTCCCTTGTGGAGAGTTCATATTTTCATCCCCAGTGGAGCACTCAACCAATTAAATCAAATTTTCTCCCCCATGAGACTTAAATCAAATTCAAACCTTTCATCCCTCGGTGATGACTTGAACCTTTCCCTTTGGAAGGTTCACATACTCAATCCCTAGTGGATTCCCCCTTCACTCTCATATGTATTTTTAACATAAGTGGAGACACATTGCACTAAGCTCTTGATTCCTTCTACACCTTGGGTTAGGAGTAGATCGTTTCTGTTAGTACTTATGATCATTTGGTGTTGTTGATTATCTCGGTTCAAATAGGTGTTATGCCTTGTGGTCACACCACCTATTGGTGCCCTTTGTTGACCTCATTTTTAAAATGACCTCTCAACGCCTCCATCTTAGACATAGGATTCCTCTTAGACATTAAGAGCTCCTTAGTCTTAAGACACTTCTAGTGATTAGATGGACACTCAACTACTAAACTTAGAAGAGTTAGCCATAGGAATGTCATGCCTTAAGAGTGTTAGGAATATTTTTCTACCACAGCTTGAACCAAATCCTCACTTCCTTCTTTCAAGTCAAACTCCAAACTCATATCAAACCAACTCCAAATCAAACCTCAAATCAATTCAATGGCTTTTCTCAAATCATGAATCATTTGAATGATTGAAACCCATAAATCAAACCCCTTTGATTCCTCTTATGGACTTAGCTCCAATCAAGTTCAAATCAATTCAAACTCAAGAAATTTTCTCACAACTCATTTATATTCTCATTTATATTCACATATATAAATGAAATATAAATTCAAACAATCAAAACTAAACCCAAAAATCAAATCCAAATTCAAAAAATCTTTTCCTAAGTCATTTTGACCTCATCTTACGAACTTAGCCAAATCACTTCAAATTCATGAAATTTTCTCATAACTCATTTATATTCTCATTTATATTCACATATATAAATGAAATATAAATTCAAATATTCAAACCAAATCCAAGCAAACTCAAATTCAATCAAAATTCAATTTAAGCCTTTCAAGTTAAATTCTTGAACTTAGCTGAATCAAACTCAATTCAAGTCAAACCCTTGATTTTCTTCTTGATTCAATCAATCCTTCAATCATGAATCCAAATATAAATATAAACTCCAATCATCAAATCAAAGATAAATTCAAAAATCAAACCCAGTCAAACTCATGTTCACCCTTTTGAACTTGAAATTCAAATAAATCAAAACCCATTTGACTTCAAATCACCAAATGGATTTATATTTCAATCATAAGTCTATATGTGAGTTCAATCAAACTCAAATCAAACTTTGACCAAGCCATTTGACCCTTAGGCTCACTTGACCCAAAGTGACCTAAAGTTCCCTTTTGAGCCAAATTAATCCTACAAATTTGATTGAACAAAGCTCACCTAAGCCTCACATTGAGCAACAATCATCATGAGATGATCAATCACTCAAATTGGGTCAAACCAAGTCAAACTAGCAGGGGAGTTAACATAGCCAAAATGAAACCTGAACTAGCCAAAATCCACCATAGACCAAATTGACTGAAACCGTTGATCAAAACTAATTCATGATTAATGTTTGAACTTGACCAAGTCATCATTTGAGCCTAACTTAGCCCAATTGACCACTTGACCCAAGTTGACCCAACTTGACCTAAAAAGTCAAAATGTGTCAAAACTTGATCTAAGCCAAATTGATTGAAACCAATGGGTCAAATTCATTCTAAAATGATTATTGAACTTGACCAAAGCATCAATCAACCAACTAGACAACTTGACTGATCATGAACTCAACTTGACGAAAGGTCATAGAGCCAAATCAATTTAAACTAAAATTGATTAGAAACAAAGATAATATATTTTTTAAATGACTAAACCTAAACCAACCCATGACCTACTTAAATAGGTCAAATGGGTCAAATTAGTCAACTTGGCCCATTTGACCTAAATGAAATCAAATGAACCAAATTTAAATATAAATCAAATTGAACCAAACTAAAGTTGACAACACATTTCAAATGATCATATGAACTTGACCCAGCCCTTAGTTAGACCCAATTTGACCAATTGGTCAACTTGACCCAAGTTGACCCATTTTGACCTAAATGGGTAAACATGAGCCAAATCATGTCATCAACTCCAAATTCATTGAAATATAACCCATTTTCAATCATATAAACATATTCAAACTGAAATCCAAGCCAAATGACCATTTTACCTAGGCCATGGGTAACCTAAAATCAAAATCACTTGGAATTTGGTCAATTCCTTTTCATGTACTTGGCATCCTCTTAGTAGACCAAATGGTCACTAATAGACATGGTGCACATGACCCAATGGGTTTGGGTCAACCAAACCCAATCCAAGGTCAAAATTGACCACCCTCATGGACATGAGCACATGAGAATCCTTTCTCCACTCATTTCAAGCACATGGGAGCTTCACTCCACTCCACTTGAATTCCATGACACTAACATCCTAAAAAACCCATTGAATAGGGTGTATTGATCAAAATGGCATAAGCACCATCGATTCACCTGGGAGATATACTCCCCTAATTCACTTGAATTCAAGACTCATATGATTGAGCTAAGGAACTCAGGCAAGAATTTGCAAGTCTCCCCCTTCTAGAGTGAATTCAATATCCATTTCTCGATTCTCTAAACCAAAATGGGAGCTCCACCATTTTTCCAACTTAGCCAATACATAAAATCAAATTCCTCTTGCAAGCATCTTGAGTCAATCAAACTCACCCAAGCTTCATCCAAGTTCTCAAGGCAAGGGGGGAGGGACTTGATCAAGGTTGAGCCCAATTGAAGGAGAGCTTGGTTCATAGGAAGATCCACTCAACCAAATCACCTCAAATCTCACAGGCTTCATCTCCACTAGAGAAGCTACCTCTGAGGCGCCGGATGGCCTCCGGTGAGGTATGATCAAGCTTAAAATATACATGGTGTGGTCCTTTGTGAAGAAATTCTCACCTCAGAATTTGATTGTTGGATGTATTCTGCATGATGATGGTGCGGGTTGGGTGAGTTCAATATTTCAATCAAGCTTGGATCTTGCCTTAAAGTTGACTTCAGATGGATCTGGATCCATGGTGTATTTTGGATGGGCCCGATCAAGATGTGTAGATCCATGATTAATCCCAGAACCACGGGCTCGATCTTGCGATCTTATCGGATGGGTGAAGAAAGAGTGTAGTGCGCTACGCGGCTTTGATGTGATAACAGTGGCCTCTCCCATCCACATGCAAAGCGTGCCCGTCAACCTCCACATGGTGCGGCGGGATTAGCTTTTTTAGTATTTAATTAATTATCCTTAATCATGGCTAAATCTTCTTAATTGCATAACTAATTCTAAAAAAATTCTAAAATATAGGTAAAAGCATTGTAAAGATAATTCTTAGAGAATAATCTAAAATTATTTTAATGGATTTTGAATAGTGTATTTTCCTCAATTAGGTTTTAATGAAAATAACCAATTACTCTAATTATTTATGATTAATTCCAAACTTCTCATGTGCATTTAGGAGGATGACTTCTACCTCCCCTAATTTTCTTGGGATTTTGATGGGTTAATTAGGGAGATCAATTAATGAATCCTTAATTACTCTATTTATGTAATTAAGAATAATTAAGCATATGAACAGTGGTTTAATCCATTTATTAAGTTAACTAAGCCTTACTTAATTAGAGAAGAGGTTTATGGAATGGATTTGACAAATTTTTCCTAAGCCATTCCCTAAACCTCTTTCCTTCCTTAATCCAAACTTAATTAAGAGTTAATCCCCTAATCACTTGCTTAATTAATTTGATTTTAAAATCAAAACATTTCAGAACTTAATCAATCCTTCTTGGGTAGGTGTTTAGGTGTTTAATCGCTTAATTAGCTTAAGGAAATCAAAATCCAACCCACATGTGTGGGAAGAGTTATGAAAGTACTTAATTAAACCCTTTAGCTTAATTAATCACTAATTGTGAGCCAATGCATTAGGACCCTTTCTTTCTTAGGTGCATTGTCAATTTAAATTCCTTGTGTGATTTTATGTCATACATTGGCTCATAATTACTTGGTTAAATATGTTAAAGTGGTGTAGGTAATGGGTAATTAATACATTTAATTCATGCATTAACCTAATTAAAGCATAAAATTGATCTAATTGCATAAAAATTAAACAAAAATAATACACACATGTGGGAATGGGTTAGGACCAGCAAACCTCACATTTCTCAAATTAAAATCAAACTCAAAATAAAATCAAACTTAAATCAAATATGATTTGCTTTAAATAATCTTATTCCATAGATTGTCTTTAGAATTAATTAGGATGAATGAATTTACATGCTTTCATCACTTTATTTCTTTCCTAGCATGCTAAATGTGTATGTCATATGAAAATCATGCATTCATCCCTTTTAAAAATCAAAATTAAAACAAAATATTTTCTTTATGTCAAATTATATGTTTTGGCTAAAGTAAGAATATGAATGGCTATTATCACTATTAAATCCAAAATTATTTTCAAAACTTATAAATCAAACTTCAAAACTGAAAGACATGCTATTTATAATTATTTATAAGCTTGCATGTGAGTAAAATATAAAGATGTGCATTGTGTGCCTTTCCTTCTCTTCTCTTTTAGCATAGTTTTTAAATAGGATTTGCAAAGTATATAGTTCATTTGAAAAGAACATAACACTTGCTTAAATCCATTTCTATTCATTCCTATGCTATTAATTAAGAAGGGTATTCACATTTACACATGTAAATTGCATAAACAAATCAAACAAACAAACATAAACTTTTGCATCATTATTTTTTCATTCATTTCTTTTGTACATGCATATGTATTTAAGGAAAGTAGTATATTAGTCTGGACAACCTACGAGCCTTTAAGTAGCCCTAAGTAGGTCTTGTACCTTACACCTGGTACTAACAATGTTTCACTTATGCCTTTCATACATATAAATGTGCATATGAATAATGGATAAATCATTCTTTTCTACTTAACAAAATCATGCATCATAATAAAATATCCAAATTTCTTAAACACATTCTCTTAGCATTCATCATTAAGGTGTGCTAAATATTTCCATTTGCATGTATAGATATGCTTAGGATTCATCCATATGCATGTTACACATGTTGGAAAGAAATAAAGTGTTGTGTGTTTTGTGATATTAAATCACTTTACTTAATCTTAAAATGCCTTTCTTTTGAATAGGTTTGTTTATAGTTGATCTAAACTTAGGATTAATTAAAACACATAATAAAGCATCACTAAACAAAATCAAATGAATCTACCTTAGAAATTACTTAAGGTAGGGAAGGAAAGAAGTTCTCTTCTCTTTTCCTTTCTTTACAACACTTAGTAATTAATTGTAGGTTCATTCAAACTAAACAAATCATCAAATAAAAATCAACCAAATCAATTAAAACACTTAAATGAAACCACCCATCTAAGTTGAAAATTTTCATACTTAGAAAATCTAAACCTTAAAGCCATAGCTAAGCATACCACACAAACTTTTATTAAATCACACACATTATGCTAAGTCACTATTTCTAGCTTTAGGTTAGGGCAGTGCATGGTTTTAGTGTTTATTTTTTTTTATTTTATGATGTAATATTTTAGTCCGGATGTTAGGGTGTATGTGCATAGAATGAATGGTAGGGCGATTTAATCTAATCATTATCTTGTAGGGATTGTGCTTAAGGGGCTTATAATAATAAAATATAAAACTTTTATTGTGCGGTGCTTATACCCTAAGCATAATCCAATAGGTTAGGTGGACTTGGTTACCCCATGTGGGGTAAGTCCAATATATACATGCTTGGGATTATGTGGTTTGTTTAGCTAATCTCTATTTTTTTGCGTGTTGGTTAGATTTACTTTTCTTTTTCATGTAATTTTATAAGGATTTTGGAATGATTGTTATGGGGATTATGGATGACATTGGTTATAAGATTATGTCTTATGTACCATGTGAAGCCTTTGGAGCATCCGCATTCCAACCATCAAAAGAAGGAACCAAAGAAGAAAGAAGAAAGAATAAATGAAGAATGAAGACCCCCATAACATGAATTTATTTGCTTGATTATAATTAATTCATTTGTAATTAGGGTTGTATAAGGGTAGAGATCGGCTACCCAATTTATTTTTGGGTTTGTGCGATGGTGCCCGACCATAAATGGTCTTTTATTCTTTTGTGTTAACTTTATAAAATGTGTGATGTTTGTTTCGCTTGTGCATTCGAAATGACATATTTTTCTAGTTTCTTCCTTTTCTTTGATATGGCACGGATAACAATTAGGCTCTTAGGAAAAAAAATAATTTTTTATCCAACTAATCAATTCAAATTAAAAAAATAAATAACTCATAACCTCATCAAAGCTAGGTTATAAATCAAGATAAAAGAATTAGCAACCCCTTAGGATGAGTATTACTTTTCTCACATCAATGAAAGCATGTTTCACTCTTGATTTGGAGGGCTTCCACCTTTAGGAACTTGGCTTGACCTTTGAGATCCATGGTGGAAACACACCTCCTTCTTTTGATTTTGGCTCATAATTTTCATGCATTAAGCATATGAATCCTATAGCTTGAGTCAAATGATTGTCCAAAATAAAAAAATATATGAAAACTTTGCATTAGATTTAAGTCATTACTCATGCTCTACATGATTTAGTCTCTTAGAGAGTGTATTTAAGGACTTAGTCTCTTTCTAAACAAATAACAGCTTAGTTATCTTGCAAAAGCATATGACTTGCCTATATGTATTTAAAATCGTAGGAGGAGTTAGTTGGCGGCCACCCCAGGCGGTTGTAAGTCCAAACAGTCGGGTGGTTTATCCTCTCTTATAGAGGTAAACCATATACTCATTTTCGCCTTAGACTTAGGTCGTGCTTTTGTCCCTCGTCGAAGCTCCCTAGATTCTGGTTCTAAGATTTCTTCTCCCTTCTGCTAGCCATAAGCATAAATCCTCACCTCTTAGGCATCTTCCATACCTTGTTGTGGAATTATAAGCCTAAAATTTTTTGATGAAAATTCAACTCAAATAAATAAATCAATTTCAAAATATAAAATCCAACCATAGGATAGTTTGGGGTGCTTACTAGCTTCTTTGTACTCATCTTCATTTGGCTTCAATAAGAACTCCCTCCTCGATCCCACTTGATTTGTTAAAATAAACTGTCGATTGATAGTCCTATCTATTAAAATCTTTGGAGATAATGATCATTTACCTTAATCGTGAGTATTCTTAAGGAATCCCCTTAGGGTAATTAACTATGGGGCTTGCTAGAAACAACGAACCTTTACTTTTCATGTAAAGTAGGGAAGAATATCTTACATTCCAAAGACCCATAGTAAAGTCCTTATTAAGATGATTAGGTCCATTGTAGGGTGGTGCTATCTTTGAGATATTTCTCAATGTCATGCATCATCTAATAAGAATATCTTGATCTCGTGGTGTCATATTATTATATATATATTCCTGTTTCCTTCATTTTATTTCTTTTTTTGAAAAGCTTAGAATGAAGATTTGGGAGGATGTATATAATAATAAAAAATACCACATTTAATCTTATAATTGATATAAAAGGAGATATAAGTACCTCTTCATAAGCAAAAATCCCCTAGATAGCAATTTTTTAAATTTTTATTAGAAAAGAACTCATGTCTATTTTGGGTTGACATCACATCTTGTGCTTAGATCCCAAATTACATTTAAAATTTTATTTGTTTAAGTCACTGACTATGCAAATAATAGCAAGATTACATCCACTCAAGACGTGTAGGATAACTTCAAAAGCTAGGTTTGCCTCAGAACTCATCATAATTTCAAAGATCAAGAAAAAGCTTCCAAGTTCCATATCAATAAATATGGGCTTACACCTCCCTCAAAAAAAAAGAAAACACAATGAAAGGGCTTCTCTCTTATTTGTCTAATGACTAGTTGTATATCCTCCAAAGTTGATCCAACTCACAATTTAAGCAATCTAGATATGAAGAATCTTTCCAATTGATTAACGAATTAAGAGATGATCTAAAGAGAGGTTTGAGTAACCACAAAGTGCAGAACTATAAAACTTCTTTAATAATTCTGACAAAGCAGCAAGCACAGGGTCGAAGAAACCATCTTGAAGTTTGTAAAAAGCTCATAACTGAACTAAGAGAATTTTGTAGTCAACTAGCCTATTAAAACACCAAGTGTTAGACTGATGAGTTCTTTCCATAGACCTAACACTCATCTTGAAGACTAAGTCACTAGCTGCATCCTTCAACAAGTCCAGCCAAAAGCAATAAATAAATGGCAAGGTATGCATCCTCGACAAGTCAATTTGGATAAATCAAGTTAATCCTTTAATAAGTCTGCTAAAAGTAAGTAAAGGGCTGAAGGTATGCATCCTCGACAAGTCAATTCAGACAAATCAGGTTAATCCTTCAACAAGTCTGCCAAAAGCAACAAGTAAAAGACTGAAGGTATGCACTTTCCTAACAAGTCAAGTTAGACAAATCATAAGTCACAAGCTTGAAGCTAGATGAAGGAACCTAAATCACAAAATAAATAAGATTTTCTTCATCAAACCTACCAAACATGAAGCCAAGGCCAAGGAAGATCAAATTTGCAAACCAAATGAGATCTTAGTTAAGTTTGTCAAAGTAGGGTGAGAAGATACTTCCACTTTCACAAGTCAAATTGGACAAATCAGTCAATCCTTCATCAATTCCATTAAACACAAAATTAGGATAAGAAACCCAAAATTTAAAAAATATATATATGTACAAAATTCTTCCTTCACCAAGCCTACTAAGCATGAAGCTAAGTTAAAGGATGATTAAAGATACAAACCACTAAGATGAGACCTTCAACAATCCCATCAAAGCATTAAGCATATGATCACTCTCTTCCTACTTGATGAGTCAACAAAACAAATTAGGTCAAATCTTTATTAACTAATACAACATACGGCTTTCACCATATTTGTTGGGGGCATTTGTTGACCTATAAATAATTTTCATATGCTTAATTAAGCAAATATATTGAAATCAACAAGAATTAGATGCCCTATAAATAATTTTCATATGCTTAATTAAGCAAATATATTGAAATCAACAAGAATTAGATGCAACATCATGAAAATGAGAGTTGGAAGCGTATGGATTGTGACCAGAATTTATCGAGATGTCCTCCTATCATGAAATCAATTGCACCAATGCGTTTAGAATATCAAAATCAATTAAAATCGATATTCCACATCAATCAATTACTGTCCAATGAAGGAAAATAAATAGAATAGACAATTTCATGCATATTAAAGTCAAGAGGCATCGACGCTATCCAAATAAGCTCCTTTCACGAAATGGACCGCACCGTTGTCGCAAAAACGTCGAAAAATTATTGAACAAGGCCTTTCAAGGTCAACTCAGTCAAGTGTGAAACAAATGGCAAGCCTCATTTGACCATCTAAATTAACCTCAAATTTGCCTCTTCGACTCATTGCCCAAATCCAATCAGTAAAGATTACGCGTTAAATGACGTTTTATCTAGAAATGACACTCATATTATGTGGGTTTTATTTTGAAGATTCACAAAATTTTAATGTGATATTAAATCAAACATCCAATTTAATTAAATCTGATTTGATTTAATTTTTTTAATAATTAAATTATAATATGATTAAATCAAAAATATGAATAAATTATTAATCGATTAAATATTATTTATAAATATTTCTTAATCACATTTAAATTTTCATTCAAAATTTTCAAATCCACTTATTGTCTATGAAAACTATTAAGCATTCATTTAGGAGCCTTTAATTGGCCAAATAACGGAGATTTCCAGATTGGGGTAATTTTAAGCCAAATTTTTATGCTGTCGTGGTTTTTTCTCTCATCCGACTATCTCTCTCTCTCATGGCTCTCCCTCTCTCTCTTCTTTCTCGTCAGACTTCATCGATTTCACGCCTTCCTTCATAAGTGTTTGGCAGATTTATCGGGATTTAGTCAAATCGTAAATCGCCAAACAGGTATTTTAAATCCTTTAGCGGTAAATCCCAGATCAAAGTTGGATTTCGGATTTGTTAAATGAACTGATTTAATTTAGGATGGCTATCGATATGGTGGGGACTTGGAAGCTTCTCGGAACTCCTTCTATTTTGATTTATAATAATATTCAAAATTTTTAATAGTGAAGTATCTTGAATTAAAATATTATAAATTAAATATATGAAACTATTTTTATTGTATCATTGGTGTCTCATTTATATCATATTAAAATAACTTTAATATTTATTATAACATCAAACTCAACTTTAATCTAACCATTAAATTTTGAACCCTTTATTTTTTACTTCAAAATCTTATCAAGTTTTAAAACTTTGCTCGAAAGTATTAAGAATTTAATATTTTATTTAAATTAAAAATAATGATGTAAAATTTTGAAGTTAGAGTAATCCTTAAACGTCCTTTTGTTGCACTTAAAAATGATCAAATCAATCAATTTTCAAATCTTGTGCCTTTCTTCCATGAGGCCTCCCAATGTTTGTCATTATCTTCACTACTAGTGGCCTACCTTGACTCACTTTCATCATCATAGTCAACACTACCTAACCTCTCAATGATCACTGTCATATTCATCCATATCGCTCCAATTAATGTTGTATAGATTCAATCATTGTACAAACCCGAAGCACACTCATCCAACTCCTACTCCAACCATTATAACACCCAACCTTGCCCATTTTGATTGCCTTTCTCTGCCGAGCTCTATCATCATCAAAGACCTTCTCTAAGCCACCTATTATCAAATAGCCTCGTGTTAGCCTATCCTATGGATAAGAGGAAGAGGAGGAGAGTAATTGTATTTGAAATATATCCTAATAGATTCAAAAAAAAAATTATTTTAATGTATTTGATTTTCATCTAACCAAATGGAGAGTTGTCATAATTTTAAAGAAACCCAATGAAGATTTCTTTTCGTAAATGATTAAAAAAATTTCTTATATTTATCATTAATATTTTTAAATTATAAAACCTTATATAAGAATTCTATTTAAGAGATTTAAGATGTATAGTCTCAAAACCCTCATTTTATATAAGTAGAAATAAATGGATTTAAGGGACCATAGACACATTAAATAAGAGAGAAGAAGAAATTATCATATCTAAAATTGAGACATGAGACAATCATGTAAAGGTTGATGGTCTTTGTAGGTGGTGTTTTTATCAAAAGTAAAATTATATTTTATTCAAATTAAAAAAAATTAATTGATATGATCATAAAAAATAATTTTAAGCATAAGACCCTTGGAGCACTTAAGGATGATTGAACTAACAATCAATTTTAATTTAAAGCTAAGTTAAGAGTTCAAGCTACCTTAATTTTATGCACAAACATAATAAAAATATTTGATTAATGAAGATGAATTCAATGATAAAAAAAATGCAAAATAATGCCAATTGGCCCTAAACTATCTAATTCAAACTTCAACTCATTGAAGCAAGTCACCATGTTGCACACAGCTTCAAACCATATGCAATAATAAGGGTTAATAATGACTCTCCCATTTCATAGCTACTAGTCACCCATAAGCCACCAGCAATTGTTTAAGGACCATCATAAGTCACCCAAGGATCATCAAAACTAGCCATTTAGAATCTCCCTTAATTAAACACATTATGAATATAAAATTTACATTAAGAAGTGTTCATTATTTTGCAACCACCAATAAATTTTTGACTTTAGATTTATTATAAGCTATATAAAGTTTTATTGTATAAGCTATTTATGGTAATTTGTTTATTTCAAGGTGATGAACATTAGAAATAAAAAGGTGGCCTATCATTTCTTTTTGGAGAACCCTAGATTTGTTCATGAACCTTCTTAACTCTTTTTATCAATTCAATCATTAAAATGTTGATTCATTAAATCTATTTGAATCAAGATATTCTGATCTATAATATGACGTGTTTGATTTATCAATCAAAGATCACATTCAGAATATTCATAGTTGAGCTATCAGCATTAATCCTTAATTAGTTGCATGAGTCACCCTTTTAAGTGAATTGATTAGGACAATTCATGAATGAGATAAATTAATGAATTTTTTTTATCATGGGAAATTATAATATAAATCATCTCTTATTAATAAGACTAATAAAAATTTTGGTATAATTTGATAGGGATCATAATACTTCTAAAATTTTATAAATAGATCTTAATTCAACTTATTTAGGATGTTCAAACTCACAGACATATGATAGGTTGACTAAAAGATCAAAAAGTCAAACCTAAGCAAATTGGGTTAACCTTGGGTCAAAGTTAAATTCAATTTACATAGACCTCATATTGACCATCCAAAATTACCAATAAATGTGTCTATATGAAAAAAATATTCCAATGTGAATATTGAGTCCATCAATTAGGTCAATTAAATGCAAGTGAATCCAAATTACCCAAAGTAACTCATTTAGGCCAATATGATGAAATTGATTGGACTAATTGGACTTGTGAAGTTCTATAAATGTTTTAAATATGGTCTTTGAATTAGTAAAGCAGATTGTCTTCTGGCAAAAGCATAGTCAATCAAATAAGATATTTATAACCATTATGACTTATATCCTTATTTGGGAGTTGATTGAGCTGAGTTCATCTTGATCCAATTAAATCCTTGAGATTAATTGTAGCTAAGAATGTCATTAATAAATCTTTAATTTAACCTACATTAATTTGATCTTCTAAGGTGGTCAATTTGACTAAATAGCTCAACATGGATTTTTTAAGCCCAAATAGGGACATTTATTTTCATCAATGAATTAAATCTACCAAATGATTGAATCATGCGAAGTGCTTGAAAGTAATTTTATCCATGATTATTGAAAAACATTCTTACTTCAACCTAACCTAGTTTGACCCATTTAGATCAAGTTTAATAAAAATAATCTTAAACTCCATTTATGGTTAAATTATTAGATTAATTTATTTATAATTAATGCATAATATCTTAAATTAATCACCTTAGTTAAAATTTCTCTTAGATAAGTCTTAGAGCCATGTGGCATTGGGTGGTAAAATAAGGGAGATGGACAAGATAAAAAAATGCACTTATCTAGTAAGAATTCTTCAAATGTTTCTCAATTTCAACCAATATAATTACTTAGTGTAATCACTAATGCACCGATCAAGCGGGGAAGAGGAAAAGCTACACAAAATATTTTCTAGATAAATTATCTTTCTGAGCTATGAAATGGTGGATAAGGATATGAATAAGATTAGGATTGCTCGTATCCAATCAAAATTCTTCAAATATTATCCAATCAAACTTCTTGTTATTAATGCAAGTATTTTTCATATAAATTTATTAACCACTTAATGTACTTACTCATGCACATGTGAAAAATTGAAGAAGAAAAGATAATATAATGACCAATGATAATTCTACACTTATCCTCTTTAAGTACATCCACTTAAGATGATTTTTCCAAAAAAAAAAAATGACATGCTTAACTATTTAATCCATGGATATAATCCTTAAATAATTGCTTTATGAGCAAGATAAACTATGGAAATAAATCCCCAATATTGTGTTCCCATGGAGAGCTCTTGACCAAGCACTTTAAGAAAGAACTGAAAAGCCAATGCCAAAGAAAGCTCCTCCATCTTATTTCCGTTAAAATAAGAAATTCTTTGAAGATTTCTAAACCTTTTATCAACCTTAGCTTGCCATCGATATCCTATAAAGGATCCCAAATCAAAGGTTTTTATAAGATAAAATTTTTAAAATAAGTATTAAATAATTAGTAATTATAATTTTAAGCACATTTAAATAAAATTTCAGTTTAGATGCATACTATTGGTGGCGCCACCTCATCGGGGTGGCTAAAACCATCATAGATAGGCGTTAACTGCCGTCATAAATTCGATTGGCTTTAAACTATATTAGGATCCATATAGACGTTGCACCTTCACAAGATTGGATGCATTTAGGAGACTGTAGATGAGGTTGAGGTAGATCACCATGATGTCTCCCATCGTGATGATCATTACCCACTCCATGTAGTCTGCGATAGCATATAAAGGTCGTCGTAGGCGATAGTATACAAAGATGTATTTGTATTATGTATTTGTCACTGGCTATTTCTATAGTTTTATATTTTCTGTATTTTTAGCTGGGTTTACTTAAGATATGAATGAAATTTTTTTGTATAATTTATTTAGTAGTACAACAACTTCATGTAAAGTAGTTTAAATTTGATGCTTGTGATATCTAGTTGAGTTTATATACAACGCATGCAAATACAACTCTTGTAAAAAAATACATCTATCTCAAAAAAAAAAAAAATAGCGAAAGTCGCTTATTGGGATTGGCACTCTAGTCCTGATCTCATGTCGGTCATTGTCTCATTCTTGAGGTGGGGTATGCACTTATGGAGGCTGTACCTAAATTAATTTTTTTTAAGTGTACTTAAAATTAATTAATTATTTAATACTTATTTCAAAATTTTCTTCTTTTTATAATCAATGGTCTAGGTCGCTAACTTTAAAAAAGGTTATTTTCAACTTACCTTGTTGAAGCTAAGATGATCAAAATCTTTGAGCCTTATTAACTTAAACAAGTATACTTTTTAAACTTAGTTAATAACCATTAAATCACAATAAGAAAAATTAAATTCTTACAACTCTTGCTCTCATTTTTTAAAAGTCCAATTCTTAGAAGAAAAATTATCAGGTCAATTGACCCAATGTTGGCTTATCACCTTAGTTTGAAATGAATGGGAGGAGGAATAAGAAGAATATTCCTTAGAATATTCTCATAAGATTTATTTTAATTTTTAAATTTTTGTCGAGATTCTACTTTCATTTCAATTCAAATGAAATTTTAGTGATGCATACATTGACAAATGGAAAAATAGAAAAATAATAAAACACTTAAACATAAATATTTTTTATTTTTAAATTATTTTACTTTCCACAAAAAAAAAGCAGAGACTTTTTATAATGCTTATAATATCAATCTAAGAATGCTTAATTATTTGATTATGACCTATCTTGAGTAATTTAAAATTTGTTATTTTGCCCTTAAGACTTACATAGTCTTAAATATTAAATTAGTATTATTTAAAAATCATGTTTTGGCAAGATAATCCTATCACCATATTGTATTACCCTATTTATAACTAACATAACATAAAATAAAATGATAAATTCATTATCATTTATCAATATATATATATATATATATATATATATATATATATATATATATATATATATATATATATATATATATATATATATATATATTCTATAAGTGCGGAATCATTTTAAACCATCCTAATATAGTTACTAAGTTGATATATGAGCCCACGAAAAGAAGAGACTTTTTATAATGCTTATAATATCAATCTAAGAGTGCTTAATTATTTGATTATGACATATCTTGAGTAATTTAAAATTTGCTATTTTGCCCTTAAGACTTACATAGTCTTGAATATTATACTAGTATTATTTAAAAAACATGTTTTGGCAAGATAATCCTATCACCATATTGTATTACCCTATTTATAACTATCATAAGCATAAAATGATAAATTCATTATCATTTATATATATATATATATATATATATATATATATATATATATATACATATATATATATATATATATATACATATATATATATATATATATATACTCTATATAAGTGGCAGAATCATTTTAAACCATCCTAATATAGTTACTAACTTGATATATGAGCCCTTTGTTCATTAATATGATGTTAGTTTTTTTTAATGAAAAAATCATCTTCTTGCCTTTATTACTTTAATATTTTCTTGTGGAGAATTTAAAGTGAGACACCACATAAATTTTAGGGTTCTTATTTAAGTGATAAAGCATAATATCAAGGAATAATATATTATCTCAAAAGAAAAAAAAATATCACCCTATAATTGATTCAATCACTTAATAAAAACTTCTAAGACTGACGGGCTTATATATGCTATAAATCTTTCTCCTGCTTTATATATATAAGAGTAGGGCAATGATTATTTTAACCTACGTGTGGTGTTTATTTTTGGGATATGTATGGGGGTGGGGATACCACAAAGATCTGAGGGTGTACTTATTAAAGTGATCGGGTATGATATTGAGGTATAACGTACTACCTCGAAAGATAGAGGCATCACCCTTCAATGGACCTAATCACCTAATAAGGACTCTTAAAGCATGATGGATCTTCGAATATACCAGAGATTTTTTCTCTACTTTACATAGATGAATGAAGTAAGATTTATATTAAATCGGGTTGTAAAGTTTCCTATGGGGGCAAGCCCCCATAGTTAATTACATCTTAAGAAAAGTGAATTTCTTAGGAATACTCTCGATTAAAGTAGGCAATTGTTGTTTCTAAAGATTTCAAAGATAAGACTATCAATAAACTGGTTATATTGGAAAATCAAATGGGATAGATAAAAAAAGAGAGATTTATTATTGAAGCTTAAGGAGATGAGTAGGGAATGCTCATGATACTAGAAAACCTAATGAGCATTCCAATCGATCCTATAGTTGGTCTTTATATGTTTGAAATTAAGAAGATTTATTTATTTGAGTTAAAATTTTATCGAAAGCTAGGACTTATAATCCCACAATACAATGGAAATGCTAAGAGATGAGGATTTATGCTTGTAGCCTGAAGGAAATAGCCACCTTGGATCCTAAATCAAGGGAGCTTTAATAAGAGCTAAAACATGACTTAAATCTAAGCAAAAATGGGCATAAGATTTACCTCCATAAAAGAGAATAAAACACCCGACTGCTGGACTTATAACCGCTTAGAGTGGCAGCCAGCTAACTCCTCTTACGCTTTAAAAAAATGTAGACAAGCCATATAATTTTGCAAAATAGTTGGGTTGTAATTATTTAGAAAGAGACTAAAATCTTTAAACCCACTCTAAGAGAATAGAGCATGAGTGGAATGAGCAATGACTTAGTCTAATGCAAATCTTTCCAATTTTTATTTAATTTTAGACTCTTTATTTTGACAAAGGTCATAAGATTTTTATATGCCTAAATGAATGTTGAAATGAGTTATGGGCTAAATCAAAGAGAAAGATGTATTTTCACCATAGATGAGACCCTCAAAGGTCAAGTCTTCTCCAATCATGCAAAGATGGAAACCCTCTCTTTGTAAGAGTGAAGCAATATGAATGCATGATATTAAACGTACAACATTCAGCTAAGGGATTGCTAAATTTTTCAATTATCTTGATTTAATGCCTAGGCTTTATATGAGGCTATGAGTTATTTAGAAATTTTAGTTATGAATTATAGTTGGGGTAGAAAAATTAATTTTTTCCTAATAGCCTGTCGGATCAGCACATTAAATCACCATTCATAAAGAAATTATGAACAAGGCATGTCATTTATATTGCACAATTTAAACATAACATCAAGCATTTTATAAATCTAATGCAAAAGAATAAAAGGCCGATGCAGTCTGCTGCCGCCGTACAACCCGAAAAGAGAAAATGGGTAGTCGAGCTCTACCCTTATACAACCCAAAATATGAAAGAATAATTACAATTTACAAATGAATAAATGTTATGGTGGTCTTCTTATCTTCATTCTTTATTCTTTATGTATCTTCCTCCTTTTTTGATTTGGATATGCTTGCTTTAAAGGCATCACAGGGCCTCCCAAGATAAAGCATTTTAGCCACTTCCCATCCTAATCCCCCATAACTCTAATCCTCATTCCTAATACAAAATTATATCAAAAATAGGAAAAGTAAATTTAACAACACCTACAAAATAAGTGTTAGCTAAACACACCATACTCAAATATATATATATATATATATATATATATATATATATATATATATATATATATATATATATATATATATATAATTTGGACTTAACACCCTACACATGGGTAACCAAGCCTTCTAGTCCTTACTTAGATTATGCTTAGGGGTTAAGCAACCTGTAAAAGAGGGCATTTATATTTATTTTTAAGCACCCCTTAAGCACAATCTCTTATAGAAAATATGATTAGGCTAATCACGACCTAGCATCGAGTATATGAAACATACATCCTAACATCTAGTCTAAAATAATACATCATAAAATAATATATATATATATATATATATATATATATATATATGCTCCATGCATACTAACATAAAGCTAAGCGTGACTTAATCTAAAGTGTGTGTATTAAGGCTTATGTGGTATTCCTTAATTAGGTTTTGTTATGATTTTCTAAGCATGAAAGGAATTTAATCAAAAGGAGTTGATTTTACTTTAAGTGATTTAATTGATTTCAAAATTTTACTTAGCATTTTTGTTTTTATTTTATTTGACTTACACTTAGCAACTAAGTATTATAAATAGAAGAAAAAGAGAGGATTGCTCTATTTATTCTTACCCTATGTCACATCTAAAGCATGTTAATTAATAAGTTCTCTTTAGTGAAAGGCTTATTACATATTTCAAATTAATCCTAAGTTTAGATTCACTTTAAGTGATCTCATTCAATAAGGAAGACATCTTAAGATTAATTGAAATTAATTACTATCATATGACACATGTTTATTCATTTCTTTCCATCATATGTAACATGCACAGAATCAAATCCTAAGCATATCTATACATACAATATATCTTAGCACATTTAAATGATGGTTGCAAGCATATGTATTTGGAATTTGGATGTTTTATTTGACTGAATTATTTTATCATATGAATTTAAAGTTCTATCTAAATTCTTATATAAAAATACATAAGAATGAAATTAAATAAAAATGTCATTATTAACGAAGGAAGTGAGGTAATCAAATGACCTTCTTGGGGCTAGCTAAAGCCTCATGTTTCCAGGATGTCCAAACTATATACCAATTACATTCAAACATATTTAAGTTTATACACATGAATATAAGAAAAAATACTTTAAACCATGTGATCAATTAATTCAATCACTTGAACAAATATGAATGCATGTCTTTCTTAATAGAAATGTGGATTTTTCATTCATTAGCTAAATGCACATATAGGTGTATGAAAGTTTTAAGCGGATACTTCACCATTGTTAAACTAGGGGAGTGAGGAAAGACCTCATTAGGGCTACTTAAAGCCTTCCTCGAGAATGTCCGTACATATACCGACTACTCTTAAATATGCATGAATGTACAAATAATTACATGAATGAAAAAATTATGCAAAAGTTGTATTTGATTTAATTGAATTATTTATACATGTGAGCTAAAGTTATATCTAAGTTATAACATAGATGCACATAGAAATGAATCCAAACAAGTGTTGTGTCCTTTTTAAATAAACTATATACTTTTTAACATTCAAGCTTTATGTAAATCCATGAAGATTAAAGAAAGAGAACTCCATATCATATGTTCTAAGCTATGGGCACATGCAAGCGTATGAATATTTATAATTGTCATCATTCCATATATTATAATTGACTTATATGTTTTTAAAAATATTTTTTGATTTAATAGTGATAATAGCCACACATATTTTTAATTTAAATCAACACATGCAAGCTTGACATAAAGAAAATAATTTCATTTAATAGATTTTGAAAAATATGTATGCATGACTATAAGTGATATACAATATTTAACATGATTGAAAAGAAATAAAGGGATATAAGCACATGATTTCACTCAATTCAATTAATTTCTAAGGACAATCATACTAAATAAACTCAATTAAAAGTAAACCAAAGTTTTTCAACATCATTTTAATTTCATGTTTGATTTGAATTAAGAAATATGAGAAGAGGTTTGTTAATCCTAGTCCCATTCCCCATGTACGAGTTAATTTGATTTAATGAAAAGTAATTAGGTTGATCTTATGGATTAATTAGGTTAAGGTATGAATTAAATCATTTAATTAAACCCTTACCTATGTTACCTTAAGATAATTAATCAAATGATTATGAGCCAATGTAATATACAAATGAATTGAAAAGTAAATGGCAATGCTCTTATGAAATGAAATGGGTCTAATGCAATTAGCTCACAATCATTGATTAATTAAGCATAAAGAACTTACTTAATTACTTTTATTATTTTCTCACACATGTGAGCTAACCATAATTTCATTAAATCTCTTTTGCTATTGAACACCTAAAGACCTACTTATGAATCCAGAGGTCCAGATCCACTTTAAAATTTAATTAAGCTAATTAAATAATTAATTAATTAATTAATTAGTTTCTCTTGAAAAGTAAAGGAAACTTAGAAAAGACTAGGAAAGAAGCCACAATCACATTCTCTAAACTCCCCATTATTAATTTGCCAAATGAGTCCAATTAAATAGTTAATTTACTATTCACATGCTTAATTAACCCATAATTAAGTTAATTAAAACTTAATCAATCAATTTCTCCAATTAATCAACCAATAAATTCCAAGAAAAATAGGGGAGACAGAGATCATCCCCCTAAAAAATCTTAGAATATTTGAAACCAGTTGGATGATTAATTAGGGAGTAATTAGGTTAATTAAGTTTTCGATTAAATCCTAATTAAGCTAAAATTACTATTTAAAATTAATTAAGGACAATTTTAATGAATTCTCCTCTGAAATACCTTTAAAATGAGAAATTATTTATATTTTTGGGATTTTCTTTATAATTAGTTATGAATTATTGAAAGCATTAAAATACTATAATTAACAATTAAGGCCTTAATCCGTTGGCCACATGGCATGCGGCACACGCGGCATGCGGGATTAGTTATTAAAGTAGTCACATCCGTTATTGCGGTGGATGGATCAAACAAGCTCGCGCAATCAGGAAAGAAAGAAGAAATCTAGCGTGATTTGATCGTCGTCGTTCCAATCTGCACAGAACATGATCCTTCTTTCTGATAAGCGATGAAGCGTCTGCCATGGATTGTTCGATCCGAGCTCGATGAACTTCAAAATGATCCCACACCATCAAGGAAGGAATACACACATCCGTCAAGATCGACTCACATGTGAATTTGTTTTACAAAGGACCAACAAAATTCTCTAATTTTGAGAAATTACCTCACGGAGCTCAAGATTGGTGGTGGGATCGATGAAGGTAGTTTCATATAGTAGATATGAGTTATTGAGACGCAAGTCAATTCCCTGGTTGCTCGGTGGATCAACTTCCATCCGTGGAGCTCGGCTGATCACAAACCTTACTCCAAAGTGGGTTTGGAACTCAAGGGAAGCTTTAGGCAACTTGGAGGTGTAGAGATGGTGAGGAAGAAGAAGAATTGAGGTTTAGTGGAGAGGAGAAATTAGAATCGGAAAGGGGTTCCTTATTTGCCTTGCTCGGAAGAAGAAATGAGAAGGAGGAAAGCTTAGAATGCTATAAGGAGGCTCAAATTTGCCCTTGGAAGCTCAAAGCGATTCAAATGAGCTGATTTCTGCTGAATTAAGAGGGTTTACCCTTGGTTTGTTGAGGTGGATGGACAAGATTGCCTCCCTTTTTTTTGGTGACCAAGAGTGTGTAGTGGTCTCCATTAAGTCCAGCTCGTCTGGATTGGAGAAGCCATGGCGAGGCTCCAAGCTTGATTTGGTCAAATTTCCTTCCTTGGATCCAATGTGTGGTCGGTTTGCATGGGAGGTAATTAACTCACCTTTCTTTGGTCCAAGGTAAGTGAGTGGGCTAGGAAGTTTAGGGATGCTCCATTAAGTTTGATGCCAAGGATGAGGAGAGTGGATTTTGCCATTAGAGGAAAGAATCCAATATGGGAGAGGATCCATGGAGGATTTGTATTAGACTTGGCTCCAAATGAGTTTAAATTTTTGGGTGACCTAGGATGGGTTTGGGTTTGGCTAGGTCAGCCTCCGGAGTCCCATGAGTTGGTTTTATGAGTTTTGGCTCAATTAGGTCATATGAGTTCAATTTATGTCATGTTGGATTAAGTTGACTAATTGATCAAATTAGGTCAAACCAAGGCTTGGGTTAGATTCAAATAATGATTTAGAGAGTTTTGGTTCAAGTGATTTTAATTAATTTGGCCTAGGTTTGATTTTGGCTCATTTAGAATCAAATAAGTCAATTGGGCTAAGTTGACCAATTTGACCGAATTAACCAAATTGGGTTGGGTTAGGTTAGGTATTGGTTCATGTTCAATTGGTTAAATGAAAATGATTGTAGGCTTTGGTTTAAATCAATTTTGGTTTAATTTGGATTTTAGTCAATTTGACCCTTTAGGTTAATTTGGACTAGGTTGGGTCAAGTTGACTAATTGGTCAAATTGTGCTCAATTATGGTTTTGGTCAAGTTTAATGATCAATTTAGAATAAACTTGATCCATTGGTTCTAATCAATTTGGGTTAGATTATGATTTGACCCATTTTGGCCTTTTAGGCCAATTTGGGTCAACTTGGGTCATATGACCAATTGGACTTGGTTTATCTCGAGTGTGGGTCAAGTTATGTTCAATCATTGATTATGAGTTGGTGTGACTCAATGGTTTTAATTAATTTGGTGTATGGTGAGTTTTGGATAGTTTAGGTTTCATTTGGGCTAAAGGTTGACTTTGTTTGACCCAATTCAAGGTGGTTGATCATCCTAGGGTGATTGTTGATCATGATATGAGGCTTGGATGGGCTTGGTTCAATCTAATTTGTGTTAGATTAGAACTTGGCTCAAAAAGGTTCTTTAGGTCACTTTACCTAAATGGGTCAATTGGCTTAGTTTTGACTTGAATTAAGTTTAGTTAAACTTATACATGAGCCTAGATTGAAATATAAATTCAACTGCAATCAATTTGGAGTCCAATGGATTTTGGTTCATTTGAAGTTTTCAAGTTAAAAGGGCTAACTTGGGCTTGACTTGGGTTGACTTGAGTTTGGTTTGATGATTGTAGGTTTCATTTAGATTTAGATAGATAGTTGAAGGATTGATTGATTTAAGAGAAAATTCATTGATTTTAACTTGGTTTTGATAGGATTTGGTCAAGTCTAAGGAAATTGCTTAAAAGGCTTGAACTAGGTTTTGATTTGATTTTGGATTTGGTTTTGGCTATTTGAATTTATATTTCATTTATATTTGGGAATATAAATGATTCATAAGAAAATCACTTGAGTTTGGAGTGATTTTGAAGCAAATTTGACTAAGCTCATAGTAAGTCAAAAGAGCTTAAGTAAGAAATTAGTTTAGTTTGATTTAATTTTAGTCATTGAAGGTGGGTTTCATTTATATTTATGAATATAAATGAAATAATATTTGATTTATAAATAAATTAATTGATTTTAGGTTGATTTGGGTTAAGATTTAGTTAAGCTTATGGAGGTAAGTCCATATGGCTTAAGAAGGGGCTTGGCTTGGTTTGATTTAGTTTGATTTGGTTTGATCATTTTAGTATATATTTCATTTATATTTGTGAATATAAATGAAGGAATAATTGATTTATAAATAAATCAATCAAGTTTGGGATAACTTAGGTGGAGATTTGGCTAAGCTTATGAGAATGGGTCAAGTGGCTTAGGAAGGAATTTTGGAACTTGGATTTGATTTTGGGTTTTAATCACTTGAAATTGAGTTTGGATTTGGATTTGATAAATGATTGAGATTGAATTGATCTATGAGAAAATCAATTGAATTGGATTTGGTTAAGGCCAAGTCGAAGGAATTTAATCATAAGGTTTATGGAGAATTTTTGAGCTTGGATTTGATAATGGGATTGATTATTTGAAGTTGATTTGAATTGAAATTTGATAGTTTGATTGAAGGATTGAATTTATATTTGAGAAAATCAAATGAATTGGGATAAATTTGAATTTGGCTAAGGCTAAGTCCATAAGTTGAAATCAAAGGGCTTAGGAAGGGTTTTGAATTTGAGTTTTATCATGGATTTAAATCAAATGATTTGGAATTAAGATTTGGATTTGGAATATGAATTGGAATTTGAGGTTTAGTTTGAGATTTGAGTTTGGATTGGATTGGAGAAGGTGCATATGGATTAGGTTTAGGCTATAGGGTGGATGATTTCCTTAAGTCTTAAGGCATGAATCCTATGATTAACTCTTCTAAGTCTCTAGGCTTAAGTTAAGTGTCCACCTAATCGCTATAAGTGTCTTGAGACTCAAGAACTTTTAGTGTCTATAAGAGTCCTAGATCTATATTTAGGAGGTTGAAGACTCACTCTAAAAGTGAGGGTTCTATATGGGGCAACCCTCTATAGTTAATTACATCTTAGGAGAGGCGATCTAATAAGAAAACACTTGATAAAAGTAGTTGGTTCATGTATCTATGAATTTTAAACTTTGATTCAAGACCACTTATTCAAAATTCAATTGAGATAGCTCAAACAAGAATAAATCTTTTTGGAGTTTCAACAAAGAAAAAGTAGAATGTATTTAGACACTAAGAAACTAGTAAGCACTTTAACTTATTTTATGGTTGTGCTTCCTATCTTTGAGATATAGATTTTATTTTTATTTTAAATTAATATTTATTAGAAAATTAAGATATATATTCTAATAGTACATTTGCTAAAAAAACCTAAGAGGTGAAGACTTAATCCCGTAGCAAGAAGAAATATGGTGCCTCAAATCTTAAAACTAAAGGTGCTTATGACACATGTTGGTAACTCAACCTAGTCTATCAAGGGATAAATGAGACTTACAAGCTTATATTTTCTAAGGAATGAAAGGTGATCCTGACTCTTCTAGACTTATAACATGCCTAGCAGTGCAACCAACTGATACCTTCTACATTTTAAAATTATGTGATCAGTCTTATAAAATGGATGATTGTTTAGGATATTATTTAAATTTAAAAAGAAATCTAGAAACCTAACCTTAAACGCTAAAGATAATATGATTGATATGAATTCTTTCCTAACTAAAATAAAATAACTTTATACACACACACACACATTTGATTCATTTTGAAGGCTCTAAGTATGCAAATATGTCTATTATGCATGTAAGTTGAAGAGGCTAACATGTCAATCAGATAATAGACGTAGAATACATTTTTAGTTAAAGTTGATTAACTTAATTAAGTACAAAAATAATTTTCTATGAGCTTACAAAGTGAACCAAGAGTTCACAATAACATCGTAAGATCACAAAATAAACATATGAAAGGCATGTTGTTCTAATGCACGAATAATATAAACACAACATCACACATCAAATAAATATAATAAAAGACTAGTATAATTGAGAAGAAAAATAAAAAAATGGACAATCATGCTCTGCCCTTATACAACCCAGCATGGAATTAAAAGCTTTATCTATAAGGCTCTTCATGTTTTCTTCTTTTGCATCATCTTCTTCTTTAAAGACCTCCTTAGGCTCCATAAAAGACCATCAGTCTATGCAACCCACCCTTTTGATCTTAAAATTTCATAAATCATATTATAATCCTAATACAAATTACATTTCAAATTCAAAAATAAAGTATAACTAAATCTACAAAATGAAAATCAATATAACAAGCATACATTCAAGCAAGAATAATACAAACACAAGGAGTTCACACCAACAGGTACAAAGCTCACTTGTCTTAGTGAGTTATGCTTAAGGGCATAAGTACTTATAAGATAATGTATTAGTTTAAAATTAATTAAACAACACATCTTTGTACAAAAACAATTTTATCAAAAATATGAAAGATTACTCCAACATTTAGTATATGAAAGAAATAATACACCACAAAAGTGCATACAACATAACCAAATCATTACCTTAAGTCTAAAGTTGGCAACCTAGTAGTTTAGTGTATATAAGAAGCTAGTGTGGATGGTTATAGTTTAAATCTTAATTTAAGTTCAAGGTTTAATTTATTAATTTTTGATGTTTTAGTTTAAATGATTGAATGACTTTAAAGTGAGTTTTAAGTTTTAATTTGATTCAGGTTAAAGTTTGATTTAAAGTATTAAAGAGTGAGAGAAACACTAAGGCCCACCTAGGATAGGACCCACTTTATTTACACCCTATTCCTAATAAGAAGAACACCTCGCTAATGGATGAGGAGTCATTCTAATGTTTTAATAAAAGTGGATTAAAATCTTTTATTTAAATTATTTATTAAGTTAATAATTTATATCAACTTTTTGTTAGTCCTATAAGTCTTCACATAATATTCTAAGTGTTGACCTCCACATAAGTTGCACAAGTCAAATCGAGCGAGTATGGTGAATTTGATGGATTATGGATGCAATGTCACACAAATCAAAGCCAAAATATCTCGATCATCATTGAAATTGATTGAAATGACTATTGATCAACAAATAAACTTTGCTAATGGGTCCATAATATAAAAACTAATTAAGGTAAATATATATTTTGTTATCTGATGATCAATTGATGGAGAAGAAGAGCAATCAATATGTCTACACACATGTCAAAGTTTAGAGGCTATGCCAATATCCAAATGAACTCTATTTGTAAAATTGACCTTCGTTATCATATATAAAACATATCAAATGACTATATATGATCAATTTGGATAAGTGCATGCGCATCAAATGATCGAATGCAATAACACATTTTGAGTTAACATTTGTCCAATTCGATGCTAAAATCGACCTCCAATCATAAAATATAGTTTCATCGTCATCAAAATTATTGAGAATCATCCCCCTTTTGCATCACACAATGAATTTTGATGCAATTGACATGAATTTCAAGATGATTAACTTAATTCCCACTTAATCCCATTGTCTGCCTATCCCATTAGTTGACCATGCCTCATCCCATCTGACATGGAGCCCATATATCGTGCCTCAACTCGCATGTCATCCTTGTCACACTCGGACATCAGATTAAAAAGCCCCAAAATCCCACACTTCTCCTCCTCATTCACAAAACCTGCTCCTCTCTTCCACATATCCCAAAGCGACATGACTCCCCTTCATCTCTCTCTTCCACGAGAAGTCAACCTCGCATTCCTACCGCTCTCCCTATCATCCTCACCAAACTTAGCTTTATGGTGACATGGATCTGGACTCAGACCAACCTATCTGCGCAACTTTATTGAACCTACTCCTCATTCAAGCCAGCTCATATTGGCTAACCTCTCCTTTCCATACCAACGACAGCCCTAATCTCTTAGCACTTCTCTTGCAGCTTGCTCTCTCTCCTCTTTATCAAAATTTCTCTATCGTTCTCTCTTTAAACTAAGCCCAAATAGCAATCACTCAATCTCCACCACTCCTCTCTCACTTTCAGCCACACCAAGCCATCCAAATCCCTTTTCCTTTCACTATCATTCTATCAAAATCCCCATCTCTCTAAATGTCTCTTTATCCTTTCTCCTAACTTTCTCTCTCTAGAAATGCCTCATAAAAATATACTAAAGAGAGAGACAAGAAAGATTTGTCCTCCTCCCTACGTCACTTTTGCCTTGAAATACAAGCTCACTTTAAAATCTATGCACATTCTTTCTCAAAATTCATGTGAAAGTATAAATGCTTAAATCACTTAAGTACTCACGCACATTGTTCTAATATGATGAGAAAAATTATTAAAAAATAAGTACTCGTACATGTTGTTCCAATTAGGTGAGAAAATTTGTGTGCTTTCATGTAGGTGAAAACCCTAATCCACTCCTTTGTAGGTGCCATGGTGACAAAGGCTTCTGACCACCAAAATAAGTATCCAAACATATCTTTCTTGGTGTGGTAGAAAAATTTATATTTACTTAGATACATAAGTACCCATACACCTCTTTTTAGTATGGTGTAAAAATTTACGCATTTGATTGTAGGTATATAAGTATCAATACACCCCTTTCTTGATGTGGCAAAGAAATTTATGATTTTGTGCAAGTACAAAGACTCATACATGTCTTTTTGGCATAGTGTAAAGGCACATTCGATCATGTTACTTTCACCACTTATACACGCATTTCTTAGCATGGTGGGCTGCCTAGATTATGGTGGGTGACCCTTTATGTGAGATTAAGTGGTATAAAATATTATAGATCTTTAGTTTAATGTCTAAAGATGAAATCTAGAGTTTTTGTTGAGATGTTGAGGGGTTCAATATGATTCTCTAGTAGAATTTTCTAGACTAGCTTCGATTGAGCTAGTTTGGGTTGATTTGAAAGATCTCTTAAAGAATAAAAATTTTATTGGGATAAATGACTAGAAATAAAATATATATGAGTAGCCTAATATGAGTTTTAGTGATCTAGAGTATACGGTTAAGTATGGTGGAGTTTATATGATGTCGAGAGGTAGGGAACGAGACTAGGTCTTAGTTTCACCTAGTTTGATCAAGGGTTTTATGCAGGGCTTTGAAGTGGATATGGAGCTTGGAATGGGTGATGGATGATCTTATAGAATGATAAGGATGTGAAGTAAGACTTAAGTAAATTAGAAAATAAATATTAAGTAAGAAAAAAATATATAAGGGTGATAAAGGATAACCACCTAATCTCACCAATGAAAAGGTAAACTTGAGCCACCAAGCTCCAAGCTAGGAAAAGAGCAATACTTCACTCAAGATATTTCATTCAACCAGTAAGTTACAAAGCATTTCAGCCCATATTATAGGCATTACATAACCTTAGGACTATCACTTTTAGAGGAAAAAGTGGAGAAAAATAGAAAGAAAAGAGGGGTTGGTGGCCATTTATGAAGGAAGTGTTTCAACCACTCATTTTAATATCCCATTCATATCATGGCTAGCCATACAAGCTTCTAGATGAGAGAAAAAATATTAAAATGTTAAAATACATTTAAGATGTTTTAGAATATTGGCTTTTATTGGGCTTTAGTTTAGGGTCTTTAGTTGGACCGATTCTTTCTTCTCTTTCATGGGCTTTAGTCTTAGCTCTTGTAACTGAGCCTTTAGTTTGATTTTCTTCATGATGTGTTACATCACTAGAACTTTTGATGTAGCCTCATAAGCAGGGATAACATCGAGATGTTGCTGAAATATTATTGTTGACCTCATTTTTTGATGATGCTAACATTTCTTCCAAAACTGGTAATTAGGATACCTAATCCTATATTAAAAATCTCCTAATTATGCACACAAGGCACTATACTTGGTAGGCTAGTGCATTCCTTCTTGGGTTTAGTACAAACTAATGAGTTTAGGTAAACTCAACCCAAACCTGAAACAAAAGTGAACTTCCAAATCAAACACATACTAATTAAAACCTAAATCCAATTAAGCTTAAGTTAAGTTAATTTAGAAAATTAAACCTAATTACCCTAATTAAGTTAAAAAATCACATAAACCTAAAGTATTAAAATTAAATAAAAAAGAAATCCAAATAAACTAAAATAAAATTATATCCAAATCAAGGTCAAAATGGTCAACCTTTCAAATATAAGTTTGACTTATGTGGGCCCCACCAAGTCGAAAGTCAATCCACCAAAATTTGAACAAATAAAATCATTTCAAATAATCTAAATGATAATATATTCTTGTTTAAACATTAAGTTAAGAGAACATACATCCAATGAGGCCTTAATTAGTCCAAATAGGCCATTTGACTTAAATGGTCTAAATGGGTCTTATTGGGTTCAAACCTAAATCAAACTCAATTCAACCCAAATCAATTATCCAAAATTATTTGAAAATGATTATTGAATATAATTCAATCCATCATTGGATTAAATTTGATCAATTTGTCCATTTGACCCAAATGAGCCCAAACCTAACCCATTAAGCCCAATTTAGGTCAAATGGGTTCAAAGAGAAATAAAATTAAAGTCAAATGAAATTAACCACTCCAAATTATCTCACATATGTGTTTAAGCATGCTTGAGTCCAAACATAATCTAATTAGGTCAAAGTTTGTCATTTTACTCAACCAAATTCAAACCCCAAGCTCAACCAATAAGACTAAGATGGACCAAATTTAGTTTTAAATCTTAAGTAAATGAAATTGTTTGATCCAATGCATTTCAAATCCTTGGATCAACATAATTGAAATGCAAATACATTGTAATTGAGCTAAATAAGCCATTTGACTCAAATCCAATCCAACCCAACCCACTTAAGCCATAAAGGGTTTAATATGGAATGAACTCTTGATAATTGCAAATTCCATGAAATCCATTAATTGAAAATATCATAAAGAATGAAATTGATGTAATTAAAGCATTAAAATAGTCTTAATTCACCAAATGAAATGAGTTAGCTCAACTTACATAAAAATTCCTGAAATGGAATAATTGAACCCAAGTTCAAACCCAATCCCTTAGAATGCACTCAAACTCATCCTAAAATGAATTTATGATGATTTTCAACCAAAATCAAGTGGATTAATTATGCCCAAATGCATCCAAAATGATGGAATATACCATGGTAAAGAGGGATTTTATGAAGCAAAATCTAATTTTCCCAATCCCTCATCCCCAAAGCATTCCACCTCTTTAAAGCCTTAGACAACTATTAAATAGCTGAGGATCCTTAGAGCCTCCAAGGACATCAATCATAATCGAGAGAAATAATCCAATAAGAGGCTTTTGGCCTCTAATTGAAAAAGTGCATAGACATACTCTCAAGAAAAACTAATAATCTCATCACCTTTCCCACCTCACACAAAGTTGATTCTGATTTACCCCAATCCCCTTGCCACTGAGAGGCTGGAAAATGACCAAAGCCCATGAAAGGGAAGTTGAACTTGGTCTAGGAGGCAATCCACAAGAAGAGGATCCAATTCCTTCTGCCCATAATCTCGTCACATCATTCTGGAGTTGTTGGAGTCAATCTCATCACCAGAGATCACCTGAGTTTAGGTATGCCATTAACACCTCTTTAAGCTTTCTATTTTGGAACTTTTGAAGAAGTTTGATCTCGAGATTAAATTGTGTAGATCTATTTGATTTTATTCATTGATGGTTTTGGAATCAAAATCGAGCAATTTTGACTGTTGGATTACCAGAGATTAGCTGGAATCAACGGACGGCTCTCGCCATTCATCCCCATCAAAGAAGAGATACTCTCTACCATCTATTCCTTCTGTTAAGAATAAATGACTCTGATTTAGGCAAATTTTTTTATTAAAACCCTTAAGGAAGATCACAAATTGATCAGAGATGTCGATCTTCGATCGAATGACCCAGGATTAGCACACATGCATCACAGTTTTGACGCAGGATCCACGCAGATCCCACTTGGACAAATGACACAGCGTTGTGTGAAAAGCAGTGCCACGTTGGATCCATGTGGATCCAACACGTTTAAAATGAAAAATTAGATTTTTCGATTTAAAAAAGTAAGGAAAATGAAATGCGAGAAAATTTAAGAAATCATAGAAAATTAAACATAACTCCAAAAGTTACAAATATAAGCTCTATGGATTCCTCTTAATGAGAGAAATTCATTAAAATTAAAATCCCCAAATTATGTGGGGGTATTTTGGCCTTAATTTAGGTTTGAATGAAAATTTTAAACCTAAATTAATCCCAAACCATTGATTAAAATGATTTGAGATTTGATTGAAATTGATGTTAAGATACACATTAGATTAAGTTTTCATAATTCATTGGATAATAAATCTGAATATATTAAAACTATAATCTTAAGCCTAATTTTAATTAAATTAAATTAATTATGAGTTAAATAAATTAGCGAACATATGGGAATAACTCAAAACCTCATAACACATCTCAATGAACTTAAATAAGTCAATGAAACCCACTAAAACCAAATGAATCATAAAATTAGTTAATTTGGCCTTTAATTGAATTAATTCAATTAATCAACTTGAATTTAAATAAATTATAATAAATCAATGATAGTTCTAAAATTATGAATAAACCCTCTTTGGAAGCATATTCTAGAGGGGAATCAAGGAAAAATAAAATACCTAAATGATCCTCCCTAAATTAATCTTAATTTATGTTTTAATGAAATAATTAAAACATTAATTAATCTAAAACTATACATCTGATTAAAATAAAATTTTAGAAAAATTAAACTGGCAAGGAACCCCATTTGCTATAAAAATTTCATACCTAACTGATCTCTAGATTGAGAATACTTGAATTTTCAAATCTCTAGGTCAATTTAAATGAAATAATAAATAATAAAATCATAGAAATTACAAGACCCATAATACAAACTTAAAACATCATAATTGACATCAAAACACTTCAATAAAAATATCTAAGTAACTTTAAAGTAAAGAAACCTAATTAATCATAAGTTAATGATCATAGATAATTGAAAAGATGAGATTTAACCATATTCCAAAAAATTTAATAACCAATTAACCATGATAAATCCATTGATAAGTTGAAATATAAATTTCATTTAACGTGAACTTTACAAGCCATCAACACATAAATATATTAAGGCCATTTATATTAAGGGATAAAGTGGCCATAAATGCAAATATGAAAGATTACGTATAATTGAACTTTAGGGTAAGTTGAATTGAACTTGAAATAACATAAAGATCTAAAGTAACATAGGGCAAGTTTAATACATATGAAAATAACCCTTCTTTAAACTCCCTAGGTCATGATGAATAAGGAAATCACATTATGCAAAGTGATAAAGGAAACTCTTTTAAAATAACATAATAATCATTTCCTTTAAAATTAATTAGAGTAAATTGAACTATTCCATAATGTATGAAATCATAATTTGAAATCGATCACATTAATATGAATTCATTAATAAGTATTAGAAGATATCATGTAATGAATAAATGGAAATAAAAATGATTCATTGATGTAAATGGGTTATATTTAATGAATAATAAATTCAAGATAATAAAAATGGTGCAAATGGGTTATAAAATTGAAACATAAAAAATTGAATAATACAAACCTTAAAATTGAATGTAAATTTACTTAAGTTAATAAACATCAATGAAAATGAATAAATGAAATTAACTTGAATTGAATAAATGAATAAGATACATACACCTAAATGTAATAAATAAACTAAACCATTCCAAAATAAAATAAACAAATGAAATGAATATAATTTAAATGAAAGAAATATAATGAAACATTAAGTTAAATGAAAGGAAATATAAAGATTTAACCTAAACTAAAACATAATAATACCAAAACACAAAATGAAAGAATGAAATTTATTAACCTAAATATGTTAGATTGACATAATAAATAAATATCAAATATGAACATTAACAAAAAAAAAATTAAAAATAAATCAAATAAAAACATTAAAAGAAGAATCAAAATTTAAAAGAATGAAAATAATAAATTTAATTCAAATCAAATCATCTAACTAAATCTAAAAGATTAATTAAGATACTTAAGGATCTTAGTTAAACTTTAGGATGAAGAATTTATTCTATTAGGACTTAGGATGTTGAATAGAATGGGTTCCACCCAAAATAGAACTTATTGTATTCTTCATTCTTGAAAATCTAATCTCAATGTAACATAAAATGCATCTAAAATGGAAATAAAATTGTAAATCATTACATCATTTAAATTGAAACCATCTAGAGGTAAAAATAAACAAATTTCAAAATTCAAATTGAAATTTGAATTAATAAGAAGACCTAGCAAACTCTTGCCACTCAAGCTTATTTCCTTCACAAACTAGATCATTAAGATATAAACCCTAAACTTAGGTTAGGTCATTATGTGATTTTATATGATATTTTGTGATGTTGTGATGTGAAATATATTTTTATTATTATGTGGTGTACTATTTTGATTGTTGTTAGTTTAGATGGTAGGAATTTCTTTTAAACCGACATTGTCTTAAAGGGGATATGCTAAAAGACTACTATCAATTAAAGATGTTATTTTTTTGCGGTATGCTTAAGTCATTAAGCATAACCAAATAGGATGATGGGCTTGGGAAGTAGCTAATGCTAAGTTGTATATTAGTAAATATAATTATTGTGTGTTATTTGTATTTTTTAATATCTATTTTGTAAGGCTTAGATTTATTTTTGAATTTAAAATATAAATTTGAGCTTAGAATTAAGTTAGGATCTATGGAATCTAGGATTAGCAGAGTTGACCCTACCAAGATGGGTGCAGAGGTCCCATATGAAGCCCAATAGAGATCCTTGAAGTAGGAGATGATTCTGGAAAGAACATCCACATATCTAAATTGTAGATCTAGGTCGGGCTATATAGGCTTCGCTACCCATTTCTCTTTCTTTCAGGTGTAGGCACACACCATATTAGCCTTTCTATAATTTAAAATTAGCTTAATTTATTTTGGTATGCGATAGAATCAACCTGCTTTTCTAGATTTCTTTCTATGTTATGCTTTCTATGTTGAATGCTTAGACGTAGACTCATAGAAAAAAATAAATTTCTACCCAACTTAAATCTAATCAACTCAAACACAAAAATAAAGAAACTTGAAATTCACATAAACTAAATCCCTATGAATAACTTCAAATCAATTAGAAATAATTAGCTCTTGAAAATCGTGCAATCATATTTCTCTCAACTCTTGAATTTTGCTTCACCCATTGCACATAAGGGCATCTAACCTATGAGGATGACCGCCTTCTGGAAGTTTGCCTTGATTTGGCCCATAACCATTCCTTATTGCATGGCATTTAGGCATAAAATGCATACTAAAGACCTTAAATGAATCATGGGTTAAAATATTTAAAATCTAAAAATGTGCATTAGTTAGTACATTTCATACTTTACATGATCTTAGAGAATAGTGAGTCTAGGTTCTTAGATTCTTATCCTAAAAAAATACAACGCCATTAGCATACATGAGACTTGGCATCATGAATTTAAAATATGCTTAGGTGTTGTTAGTTGATAGCCCTTCTAGGTGGGTTGTAACTCTAAAAGAGCCAGGGAAAAGTTTGTTCTCTCAAGCGAAAAAATTGACTGATAATTCCCAAAATGAAATTAGGTTGAGCATTTGAGTTATGTGAGAAGTACTTTTAGACTTAGGTTCTGATGCATCCTCCTTAGAGTAAGTCTTCAACCCTACGTATTTCTTCTTGTCTTCTCTAGCTATAAATTTTAAAGAAAATATCAACTCAAAGTCTAAATTAAATCCTAAAATTCAAATTTCTAATGGTAGGATAGTTGAAATGCCTACTAGGCATCCCAATATCTATAAACATTTCCTACTTAATCTCGTTTGACCTTCTAAAAGAAGTCTTTCCATTTTAGATCATTCTTAATTGAAATTCCAAATATCATTCCTTTGAAAACTAGCTTAAAAATTCATAGAAATAATAAGTTATTTATTTAATCAAGAGTATTCTTAGGAAGTGGTCCTTCTTCCTGAGATGTAATTAACTATAAGGGCTTGCCCTTGTAGGAAACCATGAATTTATTTTAAAAATAAACCATGCTCTACTTTTCATGTAATTTAGGAGAACACTCTCTAGTACATGAAGGACCAATTAGTATTAGGAAGCTTTTATTAAAT
This sequence comes from Cymbidium sinense, assembly GCA_021442155.1. Classification (NCBI taxonomy): domain Eukaryota; kingdom Viridiplantae; phylum Streptophyta; class Magnoliopsida; order Asparagales; family Orchidaceae; genus Cymbidium; species Cymbidium sinense. The sequence goes on from CM038232.1 coordinate 76,072,622, forward strand.
GATTGAATCCATTATAGGATAACATGTTTATCTTTCAAGATAATATATTTATTCCTTAATGATGCATTTGATCATCTAAATAAAAAATTCTTAGAATCTTATGTTGTGTAATAAATTTTTCCACTAGCTAAAATGTTGGTGGACTTTACATTGACACATGACCTAAAATGAACTAAAATAAAACAAACCAAAAGCTCAAAAGCAAAATATAAATTCAAAATTAAGCTATACAAGTATACTTAAAGGCCTATGTGTCTCTTCTTATAAGCGTAGTGGGTTTTAAAACTTAGGCATAGACACTAATCATGCATGCTTTCTATAAGTGTGGTAGCGGGCGACACTCCGATGCAACCCCTAAGGACAACGCGGATGGTGTCAAAATTTAATCAAAATTTAAACCAATATAAAATTCACAATGGACAATGTAGGAAGACATTAAAAATTTAACTAAGAGGGTGAAATTGATATTAAATCAAACATGAAATAAAAAAACCTTAAAAATGAGAGTGATTTGCAAGGTTGAACTAGATTGGATTTGAATTAATTTCTCACCAATGGGCATAATTGAAGTATTTAGTGAACGCCTAAATTACACAACTCATGTTAATCAATTGAATCACAACAATAAGCGCCTTAATTGAACATGAAACAAAGACCTTGATTAAAAAATTGGACTATGTTAGAGCATTGAATTTAGTTGCTCATCATTGAACATGAACAAAGCCCTTCATATATTTGACATGTGAATGATAAAAAAACAACCATGCACACACATACTTGAGAAAATATAAAATAAAAAATTTTCTTAAATTTTTTTAAAGAAATTGTATGATTTTATTTATATCATACTAAATGATTGTCCATATTTGCTAAACATCTTCACCGCCATTATTAAATTATTTAACACTTAAAATTGCCAAATTTGAGCTAATCGTATTATATGATTATGATAATGTTATATAATTATTTATTTTTATTATTATTTCAGTCGCTAAGATTAAGTCAATTAATTACAAAGTTTGCCTGATTTGATTGATAGTATAGTACAATATGGATCGTATAACACAAACTTGTTTGGTAATTACCGATTTTAATCCAAAATTGTGGGAACTGATTTTTGAGAATTTTTTCTTAATATGTTCGTATTGTACTATTGGTTCATAATACGAACAAATATAGAGTAAAGTTTTCGTATGTACTATATAGTAAGACCTTTGATTATATAATATGATTACAGCTAATGTTGGGAAGATCAAATCCTCTAGTTATGGCAAATAAAGAATAATTGAACTGATCATACAATACAATTTGTGGATCAAATAGTATGATTTGATTGATTTATTAAAAATAATTTTAAAAATTTTATTCTAAATACCCCTTTTGAGCCTAACCAATAATATTGAACATAAGAAAGCTTAAATGTGTGAGAGAAAGGAGTTCTGAGAGAAAAATGGGGAGAATTATCTCCTCTTCCTTTCCATAAGGGATTTTCATGTTTGTAAGATTGCACTTTGGTTTTAGTTGTTATTTTTATCCACCTTACCTTTGAATCTTGTGCTTTAATTTGAGAATTTATTCGAGTTGAAAATTTATGTAAGATTTTTTTTAAAGAAGTGGCATCCTTTTTGCCTTGAAAGAGAAGGTGAGTGGGTATAGGGTTTCTTCATTACTTTTGAAAAGAAATACATCTCTTGGCTTATTATGCCAAAGGTGATATGGTAGATTTTTGGAGAATATCAGAGTAATTATCGTAGGACTGTTGGGTTGAATCATTGTGCCCCTCTTTTTTTTATTCTTTTATTTTTCTAATGCTCTTTTCTGTATATTTGGATTATTGATTTTATTGTACAAAGTCTCTATCTTTCTAAATAATAAAAATTGATTTGATTTCTCTTTTAAAAAATTATAAAAGCACACCAATTCACCTCTTTTTTGGGTGTGCCATTTTTACAAGTGGTATATGAGTGAGTTATTTATTTTATAGTCTAACAATTGTAAGAAGATATGTCAATGGCACATCTAAGGAACCATAACACCATGAAAAAGTACTTTATTACCTCACATGCACTTTTTGATGATATTTTTTTCGATTTTTGGAAAATTAGTTTGTTTACTTTAATGCAATCAATCGATTTTTGAATGTAAAATATGATTTAAGTTAGATACTTACCCTCATATGATGTTTTTAAAGACAAATGTGATGAAATACCTTTTAATTTTTTGGCTAGTGGAAGATGGAAAATTACCGCAATTAAAATTTAAATGCATAAATTGCTTTATTTATGTTTTAAAATTTGAGGACCACATACGTTTTCATTTGTAAAATTAAAAGAAAATTTAGAAAAATTTATCTATTACTTATGAGGAACTAATGAAGTTAAACAATCTCACATTAATATACTTTTATATGATAACAAATTTTTTAGTGTGTTACCTTATGAGTTTATTTTTGACATGTACATATATTTTACAAAAATTATCACGTCACTATTTAGTTTAGAAAGAGAGTTTATAAATGCTGAAAAAGTGAATGAAGTTTTGCATTGTTTGCTAAATCTTAGGAGAAGTATATATATATATATATATATATATATATAGCCATTTCTAAATCTAAGGATTTAACTGTTTACTCAATTGATCAATTGCTTTGTTCTCTTATCATGAACAAAAAATTTTGCAAAGAAATATTGATGAAGATGATAGTCAAAAGAAGAAGACAATTGCCCTTAAAGAAAATACATATAATTATAATAAGAAGCGACATTGATGATGATGGCGTTGCGGTTATAACCACAAAGTTCAAAACTTCTTAAAAGATAAAATTAGAAATTTGATCGAAGGAAAGGTAAAGATAAAACTAAGAACTCCAAACTTCTTAAAAGACAAAAAAAATAATTTGATTAAAAAAGGCTAAAGTAAAATTAAGAACTCCTCGAAAGTTACTAATTTAATTTTTTATAAATGTAAAATACTAGGTCAGATTAATTGAGAATGCCATTTACTCAAGAATACTAAATAGAAGGACAAATAGGATGAAAAAGGTGATGCTAAGAAGGGCAAGAGGAGGATTCAACGTGCCTTCTAGATCAACTCTAATTTAGACTAATGTAAGGAAAAAGATGTAGAAGAAGCTATAAACCTTTATTTGATGGTAAAGATTCTCATGATTTAGATGACGAATAAGTAAGTAATCTCAATTATGATGAACTATTAAATTTTTTGATGAATTACATGTTTCATTCAAATCATTGAAAAGAAAATATTTAACTCTAAAAAATTTTCATCTTAGAAAATAAAATAATCATAGCACTTTTGCATTAATATGAAAAATTGAAAAGATAATAAAGAGTTAGAAATTTTAAAAAAAATTAAAAGGAACATGACTTATCTAAAAAAATTAGCTTTTTGAATGTGCAAATGAAGACTTGAAAAGAAAATTGAAAATTGCAAGAACACACCCACTTTCGAAAAGAAAATTTGAAGGTAATAATATTATGAATTCTATCCCTAATGTTTGTTGCTTTTCTTGGTATGTTTAGACACATTGTTGATCTATGCATATATTATTTACATTCAAATCCAACATATGCATATATTCTAAAAACTTTTTAAAGCTCTTTTGTTTCTAAATGTATGGAACTCAAGTAAGTCTAGGTTTTCAAAAAACTAACCTAAATCTATTTTATAGATATGCCTTCACTTAGGAGCCGATGGAGGCATGTAGTACTATTTTATAGATATGCCTTCATCTTATTGGAATTTGAAAGGTGAGGAAAGGTCACCATTGGAGATAACACAATTTGTGAAGTACTCAAGTCAGGTACCATTGGTATAAAAAAATTCTTTATATATTAAAAAGGTCATTCTACTTGATGGTTTGAAACAAAAATTGCTCAATGGTAGTCAGTTATGTGATAAGAGCTTTAATGTTAAATTTTTAAAAGATAAATTCTTATTTGATTTGAATGTCAATTATTTTAAAATGTGTCAGGATTACTAATATTTATATGATTGATCTTGATAACTTATGTTGTTCTTTGGTTGTTTGTCTAAAAAACATACTAAATGAGTCTTGGTTATGTCATTGGAGATTGTGTCATGCCAACATGTACATACTTTTGAAGATTATACAAGCTAACTTGGTTAGATGTATACTTAGACTAGATTTTTTTAATGTTCACTTTTGTAATGCCTCTCTGCATAATAAGCAAAATAAATATTTTTTTAAATCCATATTAGGTACTAACACTTTATGACCATTAGAAAATTTTTACATAGATTTGTTTGGACACAACCACTAGTTTTAGAGGAAAGTCAAACATATTTGTTACTATTCATGAATTTACTAGATTTACTTTTGTGATATTTCTTAAAAACAAAATGAATCTTTTTTTGAATTTAAGAGCTTTAAATTCAAATGAAAATTGGTTGTAACATTACATCAATTCAAAGTAAACATGATGGAGAATTTAAAATAATCAATTTGAAGTTTTCTATAATGAGATAGGGATAAAATACAATTTTAGCCATTAAGACACCACGATAGAATGGAATAGTGTGGTGTTTATTTTTGGATGTCAGGTGGGGACACCACGCAGATCATAGGGGGTACTTATTGAAATGATTAGGTATAACATTAAGGTATAATGTACTATCTTGAGAGATAGCAACATCACCTTATAATGGATTTAATCACCTAATAAGGACTCCTAAGGCATGATGAGTCTTTGCATATATCAGAGATCTTTTCCCTACTTTATATAAAAAAGTAAAATAGGGTTTATTTTAAGAAGAGTTCTTAAGTTCCCTATGGAGGCAGGCCTTCATAGTTAATTACATTCTAATGAATATAGATTCCTTAAGAATTATCTTAATTAAAGTAGGAAATTATTGTCTATAAATATTTTAAGGTTAAACTATCAAAGTATTGGTTATGTTTGGAAAATCAAGTGGAGAGCTTATTTTTGGAATCCAAAGGGAGGAAGTAGAAAATGCTCATGATACTAGGAAACCTAGTTAGCATTCCAATCTATTCTATGATGGGATTTTATATATTTGAAAGTGAAGAGATTTACTTATTTGAGTTGAATTTTTATTAGATTGTTAGGACTTATGATCCACCAACACAAGGTTGTGAAAATACTTAAGAGGTGAGGATTTATGCTTATAGCCCAAAAGAAACTAGCTACATCGGATCTTAAATTTAGTGAGCTTCAACACAAGCTAAAGCATGACCTAAATCTAAGTGATAGTTGGACATAAGGGTTCATCTCCATAAAAGAGGATAAACTCCAACTTACTTATAATTTCTATAGTGGTTGTCAGCTAACACCTCTTACATTTCAAATTCATGTAGTTCAGTCTTCTAAAATTGTAAGATGATTAGGCTTGTTATTTAATTAAAAAGAGATTAAAGTTCTAAACCCACTCCCTAAGAGACTAAAGCATAAGTAATACGAGCATTTGACTTAATCTACAAGTGTAAAATCATTTCAAATTTTATTTCATTTTGACACATTCATTTAGATAAAGGCTTTGGGATTTTTATTGCCTAAATGCATGATGAAATGGTGTTATTGGCTAAATTAACTAGGAGAGGGTGTTCTCCACCAAAAGGGATAACCTAAGAGGTCAAGGATTCCCCTATCATGTAAGGATGGAGATCCCCCATATTCAAGGTAGAAGGAATATGCATGCATGACGTGAGACATACAATATTTAGCTAAGGGGTTACTACATCTTTTAATTATCGTATTTAATACCTAAGCTTTATGATGAGCTTATGAGTTATTTAAAATTTTAATTATGAGTTATTAATTGGGTAAAATTTTATTTTTATCCTGAGAGCCTACCACATCCAGGAGACACATTAAAGCATCAAACATAAAAAATTATAAAAATCATGCAATCCTAGTGCACAATTTAAACATAACATTAAACAATTTTATAAACTAACATAAAAGAATAAAAGGCCAGTGTAGCTAGCCACCCACATCTCAAAAGAGAAAAGATGGGTAGCTGAGCTCTACCCTTATATAACCTGAAATATAAAAGAATAATTTTACAATTAGAATGAATACATGTTATGGGGGTATTTGTTTCTTCATGTCCTCCTTTCTTCATTTTATTTAGTTTGCTCCAAGGCATCATAGGGCACCCCAGGACTAAGCCTTCTAGCGACTGCTCATCCTAAACCCCATAACACTAATCCTAATTTTTATTGCAAAATTATATTTATATATAGAAAGGAAATCTAACTACACATACAAAATAAAAGTTAGCTAAACATACATATAATCCCAAGTAGTTATATTTGTAATTTAAACTTAACACCCCGCACATAGGTAACCAAGCCCACATGTCCTAACTTAGATTATGCTTAGGGGTTTGAGCAACCTACAAATAAAATATTTATATTTATTTTTAAGTAACCCCTTAAGCACAATCCCCTGCAGAAAATATGATTAGGCTAAGAGCGGCCTAACATCTAGTCTACGAAGCATACACCCTAACATCCAGTCTAGAATATTACATCACAAAATAAAACATACATCACACACACACATCTCTTAGGACTAAAGTGGTGGCTTAATTCTAATTTATGTGCTAAAGCTTTGTGTGGTATGTCTTAGCTAAGTATTAGAGTTATGATTTTCTACGCATGGAAGGATTTAATTTAACATAAAGGTTGGTTTCATTTCAAGTTGTTTAATTGATTTGTGATTTTTAATTTGTGCTTTACTTGATTTCATTTAGTTTACACTTAGCATCTAAGTGTAATAAAGAGAGGAAACATGATTACCCTCCTTCATCCCTACCTCAAGCCACTTTCTAAAATATATTTTTATGATTTAGTTCTCTTTGGTGAATGTATTATTAAATATTTTTATTAATCCTAAGTTTAGGTTAACTTTAAATAACCCTATTTAACATGAAAGATATTTGAAGATTAATGTAATTGAATTACTACCACATAAAATATATTAAGACATTCCTATCACATGTAACATGCATTTGACTTAGTACTTAGCATATATACAGAAGACATTTTAGCACACTTTAATGATGAATGCATATATTTAGAACTTATATTTCATTTGATTGAATTATTTAATATATGCAAATTAAAGCTTTATCCAAATTCTTATACAAAAATACATATGAATGAAATCAAATAAGTACATGTCTTTGTTAACCGAGTGGTAATCAAATGACCTCATTGGGGCTACTTAAAGCCTTGTATTCCGAGGATGTCCAGACTATATACTTATTAACATTCAAACATATGTAAATCCATATATGAATCCTAAGAGAGAGAGCAATATCTTTACATAAAATAAAGTTCAAAGACTTAGATGATTTTGGATGCATGCATTTTTAATAGAAAAGGAAGGATTACCATTCTAATCAAATACACATACATATATATAAAATAAGCAAATGCGTGCCATTGTTAAACTAGGGAAGTGAGGTAATCAAATGACCTCCTTGGGGCTTAAAGCATCATGTTCCTCAGATATCTAGACTAAACACTTGCTATCTTAAATACATATGAATTTATAAATAATATATAAGAATGAAAAATCATACAAAATTATATTTTTATTTAGTTGAATTATTTATGTATGTGAATTAAAGTTCTATCCAAATTCTAATACACATAGGAAAGAAATCAAATAAATATGTGTCGTTATTAACCAGGGAAGTGAGGTAATCAAATGACCTCCTTGGGGCTACTTAAAGTCTCGTATTCTCGGGATGTCAAGACTATATACTTATTAACGTTCAAATCTATGCAAATCTATATATAAACATAGGAAAGAGAGCTTCATTTCACATACTTAAGCTATAAATACATGAAAATCCTATATGTATTCATAACTATTATCACTCCATATATTTTTATCAATTTATAAGTTTTGGAAAGTATATTTGAATTTATTAGTGATAATAGCTACACATATAATTAAGTTAAATCAACATATGCAAACTTACATAAATAACCTTTATTTGATTCATTTAAATTTGAAAGAATGAATGCATGAAATCATGTGGTGTACAATATTTAAAGTGATTAGAAAAGGAAAAACTAAATATAAATATATGGTTCATTCAACTAAATTAATTCCTAAGGACAATCACATTAAACAAAATCATTTAAAGAAAACTAAAGCTTCTTATTAATTTTATTTTGGATTTGAATTAACTTCAAAGAGGAGAGATTAACATTTGTTGCTTTAATCCCATTCCCAAATTGGTGATCTTAATTGGTTTAAGGAAAAATAATTAAGTAGATTTTATGAATTGATTAAGTTAATCATTACGCAAGTCATTTAATTTCCTTTCCTATGATTTTTTAATTTGATTAATCATTTAATTATGAGCCACAAATGATATGAACATGTGAGGAAATAAAATTGCAATGCTCCTAAGGACCTAATGCAAATGGCTAATAATTAAAGATTAATTAAGTTAAAGAATCTAATTAAGTACTTTTACGATTTTCCCACACTTATGGGTTAATCATAATTTCCTTAAGGGTCTTTATGCTATTGAACACATAAAGAGAAACTCTTGATATCATTATTAATCATCTGATAATATTTACATCCCAATTTGATTTAATTTAGTTACTTAGTTAATCAATTAATCACTTAATTAATTTCTACCTTAATTAACTCTCTTAAAATGAAATAAATTTCGAAAAAAGATTAAGAAAGAAGTCCTAATCCCATTCTCTCACCCATCCACTATCAATTAGAGATTGATGAGTTTTAATTAGTTAAATTTCACTATTCTAGATGTTAATTAACCACCTAATTAATTAAATTGGATAATTAAGGTTTGAATCATTAATTTCCCCTAATTACTAGGCAATAAATTCTAAGAAAATCATGGGAGGCAGATGTCATCCCATTGAATGGGCACACAAAGTTTGATATCATTTTCCCAAGTAATTATGGCTTAATTAAGCTAATTAAATTTATAATTAAACTTTAATTAAGCCTTAAATATTATTCAAAAAAAAATGGAAATAATTTTAGTTAATTCTCCTCTAAATTATCTTTAAAATGAGTATTTATTTATATTTTCTGATTTTTTTATAATTTATTATGATTTTCCAAAGTTTCAACCATTAAAATGAATTAATTAAGCCTAATCCCATATGCCATTGGATGGACACATGGCCCTTTCACATGTAAGATTGGTTACTTAAATTCAGTTAGCATTGGCGTGGCTTGTAGTTGGTACATCATCCATCTAATCTAAGAACATATGACAGAGATTAAACCTATGGTTTATAAGGGAATAAATCGAGATTAATTTATGGATTAATCATGACCGTCCATTCCAATCACATGGAATGGACGGCGTGTGATCAATTATCCCCCGAGTGAAGGAAGACGGACATTGTCCACCTTCCACCCCTAATTTGAGCTCGTTGGAGCTCAGATTGGCTCGGGGTTGATCTCACCTTCACAAGGAGAATCAAGAATCTGGTTGGATTTGCACACAATCAACATTTGCCGAAAAAAATATTTGGAAA
>CM038232.1:76082268-76231857 GCA_021442155.1 Cymbidium sinense
TTAAGTTATGAAGAGAGGAAAGAGAAGAGAACTTCTCTTTCCTTCCCTAACCTAAGTAATTTCTAAAGTGGATTCATATTTTAGTTTTATTTAGTGAATGTTTTAATTAAGTGTTTTAATTAATCCTAAGTTTAGATGAACTCTAAACAAACCTATTCAAAAAGAAAGGCATTTTAAGATTAAGTAAAATGAACTAAATTCACAAAACATACATCACTTCATTTCTTTCCCAACATGTATAACATGCATATGAATGAGTCCTAAGCATATCTATACATACAAATGAGAATGTTTAACACACTTTATGATGCATGCTAAGTAATTCATTTAAGAAAATTTGAAGTTTATGATGCATGATTTTCATTAAGTAGAAAAGGATTTCTTATCCAACTTTTCACATGCACATACATGAATGTATGAAAGGCATAAGTGAGTATGACCATTGTTAACTAGAGGTGTAAGGTACAAGACCTACTTAGGGCTACTTAAAGCCTCACAACCTCTGGGTTGTCCAGACTAATATACCACTTTCCTTAAATACAAACATGTGTACAAAAGAAATGAATGGAAAAGAAAGAATGCAAAAGTTGGTGTTAGTTGATTTATTTTGTTTATGCAATTTATAGCAAGCATAGGTATCCTTCTTAAGTGATAGTATAGAATGAATAGATATGGAATTAGGCAAGTGTTAGGTTCTTTTCAAATGAACCATACACCTTGCCAAATTCTATTCAAAACTATACTAAAAGAGAAGAGAAGGAAAACCTACACTAAGCACATCCTTATATTTTACTCACATGCAAACTTATAATTAAGATATAAGTAACACACTTTCAGTTTTGATAATTGATTCATATATTTTGAAAATAATTTGAATTTAATAGTGATAATAGCCACTCATATTCTTACTTTAGCCAACACATGCAATTTGACATAAAGGAAACATTTTCAATTTAAATTTTTTTTTAAAAAATATGGATGCATGAAACCACATGACATACATATTTAACATGTTGGGAAAGAACTAAAGCAATGAAAGCATGTAAACACATTCACTTAATTAAATCCTAAAGACAATCTTATGAAATAAGAAAGCTTAAAGTAAATCAAAGTTTATTTAATATGATTTTTGTTTGATTTTGAATTTGATTTAATTTTGAAAATGTGAGTTGAGTTTGCTTCCTAACCCATTCCCACATGTGTTTGATATTTTTTTTAATTTTAGATGATTAGATTCATTTTATATTTTGATTAGGTTAAGGTATGAATTAAACATGTTAATTAACCCTTACTACACCACCTTAGCATAGTTAACCAAATAATTATGAGCCAATGAGATGACATAAAACCTCACAAGAATTTAAATTTGCAATGCACCTAGAAGAAAGGGCCTAATGCAATTTGGCTCATGATTAATGGTTAATTTTGGGGTTTAACTTAAGTAATTTCAAAACACCCCTCACACATATGAGTTGATTTTGATCCTTAATTGAACTTAGGCTCTTGAACACCTAAGCATCTACCCAAAGTAGATTAATTAAGTTCTGAAAGTTTTAGAATTTTAAGAAATTAATTAAGAGGGTAATGAATTACTTAATTAAGAGAGATTAAGAAAGAAAAAGGGTTTAAGGAATAGCTTAGGGAAATCCCCAAAATTATTCCCTAAACTCATTCACTAAATCACCTTAATCTTCAATAATTTACACTAATCAAACCTTAATAATTTAATTATATTAAGGGTAATTAGAAATGAATTAGCAATTTCCCAATTAAGCCACCAATAAATCCCAAGAAAATTAGGGGAGGCGAAGTCATCCCCAAAATACACTCAAGAAGTTTGAGATTAATCAAGGATTAATTAGAGTAATTAGAAATTAAGATTTCTAATAAAACCCAAAATCAGAAAATATACAATTTCAAAATCCATTAAAACTAATTTTAGAATATTCTAGATTGAATTATCTTCTAAATTTACCTCATATTTTTTAATTTTCTTTAGAGAGATATGAATTTTGAAGTTTAGAGGATTAATTAAAATTAAATAAATTAATCCCCTTAATCCACGGCATGACACGTGGGTGACTCATGCGCCATGCGTCAAGAAATGAGTGGCCCACTTAAATGTCACATCAATGTAATGGGCATGTAGATCATCATTCGATCAAGGATCAATGGTTAGATTTAATCAAATTTTAAAGGTAAAATTAGATATATGACCGCCATCCATCCAAAATGATGGATGGCCGAGATCTATCCCCGCCAAAGATGATCCATGGGACCGCCCTTTCTAAAGATCCAGCTCGATTGAGCTCTATTGGATGAAACTTTGCACACACCATCTAACCCAATGAAATCACATCTAATCAAATCTCATGCCATTAACATTTCTTTCATAAAGGACCAACACATGGAGTTTAGGTCAAAATGTCTAACCTCACCGAGGTGATGATCATGCTCGATTCCCTGAGGAGCTTTGGGTTGAGACAAAGCTTGAAAGTAGTTAAGTGGATAGCTCTATGGACCAACCTCCTAGCTCCTTGTGGCTTTGATGGAATTAGATCCCCTTGCCTTTGGAACTTGAGAGAGAGCTTGGGCAAGCTCACTTGCCTCCTGGAGTGTGCAAAGGAATTTTGAATTGAGTGTGGAGAAAGTTTGCAAATCAATGGAGCTCCCATTTTCACTTGAGGAAACCAGAATGGAAAAATCCTTCTGAAGCTTAGATCACTCTGAATGGCTCCAACACTCCCTTACTCAATCAATTAGTAGGAATTGAATTAGGGGAGTATATCTCCCTATGGCAATCAGTGAAGCTTACTTGCCATTTTGATCCAATTGACCTGGAGGGTTGTTTGGTCTAGAAGCTTGCACATGGTCTTTGGCTGGGGAGTGGAGTGGTAACCTCCCATGTGCTTCAAATTGAGTGGGAACATGATTCCATGGCCAATTTGACCATGTTCATTTTTGGCCTTGGGTCAAGTTGCTGACCCAAACCCATTGGGTGCACCACCTCCATAGGGTTCACTTGACCTATTAGGAAAGTATCAAGTAGATGAAGAGGAATTGACCAAATTCCCATGGATTTGACCAAAATTTATTCTATGGCCTAGGGGTAGAATGGTCATTTGGCTGATTTTGAATTTGGATATGTTGGGTATGTTGAGAAAATAGGTTTGGCCAAGTTTCATTGGATTTGGAGTTCATTTCGTATGGTTTGGCTCATGTTGACCCATTTAGGTCAAAATGGGTCAACTTGGGTCAAGTTGACCAATTGTCAAATTGGGTCAAACCAAGGGTCAAGTTCATATGACCATTTGAAATGTTTTGGTGTTTTGGTTTGATTCAATTTGGTTTATGTTTGAATTTGGTTCATATGATTCATTTAGGTCAAATGGGTCAAGTTGACCAATTTGACCCATTTGACCTATTTGAGCTAGGTCATGGTTTAGGTTTGGTTAGTCATATGAAGTGGATTGATCTTTGTTTCCAATCAATTTTGGTTAAGTTTGAATTTGGCTCAACATGACCCTTGGTCAAGGTTCAAGGTCAATTGGGCTAGGTTAGGTCTAGTTGGCCAATTGAGGCTTTGGTCAAGTTCAACAAGTGATTTGGAATGAACTTGACCCATTGGTTTCAATCAATTTGGCTTAGATCAAGTTTTGACACATTTTGACTTTTAGGTCAAGTTGGGTCAACTTGGGCCAAGTGGCCAATTGGGCTATGTTATGCTCAAATGTTGACCTGGTCAAGTTCAAACATTGATCATGGATGAACTTAGATCAATGGTTTCAATCAATTTGGCCTATGGTGGATTTTGGCTATGTTAGTTTCATTTTGGCTAAGTGTTGACTTGGTCAACCCTTAGTTTGACTTGGTTTGACCCAATTTGAGTGATTGATCATCTGATGATTGTTGATCAATGAGAGGCATAGAGTTTGATTCAATCCAATTTGGTTAGATTAGAATTTTCATATGGTACTTAGGGTCAAAGGTCAAGTGACTGGTCAAATGGCTTGAGTTTGATTGAACCAACATGGACTATGATTGAAATATAAACCATTTAAGTATTTGATTTGAAGTCAAAGTTTTGATTTTGACAATTAGGTTGATTGAAATGGAGAGTTTGATTTTGAATTTTGATTGTTTGAATTTATATTTCATTTATGATTGATATAAATGAGAGAAAATCATGAGTTTGGCTGATTTGATTGATTTGCTAAGTTTTAAGAGGAAATTTAAAGGACTTAAAATTTTGATGGAATTTGAATTGATTTTTGAGTTGAATTTTATATTTCATTTATATATGTGAATATAAATGAGAATATAAATGAGTTATGAGAAAATCCATGAATTTGAATTGATTTGATCATGATTTAGGCTAAGTTTAAGAGGAAATTTAAAAGGACTTAGAAATTTTGGAATTTTGAATTTGGTTTTGGATTTGATTTGATTTATTTATATTTCATTTATATATGAATATAAATGAGAATATAAATAAGTTATGAGAAAATCTCATGAATTTGAATTGATTTGATTTTATAAGTCCCAAGAGGAAATTTAAAGGACTTAGAAATTTTAGAATTTGAATTTTGGATTTAGATTTGATTGATTTATATTTATATTTCATTTATATGTGAATATAAATGAGAATATAAATGAGTTATGAGAAAATCTCATGAGTTTGAATTTGATATGATTTTTCTAAGTCCTTAAGAGAAATTAAGGACTTAAGAAAGATTTGAATTGGAATTTCATCATGGGTTTCAATCATGGATTTCAATCATATGGCATTGATTTGAGTTTGAAGCAAATCAAATAAGATTGAATTGATTTAAGTTTGATGTGATTTGATTTGGAGTTTAACTTGAAGGAAGAAAGTAAGGAATTGTTCAAGCTAAGGGTAGGCAAATTTTTCTAACACCCCTAAGGCATGACCTATTCCTATGGCTAACTCTTCTAAGTCTCTAGGCTAGGTTGAGTGTCCACCTAATCACTAGATGTGTCTTAAGACAAAGGAACTCTTAAAGTCTAAGAGGAGTCCAATGTCTAAGATGGAGGGGTTTGAGCTCATTCTAAAAATGAGGTCAACAAAGGACATAAGAGAGGAGAAGGAGGAACCATTGTGATGAGTATGTGAACCTTCACAGTGAACAGTTCAAATCATCCCAAAAGGACAGAGGTTTGATTTAATTTGATTGATTGATTATTTTGATTTGATGACTCCAAGGGAGAAATCATGGATTTGTTTCATTGAGTTTTTTTGTTGTTCACTGAGGGAGAGGGTTGAATTTGTTTATTTTAGATTTGATTTTGAGATGGATTGGTGATGGATCTGACCATAGAGCCATGAGACCTAACCGCATTTACCAATCCAAAGGGTAGTCTACTAAACATATAAGAGCCAACCAAAGGGATGCCTTTCAAAACTACAAAGAAAGCATAGACTTACATCCTCCAAAGTGGAGGGTAAGGTGATCTGGCAAGAAAAGATTGAACCCAACCTAGAGTGAAATATCACCGGGGACTTAGATCAACTCAAAGATAGTCAAGATTAATTTCATTTTAATTTTTATTTTTGATTCCATCTTTGATACCGAGTAGGACTATATCTTGGCTAACTCAGATTTATCAATCCAAAGGGAGTAGTCTACCAACCATAAGGTAGACTATCCAACCAAAGGAGTTTTCGGTGTAATGGTCAAGGGGAAGAAAGCTGGACTCACATCTTCCAAAACAAAGGAACCACGGGTGATCTTGGGCAACAAATCGAACCCAACCTAGGGTCACCTATTGAGTGAATGATGGACTTAATCATGGATAGTCAAGATTTAGTTTCATTTTTTTATTTTGATGGATCATTTTTGTGAATGATCAAATATACTTAGAATATTTACCAACCGTGGAATGAACCAACCACAAGGACTAACCAAAGAGGGATGCCTTCATCAATGGTCAATTGAAGAAAGCATGGGACTTACATCTTCCAAAAATAAAAGCCATTAAAGATGGGTCTGGAATAAATGAACCTAACCTAGGCTTGAGTGAATTCATCCTTAATCCAAATAGTCATTTTTAATTTATTTTAGTTTGTTTTTTAATGGATTCTGAGTTTGTGAGGATCAAACAGAGAAGAGCTTATATTAGCCTAGACCTATCTCATTTATGAATCAAAGGGGAGAATTCCTATACAAGAACTATCCAAACCAAAGGAGTTCCTTACTAATGATAATTCAGGAAGAAATCAAGGATCACATCTTCCACTACAAAATACCATGGGGTGATGGTTGAGGGCAACAAAACCCATGGTACCCATGATGATAATCAATAAAAGAATGCATCATACTACATCTCCAAATGATTGTGGGTAACTCCTTGTGAAAAGCTAACCACCTAGGGTGACTCAGTGAGAAGAAAAGATGGGATTTATCTCAACCAAAGTGTGCAATTCCTATAGGGAGTTCTAGATCCACCCTAAAGAAAAAGCCGCTTGGGGACCTTTGCTCAACTAATCCATCACTAATGTTTATTTGATTAGAATTGTGGCTCTGTTTCAAATCAAACTAAGAAGGAGATTATATTACCTGGGACTATCTCACAATCAAGGGAGAATCAAAGATCCACCTACAAATTCTCCAACCACAAGAGGCTAAAGAAAGTGGGATTGTTCAAACAAGAGTAACCCTAGGTTCTAAATGTGCAAAGGACATGACTAAAGAAGCCCACAGAGAATGCTTGTGGCTCATCAAAAAACTCAAAAAAAGATGAGATGTGTATACATCAAATAGGAGGGAATAAGGATGCAAGGACTCACATCTACCAAACGATATGTGGTTTATGAAAAGGAATTCCACCACTAAGAAAGGATGTCGCTGTTCTCTACACCTAATCAGTTGTTCTAATCAAAGATGCCTGGTTCTCTTACACCTATTCTAATACCTGAGATTGTGTTTGATGTGTTTGTGAAAAGAGGGATATGCCACCGGGGACTCTTACACCTATCCCAAAACATGTCATGAAGATTAGAAAGCAAACAACGCTTCAAAGAAGAGAAGATTTGATGAAATGGAATCAAATTTTTGTTCTTTTATTGATAATTATTTTCAAACATATATTTATGGGGTAATATTTCTTTAAATAGAGCCCATTAATTGGAAGCATCGGTGTTCCCCTTTATAATCAATGAGTGATAAGATCCTCCTTGGGCCTTCTATGACATAGGGCCTTCCCAAGTGGGTTCAAACTTGCCTCCCATCTTTTGATGGGCAACAATTGGTCTCCTTAGACTAACACAAGTCTTGGAAAGACCTAGGCGACCAATTGTGAGCTTGAATCATTTTGGCCTTGTATAACTCGAGGTTTTGCATGCACAGTGACTCTCCTCCAAACCTTCGAGCTCTTCTAACACAACTTTGCTCCTATGTAGTGATCTTAATGCTATCCTTAGTGATGGGAGTAACTTCTAAAGGTAGAATGGCTTTGGAATACACTAAGAAAATGGGGTAGATTGAGTTGGAGTTTGGTATGTGGTGAGCCCATAAGGCTTCAACCAACTACTCATTCCACCCGCTTGTTATCATCAAGAGTCTTCTTTAGTATTTGGATGAGAGTTTTGGAATGCTTCGCTAAGCCATTTGCTCTGGGTAGTAGATGGTGGAGTATCTCCAATCTATACCTGTCTTCTAAAGCTGATCTTGGTGCTTTGAATGGAGTACATTATCGATATAATTCATCGAGGCACCCAAACCTATATATGATATGGTTCCAAAATTGAAGCACATGCGAAATGTGACCTCTCAGTGGGATTGCCACCACTTGAAAAAGTATCTGCGCTAAGATGAACCGATGACCCTTGGAAGAAGGAGGATCGACCCACAATGTCGCACTAACACTCAAATGGCCATGAGGCCAATATAGGGTGTAGAATGTTGGGTGGTTGATGTAGACCACACCTGTAACACCGATGGCATCTCCTAGCTACATCCATCCATAATCATAAAAGGCTAGTATCCTAGTCTCTGATCTTCATCTTCATCTTCGAATGATGCATGTGCATAGACCCAAATGTACCTCTTATAATTCCATGCTTCATGTTTATCTAAACATAAAACCACATTTATTCAAAAGAGCATGAGAGAGAGCTCTCGATGGGCTTGTGACTTTTTGAGGTAGTTTGTTGGTTCAAATAGTCTATGAATGTTGCCTCCAATCCAGCTCCTTGTCCTTATAGGCAATGACAACCTCCCTTCAAGAGAAAGTCTCTGATGAGTTCAACATCAATAAGGATAAGACTTATCTATTTTGGACCCTTATTGAATGGACTCATCTTCTGACATGCCAATTCTTGGCAAGTTTAAAAGCATCCGCTACTTTTTTCTCGGGAACCTTGTAGATGGTGACTTTGAAGATTTGGGCCAACTTTCATGGTATACTGATAGTAATGATGAAGCTTGGGTTTGAGAACCTTGTAGGACCCATAACTTGATGACCAACCGAGAATCCCAAAGATGTTGATGCTCTTGACACATATGATAACTCAAAATCAAAGCCTCATACTTGGCTTTTATTGGTTGGAAAGATAGTATGAGAATCTCATCACATCACGTCTGAGTTAGAGAATTATTTCTACCCCTACCTTTCATGGAAGAGTAGATCGTGGTGCTTCCCCTTTATGAGAAGAAGCTGCACCATCAAAATACATCTCCCATCAGTGGTTTTCAATCTCTCTTAAGTTCATGATTTGTTCATCAAGGAGATCATCATGCGAGAATCGGATGAAGTGGGTGTCGCTAAGAAATCACAAGTGCTTGTCCTTTTATCGCATGGAGGGGTACGAATGTGATATCAAACTATGAGAGGATCATGGACTATCGTGCAAAATGTCTGGATGGTGTTGGCCGTATCATGAGATACTACAATGGATTGGTTCTGGAAATCAAGTTCACCTTATGAGAAAGTATATAGTGTCATAGTTTTTGGGAGGCAAAGATCAAAGCTAGGAAATATTTCTCAATGGGTGGATAGTTCACTTCAACAGGAATCAGATGATGGTTGAGGTAGTAGAGAGCACTCTTCTTCCCTCCATCATTGGCTTAGGCCAACAAAGTGCCGAGAGAGTTGCCCAATGCAAGGAAGAGATGAGTGTGCCTGATAGGGTCGCTAAACCGCGGCATCACCAAATACTGCTTGATATCTTCAAATTCATGCTAGAACTTATCATCTCACTTGAACTTGCTATCCTTTTTGACAAGTGTTGAGAATGCCTTGCATCTCCCCAATAGGTTGGAAATAAAGCTTCTTAGATATGCCAACTATCCTTGGAAAGATCTGAGTTGAGTTAAACTTTTAGTAGGTGGCATTTTTAAGATAGCTTTGATTTTTTAGGACTATTTCTATTTCCCAGTGTCAGACAAAAACCCAAGGAATTTCCCTGAAGCTACTCCGAATGCACACTTCAGGGGATTCATTTTGAGGTTATATTGTCATAATCGTTCGAAAACTACTCTCAAGTCAAAAAGATGGCCTTCCTTTTTTTTTCTGCTCTTGACTATTAGATCATCAACATGGCACTGAACCTGATGATGGATGAGTTCATTGAGAAGATCTGAAGTCATGGCTCGTTGGTATATAGCAGATTTTAAGGCCAAAGGCATGACCCTATAACAATAGATTATGATCGTTCAAAAGTAGTTTCTTTTCATCCTCATATCTTGATTTGGTTATAACCAAATGACCCATCCATAAAGAGAAATTGCATGAGATGATGATGTCCACCATTTATTCTAGTATAGGAAGAGGAAACTCATCCTTAGGACATGCCTTATTTATGTCCCTGAAATTGATGTAAATGCAAATTTGGCCATTCTTCTTCTTAACGGGACAACCAACTAAACTAGGATATTTTCTTCCAAAAAATCATCATCGATCAATTTCTTGACTTCAGAAATGACCTGTTGTTCAATTTCTAATCACATGCTTCTAGGAGCTTGCTTGATAGGGTTAACGCTAGGATCTATTGCTAGTTTATGGACTGCTACGTTAGGGGATAATCCAAGCATCTCTTCAATACTCCTTGCAAAGTAGTCCTTAAACTCAATAAATAGCCTAACTGAGTCATTGGTTTCTTCTTCATTCAATAATGAATTGATGTATGTCGGGCATGGATTTTCTTATCCAGGTTGATTTCTTTAAGCTTGTCAATTGTTGAATGGATCTCCTCTTCAAATTCTGTAGTGCATCTTGATTTGGATCATCTAGATCATCGAGATTTTCTAAACACACATCCTCATAAGAGTTGGTTTGTGTGAAAAGAACCTATCACTAAATGGTTGGTGACAACTAAGCAAGAATCATCGCCATCGACCCAATCCAATCCTAAATCCTAGTCTTGATCTTGATTGTCAATCTCTGCCTGTGTTGTTCCATAGCTTTTCAAAGTACTTTGACAGGTGCTTAGACCATGAATAAGAAATCAAACCCTTCTTTGCAAGATTAATAACACAGGGCGAGTACTAATCAAAAGGTAATTCTATTTATTGTTTATATGAATTCTCCTCAAGTTCTACATCAACTTTAGGACTTGAGGAGGATGATCCTAAAAAGAATCTCTTTGGCTTCATATCCGAAGACTTAGGGGCTTCCTTAACTACTAAACCTTCAACTTTTGAGATGAAAGTGAGGTTAGAGCTAAGGTTCCTAATGTCGATAGTTTTACATACATTTGATTTGAATACTTTTTATCTGAGGCCCTCTTCACCCTCGCTCGAGTGTCACCTCCAATGAAACTAAGAGGGGTTCTGGTATGCTAATCAAATTAGACTCATCCTCGAGATGGATTCCAAGTCTATGTGAATAGGGTACTCCTATGAAGGAACATAACCCTTCTTGATGGCCAACCGTGGGGTCTTCCATCTTTGAACTGCTCTATTTCTACCCCTTCCCCGGTGGAGGTTGAGTCATCCTACCCACATGTCCATATGATGGAATGAAGTGAGGGTGGAATGTTATATGCGGCTCTATTTCTTCTTCAATTTCCCTTTCTTGTTCACTTGGATTTTCATCTTTCTTTTCTTTTTCTTTTGTATTTTTTTCTTCATTTTCTTTTTCTTTTGAATTTGAATTTTGTCCAATTTCACAAGAAAGGGTGTTTTGAGAAAGATAGTAGGTCGCATCCTCATATATCTCAACCTCTCTAACTGAAAATGACTTTTCATCTCCTTTGACATGGTACTCAATCCCATCCTTCCTGAATTTGATGTACTAATGGAGGGAGGATGGAATCATCTTATTATGATGTATCCAAGGCTTATCGAGCAAAGCAGTGAATGAAGTATTCAAATCAATTATATAAAATTTAGCTTCAGTCTTCCAATCACCTATCACCAAAGGTAACACTATGGAACCTAAAGCCCGCTCACCTTGTTCATTGAATCCTCTCAACATCATCTGATCTCCTCAGAGTGTGGAGATGTTGATCCTCAAATAGGCAAGGGTCTTTAGACTCATAATATTCACCAATGCACTTGGATCAATGAGAACTCGATAAGTCAACCGTCCCATGTCCACTAATGTAGAGGGGACGGCTCCATGTCCCATGAAGAAGGTCTTCATCTATGAAAGTGATCCCTGCTTCTCTAGAATAATGTGCCTCCTCTCCAATAGTCTGTCACTGAGCTAAGTATATCTCGTGATCAAGGAGAGCCCAATGATTCCCTTCTCTTTGGATAAGACAAGGGCATCATATATGCTTAGCTTAGAAACTTTCTTAGATGAGAGGACATTATAATCCACCTTGATCCTCCATAAGCATATTGGTGGAGCATCCTAGAGGGGCTTCATCCTCCCAATGACTTGTTTCCTCTATCTTGAGGTGCCCAAAAGGTAGAACCTATGGAGGTTGACTTGGTGATCTTTTGTGGTGGATAATGGAAGGTTCACCGCATGTCGCTCACTCACGCCTTCTTCTATGGGACCCTCAAAATCAAATGATTCCAAGTCTATCTCAAGAGGCAACCCATAGTATTCAGGAAAATCCAACTCAATTAAAGAGGAAGATCAAATTTATTGTTATTTAGACTTGAAGAGTTTTCATTAGAATAGATTTAGACAACCCATTAGAAGTGACACATATAAAATTCAAGCTAAATTTTATTCTTTAATTTTTGATAGAGGTACATAGTAGAAATCAAGTAAAGTAAGAGGGGTGAGGGATTTGATGCCCTCATCCACATATACAAGATATCTACTAAGAAGAAGAGCTAGTTAAGTAGAGGTAACCGATGTAGTAGTAATGGCGGATGGAGGCTGACCGGCCAGCACTATCCTATCTGGTCGGCACATACGTTGCGAAGCTCCCCTTTCCTTGAGTTGGCTCGCAACTTGCAAACCTTCTTGATGTTGGAGGTTTGAGCTCCGTCACAAGGAAAGTTTCTTGATCTTGATACAATTTTCTTAGATTTTGGATAAGGAGATATCCCAACCTTCTTTGGTTTTGGAAGGATCAAGTATCCCCAAGGATTACCCTAATGGAACTGGATGGTTGTTCCATAAGGTCCTTCAGATGACTATAGCACGTCTTGAAGCTATGTTTCCCTTAAATGTGAAGCAATTTCCAAAACATGACCTAGCATATGGTGGGTTATCATGACTTTTGCCCACTTCCTCCTCTCTAGGTTTGGGTAGCTAAAAAAATTAGGCTTCTTTAAGAGATTCTTAAAGATCTTCTTGACACCTCTTAAATGAATAAGGCTTATTAAGTTTATCCAAAAGAGTGGGACCATAGCTACCCAGCGATATGCTACTAATGATGAGGAGGAGGAGAGGTGGTGTGCCATGGAGGCTACTGTGGTGGCTGGTAGGGCTGCATTGGTGGTGGTAAAGAAGGTGGAAGTGACGGCTATGGAGAATGAGATCTCTCAAATTGCTCTCTTGCTTTCTCCATGCTATCCCTCGGTTTCTTCTCATATACCTTCTGCAGCTTCAGCTTTGTTGGTAGATATGGAGAAGGAAACTATTTGGCTTCTCCTTTCAAGCTAGCCACCTTGTTGATTAATTTCTCAAAAGTTTTGATGGTGAAACCATTGAGCATGAAGGTGATCGGGCCATGGATATTCTTAAGAATCTGATGATGTCTATTCAACCAGGTTTGTATTTCATACTCAAATTATCGAGAATGTAATCAATGAGGACTCAGATTTTGTGAGAATGAGATCAATAGTGACCCTTTGTCGAGTTCCAACAAATCTCTTGTTAAAGAGTTGCTCTAACTCAACAAAAGTCTTCACTGAACTGTTGGGAAGTTTAGTATACCAGTCAAATGCTATACTCTCTAAGCTACTAATGAAGAGACAGAAGAGTAAAGCATCACTGCCACCAGTGTTACAATAACTAGCTCTAAAATGCATAATGTGCTGCCTCGAGTTTCCACTGTCATCGAAACTCTTGAAGAAGGTGGCACGAAACCCTTAGGATATTTGATTGCATAAAATTCCTTCAGGTAAGATCTACCCTTTGGAACTGATGATCCTCCTCAGGCTTGAGCCAATGCTTCTTTCACCTGCTGCTCAACCATGCTCTTGATATCCTTTTCTTGTATGGAGGTACTATCCACTACCTTTCTATACATGTTGGTGCTACCTTGCTCTACTAAAGGCAAAGTCTTGGCTGGGTCCAAGACATGCACCAACTCAGTCTCCTATAGTAGGATGGATCCGATGCTTTTGAAGTGCTAACATAGCTAGTAGATCTTCAAGCCTCTTCTCCATCCTATCTATTTTTTCATCCTTCTATTTTATTCATCAAGGAGGTGTTAGTCGAGTGTCTTCTTCCTGCTCTCAAGACCTTCCATATCCGCTTCAAAGAGGGATCCGGTGTCTACCATGCAAACCCCTACAGTCTCCCAATCATCTTCATTGGGATCAAAGATTTTTTTCTCATCTAATCTCTTCTCCATGAGATAATAGTTACTATGTCATCTAGAGAATGATCTATCAATTAGAAAAATGACGGTCAATGGGATCACTATCATGTAAGTGAGGCATTGACCTCCCCCGCTACTGAGAGTTAACCCCGTGAGGCTATACTCACCGGAAGAATTATGCCCCGACCTCACAATCAGATGGACACCTAGGAGGCTCATTATCATGTAATTGAGGCATCTTCTCCCCACAACCATCTCATGTACTGTGGTGGTGAAGGGATGACCACAATACTTTCACCATTCCTTCTCACAATTGGGGTGAAAGGTCGATAGAGCTCACCACCCCACATTAGGTAGATGGAACGATTGGCCATAGCTGATCATCAACGGGTCCTCTCATATGGCCTTCATGGCCTCATGGAACCGGGATGCAACATGGATCAAGATGGTGGATGGGGTGGAGAGGTGGTGGAGGCACTCTTGGGATAGAGCTACCTCCATGATGTAGTCCTTAGAATATCAGATGATCATGCTAGCACCATCGTGAAAATCAATAAGTGCACCACCGACCTGCTAAACCTCCGCCTCTCTCTGGTGATATGAACCAGTGGGCCTCCTGGCCATTTCTCCTAATATGCTTCCCTCATGGGGGATAACTGATCTTAAATCAAATTGAGCCCTGACTCGATCAGTAGTCACCACTCAAACATAGAATAGATCAGAGGCTAGTATATGACCTCTTCTTCTCACTAACTGTTAGCTGAAATTGAATCATTGGTGGAGGTGAAGCAGAAATTATCCTGACATCCTCTCGCATCCAGAGAGGAATGGATTCTGTAACTGGGGAAACCATCAGTGGAAACTCAACAATCGATGGTCGCCTCCAACTCCCTAGCAAGAGTATGGCACCGCTTATCATGCGATTCTTTCTCCTTCTTGTAGGGTGAGAGTAAGAGATAATTAACCCAAACTAAGGAAGACAACTGGATGGGAACCTTCCCCTCAGGTGAGTGAGTGCTCCCAGCATGGGAACCAGAGGCCCGTGCACTAACATTGCTATTATTATGGAACTGCCACGCCTTTCCTCTTCATGGGGAATCAATCGATGGCATGTCAACTCAATGATCGCCCGCCACTATGCTCCTACTAATCAGGGGAGTGCCTCACATGTAATCCTTCTCTCAAAACCTCATCCAAAGTGAATGAGGTGATAATCGAGGAAGGTTGGCCTGGGCCGATCCATCCGGGAAAAGTGAACACATACTGGGGCACTACCGTATCAAAATGACTCAAAAAAAAACAACTAAGTACCAAAAATCAAAAAATGAATTAGATTTTTTTACCTTGTTAAATTTGAATTTGAATTAAGAATTTGAACTCATACTCAACATATTGAAAGTGTTAAGTCAGGCTCAAATGGATTTAGAAGAGTTTTTGAGATTTGATTGGAAAGAGTAATTTTTGGATGTAAAATTCACTTTCAACAAATTTGGATATGTTAAAAATGGGTTCAAATATTTTTGAAGAGATGGTTCCATAGGTTCATATTTGAATTTTTATTTTGATTTTGAGGATCCTTTAATTAACAAATTTGGGTATGTTAAAGTAAAGGGTCAATTAATTTTGATTTGAGATTTTTGGAATCTACTCACATAGCTAATTTGGGTATGCTAAGTGAGGTGTTTGAAAACAATTTCTTGTTTTTCTTTGTTTGCTTTATTTTGTGAATCATTTGTGATTTGAAAAATGGAATTCTCATTTAGCAAATTTGGGTATGCTAAATAAAGATTCTAAGTGTGTTTTGTTTTATTTTTTTTTGGAAATTTTTTGAAAATAGGACTCTTAGCAAATTTGAGTATGCTAAGAAAATCCTAATGAGTTTCTTTTATTTTTGTTTTTATTTTTTAGAGATTTGATTTTGAAAAATAGGATCCTTAACAAATTTGGGTATGCTAAGAAAATCCTAATGTGTTTTCTTTTTTTTTTATTTGGTTTTGAAAAATAGGATCCTTAGAAAATTTGGGTATGCTAAGGAAATCCTAATACGTTTATTTTGTTTTTAGAGATTTGATTTTGAAAATGGAGACATCAATTTAGCAAATATGGTATGCTAAAATGAAGTTCCGAAAGTGTTTCTAATTTTGTTGTGAAAAATGGAGATTTCACTTTAGCAAATGTGGTATGCTAAAATGAATTTCTAATGTATTTTGAATTTTGTGAAATGGACACTTCACTTAGCAAATTTGAGTATGCTAAATGAAATTCCAAAAATGTGTTTGAAATTTTGTTTTGGATTTTATTTTGAAAATGGAGACTTCACTTTAGCAAATATGGTATACTAAAATCCAAAAGTGTGTTTCAAATTTTATTTTGGATTTTGTTTCTAAAAATGGAGACTCAAGTTTAGCAAATATGGTATACTAAAATGATGTTCCAATGTGTTTTGAAATTTTGTGAAATGGAGATTTCACTTAGCAAATTTGAGTATGCTAAATGGAATTCCAAAAATGTGTTTCAAATTTTTATGTTTTGGAAAGGGAGACTTCACTTTAGCAAATGTGGCATGCTAAAATGAAGTTCCAAATGTGTTTTGAAAATTTTTGTTTTTGAAAATGGAGACTTCATTTTAGCAAATGGGGTATGCTAGAATGAAGTTCCAAATGTGTTTTTTTTTTTAAAAAAATTGTTTTTCAAAATAGAGACTTCATTTTAGCAAATGTGGTATGATAGAATGAAGTTCCAAATATGTTTTAAAAAATTTTGTTTTTGAAAATGGAGAATTCATTTAGCAAATGTGGTATGGTAGAATGAAGTTCCAAATGTGTTTTTTTTTGAAAAATTTTATTTTGAAAATGGAGATGTTAGTTTAGCAAATGTGGTATGCTAGAATGAAGTTCCAAATGTGTTTTGAAAAATTTTTTTTTTTGAAAATGGAGACTTCATTTTAGCAAATGTGGTATGCTAGAATGAAGTTCCAAATGTGTTTTGAAATTTTATTTTTGAAAATGGAGACTTCATTTTAACAAATGTGGTATGCTAGAATGAAGTTCCAAATGTGTTTTTTGAAAAATTTTGTTTTTAAAAATAGAGACTTCATTTTAGAAAATGTGGTATGCTAGAATGAAGTTCCAAATGTGTTTTGAAAAATTTTGTGTTTTGTTCATTTTGAAAAAAGAGATTTCCATTTAACAAATTTGGGTATGTAAAATGGAAATCAATTATGTCTCATTTTTCAAATATGTATTTTCGTGTGTGGTTATTGCTTTTTGAAAGAGGAAATTCCAACCTAATCATAAATGGGATATGTTAAGTGGCATTTCAAAATGATGTAATTTTATTTGGAAATGAAATCTTCATTCAATAAATTTAGGTACATTGAACGGAGATGTTCATATGTGCTTTTTGTTAGTTTTTTTTTATTGGAAATGAAACTTCTATTCAATAAATGTGGGTATATCAAATGGAGAGGTTTCACATGTGCTTTTTGAAAATGTGAAAATTCCAGCCTAACATATGTGGAATGTGTTGAGTGGAATTTGAAAGTTGTGATTTTGCTTGAAGATGTAATATCCATCCAACACATTTGGATGTGTTGAATGGAAAGACCCATCTTCAAATTTTGTTCTTTTTGAAAACATGATTGTTGGAATTTTATTTTTGAAAATGAAGTCTTCATCAAAATGAATTGAGTGAAGAAGTTCATTTGTGCTTTTAGAATATGAGTGTTGGTTTTATTTTATTTTTTGAAACGTTTCTACTTGTAACAATTGTGAAAGTTTATTAGATGTAGTGCAAATATTTTATTAAGTGTATTTTGAAAAGT
The DNA here is from genome assembly GCA_021442155.1 of Cymbidium sinense. Taxonomy (NCBI): domain Eukaryota; kingdom Viridiplantae; phylum Streptophyta; class Magnoliopsida; order Asparagales; family Orchidaceae; genus Cymbidium; species Cymbidium sinense. Next base: position 76,100,004 of record CM038232.1, read on the forward strand.
GCTTTTGAAAAGCAAGACTTTTATGAAGGATTTATTTTATCTTTATTTTTAGAATGAACCTTTCCTTACCATAAAAATGCTAAGGAGGAAGTCTTTAATCATTTTCTTTTATTAGATTTTTAATTTCACCCATTGGGGACCTAATAGGGGTTTTAAGACCAACACGGGGTGAGGTCCTAAAACCTAAAGATGTTGGCAAGCTTAGCTTAAGGATGATATAAGCTAAGTGCCAACAAAAGGAAAGATAGTCTTGGATTCATACAAAAAGTACAAACTAACTATCGATACATGGAGACAATGATCATTTACTAAAGATGGAGAGAGGAATCTTCCCCTAGCGGAGTCACAAAAAAAAATCTGTGGTAAACATATTATATATATTCCTGCCTTCATCCATCCCCTTCCCTTTCGAAAAAGAAGGATACATGAAAATAGAAATATATGAAATACGCCTTGTTGGGATGCCATGCAGATTCACAAATGTTCTTATTAGGGTGATTGGGTATGACATTGAGGAAAGGTGCACTATCTCGAGAGACAGAAGTGACCACCTTACAGTGGACCTAATCACCTCAATAAGGACTCTTAATTACTATGGGTCTTTGGAATGTACCAAAGATTCTTCCCCTAATTTACATGGAAAAGTAAAGTGGGGTTTATTTTAAATTGGGTTCGTTAACTTCCCTGTAGTGGCAAGCCCAGATAGTTAATTACATCCTAAGGAACATGATTCCTTAGAAAAAACTCTCGATTAAGGTAAATGATCATTGTCTCCAAAGATTTTGAAAGGTAGGACTATCAATTGAGTGGTTTATTTTTAGAAAGCCATGTGAGATCGATCAAGAGGAGGGAGTTCTTATCGAAGCCAAATGGAAACAAGTAGGGGATGTTTAATATACTAGGAAGCCTAGTAAATACCCCAAACTATCCTATAGTTGGGATTTACATTTTTGAAATTGAATTAATTTATTTGAGTTGAATTTTTATTAGAAATGTAGTGCTTATAATTCCATGACATAAGATCATGGAAATGCCTAAAGATGAGGATTTATGCTATCAGAAAAGGAAGTAGCAACCTTTGAACTAAATCTAGGACTAGAGTCAAATGCACAACCTAAATCTAAGATAAAAATGGGTATTTGGTTTACCTCCATAAGAGAGGATAAATCACCTGACTGTTGAACTTATAACTACTCGGGGGTATCCTCCAACGAACTCCTCCTATGATTTTAAAATATGTAGGCAGGTGTGGTAAAAATATTCCTGCCTCCATCTATCTTTTTTTATGAAGAGGATAAATGAAAATAGAAATATTATGCCTGTTGGTTGGGACACCACGTAGATCCGCAGATGTGCTTATTCAGTGATCGACACATCAAGGAATAGTACTATCTCAAAGATAGAAGTCACTACCCTTAATGGACCTAATCACCTCAATAAGGACTCCTAAGGATATGATATGTAGATTCTTTTCCTACTTTACATGAAAAAAAGTATGATTTATTTAAACTAATTTGGTATGGGCATGCCCCAGTTAAGCATATTCTAAGGGATGGGATCCTTAGAATACTCGATTAATGTAAATGATCATTGTCAAAGATTTCAATAGAAAGGACTATCAATCAATTAGTTCATTTTGAAGATCAAATGGGATTGATCAAAGAGAGGGAGTTATTATCAAGCCAAAAGAAAGATAAGGAGATGCCCATGATGCTAGAAACTTAAGAGCATCTCAAACTATCCTATGGCTTTACATTTTGAAATTGATTTAATTTGTTTGAGTTGCATTTTTTATTAGAAATTTAGGACTTATGATTCCATAACACAAGATGAAGGAAATGCCTAAGAGGTGAGGATTTAAGCTTATGGCTCATAAAGGGGAGAAGTTATCTCAGAACCTAAATCTATGGAGCTAGGGAAACAAAAGCACAACTTAAATCTAATGGTATTTGGTTTGCCTCAAGAGAGGACAAACCACCCACCGCTTGGACTTACAACCGCTTGGGAGTGGCTACCAAGTAACTCCTCCTATGATTTTAAATATATGTAGGCAAGTCTTATGCTTATTCAAGATAGCTAGACAATTATTTGTTTAGAAAGAGACAAAGTCCTGAAACTCACTCCCTAAAGAGACTAGATCATGTGAGGACATGTTTCAAATGACATAAATATAATGAAATTCAGATTTTATTTTATTTTCATTTTTGGATAATTATTTTTGACTCGGGCTAATAGGATTCATATGCCTAATGCATGAGAAATAAAGTTATTGGCCAAAATCAGCGAGAAGGGAGGAGGTGTGTTTTCACCATGGCTCCTAAAGGCCAAGCCAAGTTTCTCTTACAAAGGTGGAAGCTCTCTAATCCAGAGTGAAGCAAGATGCATTTTTGCATGATATTATAAAAGAAATACTCATCTGGCTAAGGGGTTGCTAATTCTTTTATCTTGATTTTAAACCTAAGCTTTTAGTGAGGTTATGAGTTCTTTAATTTTAGTTCTTAGTTGTTAAATTTGGTAAAAGATTTATTTTTCTTTAAGAGCTTAATCCACATCTAGGCCATACATAAAGCAAGGAAGAAACTAGAAAAAAGATGTCACTTAATGCACAAGCTAAACAAATCATCAATCAATTTATAAAGCTAACTGAAAAGAATAAGAGGTTGTGGTCGCACCACCGCATCAAACCTAAAACAAATTGGGTAGCTCACCCTTATACAACCCAATTATAAATGAATTAAATACAATTAAGCAAATTCATTGTTATGGGGTCTTCAAGCCTCATTACTTCATTCTTCTTCTTTTTTTCTTCTTCTTCTTCTTTCTTCTTTAGTTCCTTCTTGATGGTTGAAGGTGGATGCTCTTTCACATAGTACATAAGATGAGATCTTATGACCAATGCTCATCCTAATCCCCATAACAATCATTCTAAAATCCTAATTGCATAAATTTACATGAAAAAGAAAAGAATTGAAATAGAACTAACACCTACAAAATAGAGATTAGCTAAAACAAAGCACACAAATCCTAAGCATGTATATTGGACTTATCTCCCCACACATGGGTGACTAAGTCCACCAAGCCTATTGGATTATGCTTAGGAGAATAAGCACCTGCATAGCAAAAGCATTTATATTTTTATTTATTAGTGCACCCTTAAGCACAATCTCTTGTAGAAAATAATGGTTAGACTAAGATCACCCTACCATTCATTCTATGAGCATACATCCTAACATTCAGTCTAAAACATATATCACAAAACAAAAGCAAGCATCAAACCATGCACCACCCTATCCTAAAGCTAGAAGTGGTGACTTAGGCTAATGTGTGTGCTTTGGAGGTTTGTGTGGTATGCTTAGCTATGGCTTTTAGTTAGAGTTTTCTAAGTGTGAAGCATGTTAAACTAAGAGGAGGGTTTCATTTAAGTGATTTAGTTTATTTGGGTTGATTTTATTTCATGTTTTGGTTAGGTTCAAGTGATTCCTACATTTAATTATTAAGTTATAAAGAGAGGGAAAGAGAAGAGAACTTTTCTTTCCTTCCCTAACTTAAGTAATTTCTAAAGTAGATTCATATTTTAGTTTTTTTTAATGAATATTTTGATTAAGTCTTTTAATTAATCCTTAGTTTAGATGAACACTAAACAAACCCATTCAAAAAGAAAGGCATTTTAAGATTAAATAAAATGAACTAAATTCACAAAACATACACCACTTCACTTCTTTCCCAACATGTATGACATGCATATGGATGAGTCCTAAGCATATCTATACATACAAATAAGAATGTTTAACACACTTTATGATGCATGCTAAGTAATTCATTTAGGGAAATTTGGAAGTTTATGATGCATGATTTTCATTAAGTAGAAAAGGGATTTTTTATCCAATTTTCACATGCACACATGAAAGTAAGAAAGACATAAGTGAGTACAACACCATTATTAACTAGAGGTGTAAGGTACAATACCTACTTAGGGCTACTTAAAACCTCACAACTTCGGGGTTGTCCAGACTAAGATACCACTTTTCTTAAATACAAATATGTTTACAAAAGAAATGAATGGAAAAGAAAGAATGCAAAAATTTGTATTTGTTGATTCCTTTTGTAGGGTTGATTGAATCATGAAGGAAAATCAAGAGTTTGGCTTGATTTGAAATTGATTTGGCTAAGTTCAAGATTTTGACTTGAAAGGCTTAGATTGGATTTTGAGTGGATTTGAGTTTGATTTTGGGAATTGGTTTTGATTGTTAGAATTTATATTTAATTTATATGTGTGAATGTAAACGAGAATATAAATGATTCATGAAAAAATTTCAAGGATTTGAAGTGATTTGATCATGATTTAGGCTAAGTCCTTTAAAAGGAATTTAAAGGACTTAGGAAATTTCAGAGTTTGGAGCTTGAATTTTTGAATTTGGTTTGATTGATTTGTGTTTATATTTCATTTATATATGTGAATATAAATGAGAATATAAATGATTTATGGGAAAATCACATGAGTTTGAATTGATTTAGATTTGATCTTGGCTAAGTCCATGAAGGAAAACTTAAAGGACTTAAAAAATTTCAAGAATTGATTTTGAATTTTGAGTTTAGTTTCATTGGTTTGAATTTATATTTCATTTATATATGTGAATATAAATAAATTATGAGAAAATCTCATGACTTTGAATTAGTTTGATGATGATTTTAGGCTAAGTCCTTAAAATGGATTTAAGGACTTAAGAAAGATTTAGACTTAAGGATTTCATTCATGGGTTTCAATCATGAATTTCAATAACCTAGAGTTGACTGGGGTTGGAGAAAATCAAATAAGATTGATTTGGAGTTTGACTTGAAGGAAGGAAGGTGAGGAATGACTCAAGCTAAGGTAGGCAAATTTTCCTAACACCCCTAAGGCATGACCTATTCCTATGGCTAACTCTTCTAAGTCTCCGTGGCTAGGAGTGTCCACCTAATCACTAGATGTCTTAAGACTAAGGAACTCTAAAGTTTAAGAGGAATCCTATGCCTAAGATGGAGGGGTTGAGAGCTCATTCTAAAAAATGCGTCAACAAGAGGTCATATGTTTATGCAAGATAGCAAGGTTGTTATTTATTTAGAATGAGACTAAGTCCTTAAACACATTCCCTAAAAGACTAGATCATGTAAGGGCATGAATAATGACTTAAATCTAATGCAAAATTTTCATATATTTTATTTTTATTTTGTATGCATGTACATGAGAAATTAGATTATGGGCAAAAATCAGCAAAATAAGGAGGTGTGTTTCCACCATGGCTCTCACAGGTCAAGCCAAGTGAAACAATATGCTTTTTTTATGTGTAATGTTAGAAAAGAAAGTACACATCCAGCTAAGGGGTTGCTAATTCTTTTATCTTGATTTTAACTTAGGCTTTAGATGATGTTATGAGTTGTTCATTTTTAATTTTGAGTTGATTAATTTGTTAGAAGATTTATTTTTTCCTAAGAACCTAATCATCATCCAGGTCATACATCAAAGCAAGGAAGAAACTAGGAAAAGATGTCATCTTAACGCATAAGTTAAACAAACATCAATCAATTTATAAAATAAGCACAAACAAATAAAAGGCCATTTGTGGTCGGGCTCCACCGCACAAACTCGAAAATAAATAGGATAGCTGAGCTCTATCCTTGTACAACCTGAATTACAAATGAATTAATTATAAATTAAACAAAGAATTCAAGTTATGGGGGTCTTCATTCTTCATATCTTCTTTCTTCTTTTCTTCTTTCTTCTTTCTTCTTTTGGTTCCTTCTTTTGGATGGTTGGAATGTGGATGCACCAAAAGCTTTATGTAGTACATAAGATGTAATCTTATAACCAAGGTTCATCTTAATTCTCCATAATAATCATTCCAAATCCTAATTGCAAAATTGCATGAAAAGGGAGAATGTAAATCTAACTAACATCTACAAAATAGAGATTAGCTAAAAAAACCATACAATCTCAAGCATGTATATATATAAATTAGACTTAGCACTCCACACATGGGTAACCAAGTCTACCTAGCCGATTGGATTATGCTTAGGAGTATAAGCACCTGCATAGTAAAAAGTATTTATATTTTTATTACAGTGCCCCTTAAGCACAATCTGTTGTAGAAGACAATGATTAGACAAAATCATCCTACCATTCAGTCTACAAACATACACCCTAACATCGAGACTAAAATATAATATCACAAAATAAAAGCAAACATGAAACCATGCACTGCACTAACCTAAAGCTAGAAATGGCGACTTAACCTAATGTGTGTGCCATTTAGGGTTTGTGTGGTATGCTTAGCTATGGATTTAAGGTTTAGATTTTTTAAGTTTGAAAATGTTCAACTTGGAAGGTAGTTTCATTTAAGTTGTTTAATTGCTTTGATTGATTATATTTTATATTTTGATTTGGTTTGAATGAATACTATAATTAATTACTAAGTTGTAAAGAGAGGAAAAGAGAAGAGAACTTCTCTTTCCTCCCTCCCTTAAGTAATTTCTAAGGTTGATTTATATTTAATTTCTATTTAGTGAATGTTTTGTTATGTATCTTTATTAATCCTAAGTTTAGATTTTCTCTAAACAAACCTATTCAAAAAGAAAAGCATTTTTAAGATTAAGTAAAGTGAATTAATATCACAAAACACACATCATTTCATTTCTTTACCAACATGTATAACATGCATATGAATGAATTCTAAACATATTTATACATGCAAATGAAAATATTTAACACACCTTAATGATGAATGCTATGTAGTGTTACTTAAGAAAATTGGGATGCTTTCTAATGCATGATTTTCATTAAGTAGAAAAGAGGGATTTCTTTTATCCATTTTTCATATGCACATTTATATGTATGAAAGGCATAAGTGAGTATTGTGCCATTGCTAGCACCAGGGGTGTAAGGTGCAAGACCTACTTAGGGATACTTAAAGCCTCGCAACCCTGGGGTTGTCCAGACTAATATACCACTTTCCTTAAATACATATATGCATGTACAAAAGAAATGAATGGAAAAGAAAGATGCAAAAGTTTGTGTTATGTTTGATTTGTTTATGCAATTTATATGTGTAAGTGTGGATGTCCTTCTTAAGTAATAACATAGAATGAATAGGAAAGGATTTAAGCAAGTGTTATGTTCTTTTCAAATGAACTATACACTTTGCCAAATCCTATTCAAAACTATGCTAAGAAAAAAAAGAAGCCACATTATGCACATCTTTATATTTACTCATGCTATGCTTATAAATAATCATAAGTAGCATACATTTTAGTTTTGATGATTGATTTATAAGTTTTGAAAATAATTTTAGATTTAATAGTGATAGCCATTCATATTCTTACTTTAGCCAAAACATTCAATTTGATATAAAGGAAACATTTAATTTTTAATTTGATTTTAAAAAAAAAGCATGAATGTATGATTTCATATGGCACACAAATTTAGCATGTTAGGAAAGAAATAAAGTGATGAAAGCAATGTCATTCACCCTAATTAATTCCTAAAGACAATCCTATAAATAAGATTATTTAAAGTAAATCAAATTTATTTTAAGGAGAGTTTGAATTTTGTTTGAGTTTGATTTTAATTTAAGAAATGTGAGATGAGTTGCTGGTCCTAACCATTCCCCCATGTGTGAGCTATTTAAGTTCAATCTTTTAGGTGATTAGATCAATTTTATGCTTTGGTTAGGTTAAGGTATGAATTAAGTATGTTAATTATCCCTTACCTACACCACTTTAACATATTTAATCACATAATTATGAGCCAATGATATGACATAAAATCACACAAGGAATTTAAATCAGTAATGCACCTAGGAAAGAAAGGATCTAATGCAATTAGCTCATAATTAGTGATTAATTAAATTAAAGGGTTTAATTTAAGTACTTTCATAACCTTTCCCACACATGTGGGTTGGATTTTGATTTCCTTAAGTTGCTTAGGTTATTGAACACCCAAGCATCTACCCAAGATGAATTAGTTAAGTTTTGGAGTGTTTTGATTTTAAAATTTTGATTAATTAAGCCATTTTATTAAATGATTAAATTATTTAATTAATTTTGCACCCTGATTAGATTTTAACCTAAATGAAATAAACTTTGGGAAAAAGATATAGGAAAGAAAACTTAATCCCATTCCCTAAGCCCACTCACTGTCTTAAAGTATTTAGAAAAATTAATTAGTGAATTTATCACTATTTAAAAGGTTAATTAATCATTTAATGGATTAAGAGAGTGATTAGGAATGAGCCAAGTAATTACCCTAATTAAGCCATTAATAAATTCCAAGAAAATCATGAGAGTCAGAGGTCATCCCATTAATCAACCCTAGAAAGTTTGGAATTAATCAGTGGAATAATTAGGGAGTAATTAATATAATTACATTTCCAATAAAACCTTAATTCAAAAAATATTACTATTCAAAATCATGTGAAATTAATTTTAAAATATTCCTCTTTGAATTACCTTTCTAATGCTTTTTATTTGGTATTTTTTTTTTAATTTTTCTACAATTAGTTATGAATATTTGAAGTTTCCATGATTATTAAGTAATTAATCCCTTAATTATATGGCTAATCCCATCGGCGTCATGTGGAGGCTGACACTGCGCATGTTTTCCATGTGGTGGAATTGGAGAGGCCACTTAAGTTGTAACATCATCACCGCAATGGCACATGTCCCATCCGTCCGATCTAAGATTGGACGATTGAGATCAAGCCTGCAGTTTTTAAGGGAGAAATCAAAGGATCCTATGTATCTTGATCATGACCATCCATCCAAAATGCGTGAATGGATGGCCCATGATCTATCACCGATCTTCCCTATGGGAGAGGACATCCATCCACCCATTAGGGCAATATTTGAGCTCGATTGAGCTTGAATTGAACCCAAATTCAATCCACACCATCATCATGCAAGGGATATTACATCTAACGATCAAATTCTCATGAGGTGAGAATTTCTTTCACAAAGGACCACAACATGGCTAGTTTAAGCTTTTTGAGGGTATAACTCGAGGCTATCATGCTCAGTGATGAGGTTGCTTGCCTAGTGGAGATAAAGCCTAAAAGTTTTCACCTTGGGTTGAGTAGATCTCTATGGACCAATCTCTCACCGCAATTCCTTGTCGCGCCTTGATCGAGTACCCCTTGCCTTGAGAACTTGGGAAAAGGTTTGTAAGAGATTGAGTCCTCTAATGAAGCTTGCAAGAGGAATTAGCTTAATATGGAGTATTGGATAAGTTCGATTTTCTTGCTACCTCCCCTATTTTTGGCTTGGAGAAATCGAGAATGGAGAAGTTGAATTGGCTCTAGGAAGCTTGGAGGACCTCTGGGATGCTAGCTCTGACTTCCTATTACTTAATCAAATGCATGAGAGTTGGGTTAGAATGAAATAAGGGGAGTATATCTCCCTCTTGAAGGATCGGATGGCCGCAAGCTCCTTTGCCATTTTGATCCAATTGACCCTATTTAATGGGTTGGCCAGGCTATTTTGAGGGGCATGGCATTCAGTTTTGGCCAGAGAAGGTAGTGGAGGAGTTTTCCATGTGCAAAACAAGGTGAAGGAAGGAATCCCATGTGCTCATTTCCATGGGGGTGGTCAATTTTGACCTTGGGCTGGGTTTGGCCGACCCAAACCCAATGGGTCATGTGCACCATGTCCATTAGTTACCATTTGGTCCACTAAGAGGAAGTTAAGTGTCCATGAACAGGAATTGACCAAATTCCAAGTGGTTTTGATTTTAGGTTACCCTATGGCCTAGGGGTAAAATGGTCATTTGACCTTGATTTTAATTTTAATATATTTGGTATGATTGAAAAATGGGTTTGGCCAAGTTTCATTGAATTTGGAGTTGGTTTGATATGATTTGGCTCATGTTGACCCATTTAGGTCAAAATGGGTCAACTTAGGTTAAGTTGACCAATTGGTCAAATTTGGTCAAACCAAGGGTTGGGTCAAGTTCATATGACCATTTGAAATATTTTGGCATCATTGGTTTGGTTCAATTTAATTTATATTTGAATTTGGTTCATTTGATTTCATTTAGGTCAAATGGTTCAAGTTGACTAATTTGACCCATTTGACCTATTTGGATTAGGTCATGGGTTGGTTTATGTTTGGTTCATCATTTGAAATGGATTGGTATCTTTGTTTCCAATCAATTTGATTTATATTTTGAGTTGGCTCAATTTGACCTTTTAGGTCAAGTTAGGTTCATGATCAATTGGGCTAGGTTGGGTCTAGTTGGTCAATTGAGGCATTGGTCAAGTTTAACAATCATTTTAGAATGAATTTGACCATTGGTTTCAATCAATTTGGCTTAGATCAAGTTTTGACACATTTTTAACTTTTTAGGTCAAGTTGGGTCAACTTGGGTCAAGTGGCCAATTAGGCTAGGTTAGGCTCAAATAATGACTTGGTCAAGTTCAAACATTGATCATGAATGAGTCTTGATCAATGGTTTCAATCAATTTGGCCTATGGTGGATTTTGGCTAGTTCAGGTTTCCTTTTGGCTAAGTGTTGACTTGGTTTGACCCAATTTGAGTGATTGATCATCTCAATATGATTGTTGGCCACAATGTGAGACTTAGTGGGCTTAGTTCAATCCAATTTGATTAGGATTAGAATTTGGCTCATAAGGGTACTTTTTGGTCACTGGGTCAAGTGAGCGTGGGTCAAATGGCTTGCAAAAGCTTGATTTGAGTTTGATTGAACTCACATATGGACATATGATTGAAGTATAAGTCCATTTGAAAGAGATTTGAAATCAAATGAGATTCACTTGATAATTTCAAGTTCAAAAGGGTGAACATGAGTTTGACTTGGATTTGATTTTTTAAATTTAATTTTGTTTTGATGATTGGAGTTTATATTTTTATTTGGATTCATGATTGAAGGATTGATTGAATCATGAAGAAAAATCAAGGGTTTTTGATTTGAATTTGATTTGGCTAAGTTCAAGAATTGAGAAAGGCTTAGGTTGAATTTTGATTGAATTTGAGTTTGAGTTTTGAATTTATTTTTGGATTGATGATTGAAGTTTGAATTTATATTTGGATTCATGATTGAAGGGTTGATTGAATCATGAAGAAAAATCAAGTGTTTGGCTTGATTTGAACTTTGTTTGGCTAAGTTCAAGATTTTGACTTGAAAGGCTTAAGTTGAATTTTGGTAGAAATTGAGTTTGATTTTTGAATTGATTCTTGGATTTAAATTTATATTTTTATTTATATATGTGAATATAAATGAGAATATCAATAGGTCATGAGAAAATTTCTTGAATTTGAATTGATTTGGATTTGATTTAGGCTAAGTCCATAAGATGGAATCAAAAGGACTTAGGAAATATTTTTGAACTTGGAATTTCAATCATAACCTTCAATCATTTGGAATTGATTTGAGTTTGAGAAAATCAATTAAGTTAAAATTGATTTAAGTTTTGATGTTGATTTGATTTTGGAGTTTGAGTTAGCTTGATTTGGAGTTTTACTTGAAGGGGAGGAAGTGAGGAATTTGGCTCAGGGGTAGGCAAATTTTCCCAGCACCCAAGGCATGACCTATTCCTATGCCTAACTCTTCTAAGTCTCTAAGGATAGGTTGAGTGTTCACCTAATCACTAGAAGTGTCTTAATACTAAGGAACTCTTAAAGTCTAAGAGAAGTCCTATGTATAAGATGGAGGGGTTGAGAGTTCATCCTAAAAATGAGGTCAACAATGATCAATCACTCAAATTGGGTCAAACCAAGTCAAACCTAAACTTTGACCAAGTCAACACTTAGCCCAAATGAGACCTAAACAAGCCAAAATCCACCATATGCGATTAAAACCATTGATTCAAACCCATTCATAATCATTGATTGAACATGACCAAACCATCAATTGAGCCAAACTAAACCTAATTGGCCATTTGACCTAAGTTGACCCAAATTGGCCTAAAAAGCCAAAATGGGCCAAATCTTGATCTAAGCTAAATTGATTGCAACCAATGGGTCAAATTTATTCTAAATTGATTGTTGAACTTGACCAAAGCTTCAATTGACCAATTAGACCCAACCTAGCCCAATTTACCATGAACCCAACTTGACCCAAAAGGTCAAATCAACTTGAAATCAAACCAAATCAGAATTGATTGAAGCCAAAGCTTGCAATACATTTCAAATGATAAACCAATCCTAAACTAACCCATGAACTAACCCAATTAGGTCAAATGGGCCAAATTGGTCAACTTGACCCATTTGACCTAAATGAACCTAAATGAACCAAAACCAAATCTAAATCAAATTAAATCAAACCAATGATACCCATAAGCTCCAAATGATCATTTGAACTTAACCTAACCCATGGTTTGACCCAATTTGACCCAACTTGACCCAAATGGGTCAAAATGAGCCAAATAAAATCAAATGAACTCCAAATCACTTAAAATTTTGCCCAACCTATTTTTAAATCATTTCAAATCTGCCTAAATCAAACTCAACCAAATGACCACTTTGCCCTTTAGTCAAAGAGTATCCGATGATAAAATTCACTTGGAATTTGGCCATTTCTTTCCAAGGCCACTTAGCACCTATATGTGCACACCATGGAGGGTGAACATGACCCAATGAGTCCATGACCCAAGGTAAAGACCAATCACCTTTGAACACTTGTTCCAACCAATCACATGGAGCCACTCTCCCTCACTCCTCCACCTAAAATGACCCATGTGGGAAATTTTTAAGCTCAAACCGATCAGCTAATCCAAGCCATTGAGGTAAAATGGAAAATCTACCATCCATGCTCGACAAGTGGGGAGATATACACCCCTCCTCATTCTCTCAACAAAGACATTAATCCTGCTCTGAGTCAAAGCCAAGCATCCCAAAGCTTTCCCCAGCCATTTCCAAGCACCTTTGCTTCCCTGCTCTCAATTTTACTCAAAGCCAAAATAGGGGAGGTGACTTTCGAATCTAATTCACTCAATCCTAAACCTAAGTCAAATTAATCTAGCACACACCATCCATGGACTAAGGCAAGTTGAAATGAATCAAATCTAGAGCTTCCCCATGACCAGAGCTAGAATTCGATCAAGACCGATCACCATTAAAGAGGATCCTGGTCAACCGAGCAAACCACTTCAAATCAAGACCATATTTCTTCAACAGGGCTTCGTCCCTACTAGACGAAGCTACCTCCATCGTTGGAAGCACCGGTGATAGCCTCTGGCAAGATATGCCATTGAAACCAACCTTGGTCCTTTGTGAAAGAAATGATCAAGTCACACGATCTCCACTATTAGATGTGTTGCTTGTGCTTCCCCAAAAGTGTGGGATGTATTTCAACTCCATTTGAGCTCAGGTGAGCTCGAATCGAGCGAGGATCGATGAATGACATTTGTGTCTCACCGCTCAGAAGGAGATAGATTACAGACTATCCATTTTGTGTGATCGGATCAAACAGTCTTGATCAAACCGATCTTTCATCTAAACTTAGATCGGACGGCCTACAGAGAAGACACATCCACCACCAGCTGACTCAGTCGATGAATGTGACAACTTAAATATCCAATTCCATTGCACCATGTTGAAAGCACGCCGCGTCAGCCTCCATGTGGCTCGACGGGATTAGTAGTTTAATTAGGCTTAATTAATTTAATATTATTGGTGAAACTTTCAAAATTCATAAATAATTGTAGAAAAATCTAAAAAAATATAAATAAATACTCATTTTAAAGGTAATTTAGAGGAGAATAATAGAAAGTTAAAATAAATTAATTTTGAATAGTGATTTTGACTCAATTTAGGTCTTATTAAAAATGTAATTAAGCTAATTACTCTAATTACTCCAGTAATTAATTCCAAACTTTTTGAGATTGATTAGTGGGATGACCTGCCTCCCATGATTTTCTTGGATTTTATTTGATTAGAAATGGCTTATTTCATTCTTAATCACTTTCTTAATTAATTAAATGATTAATTAGCATGTTAAGCAGTAATGAATTTATTAATTAAGTTGGCTAATCATTATGAAATAGTGAATGGACATAGGGAATGAAATTAAGACTTCTTCTCCAATTGTTTCCCCTAAGTTTATTTCATTTTGGTAACACCTGATCAATTTGTAACTAATTAATGGCTTAATCACTTCATTAAATAGTTTAATTAATCAAAATTAAAACTAAATTATTCCAAAACTCAATCATTCAATTCTTAGGTAGATTCTTAAGTGTTAAATAAGCTAAGAGAATTCCAAATGAAATTATAATCAAACTACATGTGTAGGAGGGTTATAAAAGTACTTAATCAAATCGTTTAGCTTAATTAACTAATAATTGTGAGACAATTGTATTAGGCCCCCTTCATTTCTTAGGTGCATTGTTGATTTAATTTCCATGTGGTTGCATATCATATGTTGGCTCATAATTACTTGAATAATTATGTTACAGTGGTATAAGTAAGGGGTAATTAATAAATTTAATTCATACCTTAACCTAATCAAAACATAAAATCAACCTAATTATTTTAGATTAAACCAAAACCAATTCACACGTGGCAGGAATGGGTTAGGACTAGCAAACCCTTCTTATATTTTGTAAGTCAAATCAAATAAAAAGATAAAAATCTCTTTAAAGAATTTTGATTCATTTTAAATTATCTTATTATATATGATTGTCCTTAAGAATTAATTAGGGTGAATGAAGTCATGTGCTTACTTTCCTTTATTTCTTTTCAATCATGCATTTATTTTTTTTAAAATTTAATTAAATAAAATATTTCCTTCTATGTCAAATTGCATGTGTTGGCTAAAATTAAGAATATGAGTGGCTACTATAACTATTAAACCAAATATTATCTTTTAAAACCTATAAATCAATGATTATGAATGAAGTAATGCTAGTTATAAATATTTATAAGCTTGCACATGATTATAGCATACGATGTGTATTATGAAGTTCTATTCCCTTAACATGGATTCACATGTGATTTAAAAGTGTATAGTTTATTTGAAAAGAACACAACACTTGCCTAAATCTATTCCTATGCATCTCTATATTAAGACTTAAGAAGGATCATCATATTACACATGTAAATCATACAACCAAATAAAACATAATCTCTTGCATGATTACTTATCCATTTGGTTCTTTTCATACATCTACATGTATCTAAGAAAAGTGGTATATCAGTCTAGACATCTCGGGGTTGTGGGGCTTTAAGTAGCCTTAAGTAGGTCATGTACCTTATGCCCCTGGTGTAGAAAATAATGGCGTCGTACTCACTTATAACTTTTATTCATGTGGATGTACATTTAGCTAATGGATGAAAAATCTCTCTTTTCTACATAACAAAGACATGCATTAATGATCCAATTAACAAATGGAATATCCAAATTCTCAAATCATATCTTTTTGCATTCATCATGAAAGTGTGCTAAGATTTTCATTGTATGCATATGTATGCTTAGGATTATTCATATGCATGGTATACATAGTGGAAAAAAATGAATGAGTGTATGATATGTGATAGTAATCCACTCTAACTAATCCTAAGATGCCTTTCTTATTGAATAGGGCTATTTAGAGAAAATTTAAACTTAAGGCTAATTAAAACATCTTAAAAATGCTTTAAGGTATGCATGAAAGAGTGTTTTTTTCTCTTTTCTTCTCTTCATAACATTTAGTCACTAAGTGTAAGTTCATTCAAACCAAATCAAATCATCAACTAAAATTGACAAGTCAACTAAATCACTTAAAATGAAACCACCACCTAAATTAAATCTTTCACACGCAATTGTATGTTCAATAGTTGGGTGGTTTATCCTCCCTTGTGGAGGTAAACCATACGCCCATTTTGTTGCTTAGATTTAGGTCGTGCTTTGGCTTATGCTGAAGCTCCCTAGATTTAGGATCTGAGATTGCTATTTTTTGTTTGGGGCTACAAGCTTAAATCCTCACCTCTTAGGCATTTCTATAATATTGTATTGTGGAATTATAAGCCCTAGATTTTTAATAAAAATTCAACTCAAACATAATTCTCCTCAATTTCAAAAATTTAAAACCCAACCATAGGATAGTTTAGGATGCTCACTAGGTTTCCTTGTATCATGAGCATCCCCTACTCATCTCCCTTTGGTTTCAATAATAACTCTCTCTTTTTGATCCATCCCACTTGATTTTCTAAAAATAACTAATGATTGATAGTCCTATCTTTAAAAATATTTGGAGACAATAATCATTTATCTTAATCGAGAGTATTCATAAGAAACCTCATTTCATAAGATATAATTAACTAAGGGGGCTTGCCTACATAGGGAACTTAATGAACCCGACTTAAAAGAAACTCTACTTTATTTTCCATGAAAAGTAGGGGAAAGATCTCTAGTACACTCAAAGACCCATTATCCTTTGGAGTCCTTATTAGGTGATTAGGTCCATTATAGGATGGTGACTTCTATCTCTCGAGATGGTACATCATTCCATAATATTGTACCTGATCACTTCAATAAGTACCCCACTAAGATTTATGTGGTGTCCCCAAACATAAAATATAAACACCACAATCATGTTTAATAATTGATTATGGATTGGTTTAGGTTACCGGTTCTAATGAATTTGACTCATAGTGAATTTAGGCTTATTTTGGTCTTATTTGGGCTAAGTGTTGACTTGGCCAAAGGCTAGGTTTGACACAATGTGGGGCTTCGGTGGCCTTGGTTCAACCCAATTCAAGTTAGACTAGAACTTGGTTTAGAAGGGTCTTTAGGCCACTTTGGGTCAAGTGGACCTAAAAGGGGGAATAAGTTTGATCATGACTTGATTTAGGTTTGGTTGAACTCACAAATGGAATTATGATGGAAATATAAATCCAATTGCAAGTGGTTTGGAGTCAAATGGGTTTTGGTTCATTTGATAATTTCAAATCGAAAGGATGAACATGGGTTTGACTTGGGTTAGTTTGATTTTGGGCATGTGATTATTTAAATAGAAAATCCAAGGGTTTGAATTGATTTGAGAATGATTTGACTAAATCCAAGAAATTATCTTAAAAGATGTAAATTGGGTTTGGATTTGAGTTTTAAAGTTATATTGATTTGATTTTAGTCATTTGAGTTTATATTTCATTTATATTTGTGAAGATAAATGAGAATATAAATGATCCATTGGATAATCATGTGAATTAGGAGTGATTTGAATGTGAATTTGGCTAAGGTAGGTCAAAAAGTTTGGAAAAGTGGTTTGATTTGGTTTGATTTACATTCATTAGATTTGGATGATTTGGATGCCAATTTTATTTATATTTGTGAATATAAATGATGGAATAAGTGATTTATAAAGAAATCACTTGGATTTGGTTGATTTGAAGGGTTTGGCTAAGCTTATGGATGTGATTCATAAGGCTTAGGAAGGTTTTATATTTGAAATTGATCATGGGTTTTAATCATCTGGAATTGGAGTTGGATTTGGAATTGATTTTGGATTTGAATCATTTGGGATTGGAATTGAATTTGGAGTTAATTTTAGATTTGAGAAAATCAATTGAGTTGGGATGGATTTGAGATTTGAGAAAATCAATTGAGTTGGAAGGATTGTACATGGGCTGGATTTGAGCTATACGGCAAGTGGTTGCCTTAAATCTGTAATGCAAAGCCTAATCCTATGATAAACCCTTCTAAGTCTCTGGGGTTAGGTTAAGTGTTCACTTAATCACTACAAGTGTCTCAAGACTAAGGAACTCTTAGTGTTTAGAGGTGTCCTATGTCTAAGATGGAGAAGTTGAGAGCTCACTCCAAAAGTGAGGTAACAGGGCAGTTAGGGAGATCGATACTGCATCCCACATTATCGAGGAGGGCTCTCCATGGAGGTCTCCCCTTTCTTAGGTGGTAGCAGATTCCACCCTCTCTCCAGTTTAGATGGAGAGGAATATGTTAGGAGGATTGCTGCATCACCTCCACTACCAGCTCACTATGAGCTACAAGCTATGGATAGGAGAAGACCCTATGCCAGTCTCGGGACAATTCTATGCTAGGTCAGTAGAGCTTATGGACGTTCAGAGTCTGGTGTACTATTTGATTTGAGGTCAGTGATTCCTCATAGTGTCAGTGGTCAGATCCATAAGGAGAGGGTCACTGAGGCCAGAGTAGTAGCCGAAGAAGGTAGTAGAGAGAGACGGAGGTACATCCGGCAATCAGCAGCCTCCGCCCTTGTTGATTTTCCCGATTGGCAAGCCACTAGGGCTAATCGTACTGATAGCATAGTGTTGACCGCACCACCAGCCAAAGGAGGAGAGTTCTAGTAGGAGGGCAGTCGGTGTCATCCTATCACACCACTCCACTCCTTGCCCACCATCACCTATTCAAGTTCCCCCCTTCCATAGTTCCCGCCAAGGTCCAAAAGTCTTCATTCGGGCAGAGGAGATCCCCATTGGTGATCCAGCTATGGCCTAAGGATCCCACTCCATCTGTGTCATTAGCTGAGGTGAGGTCAAGCTCCCCAATTCGACCTCCCACCTTAGCCATGGCAAAGAGGGAGTGGCGACACAAAAGAATCGTGATCGTACCACACCTCCACAAAATAATAGCAGAGGAAGGAGGGGGATGAGAACATAATTCTCATGGCAATGGACCCTCTAAGTGACAGTATCCAGTCAGTAGGCAGCATCAGATGCATATAGTCAAATGAGCATAACCTTACAGTTAGTAGTCAACGGGTGTTCATACTGGTCCAGCCCGGTAGAGTAGGAGACAGTTCTTTAGATGACATACTAGAAAATTACTTTGTCGAGAAGAAGCAACTTCTTGGGAGTGATCACTTGAAACAAGAAGAGGGTAGGGTAGCCTTTGACCTTGATGAGGATGACCTATTCAAGGACTTAGTAGAGGTCCATATGGTCGATAACCGACAATCCCTTCTAAGAGACCATCATAGTTAGAAAGGTATTACAGGAATGATTGAACCCAACAACACCTCCTCCAGTAAAGGAAGGATGAGTGTCAACAGAATGAGGAGGAGGATTGAGGATTTGTTGGTAGCAGTTATTGCTCTACATAACCAAATTCTAGTCTCACAACCTAGTCCTATGGAGGCTGATCAGCCTGAGCTCCTACATGTTTTAGATCCTCCCAAGAGTGCATCTCTCATGGATCAGAATAGTGGAAGCCTACATAGGAAGGTCATAGATAGTACCTCTGTGCAAGAGAAGGATATCAAACAAATGGTGGAACGATAGGTGAGAAAAGCATTAGCGTAAGCCTGGAGTGCCTCATTCATTCTGAAGAGTAAACCTTTCACAGAGGAATTTGACACAATTCAGTACCCCGAAAGGGTTTGTGCCACATTCTTTCAAGGTTTTTGATGGCAGTGGGAACCCTCGGTAGCATATATCACACTTTAGAGCTGGCTATTGCAATGTCAGTGGTAACGATGCTCTTCTTTTTCATCTTTTCGTTAGCAATCTGTCAGGGATTGCATTTGATTGGTATGTCAAACTGTCCAACAGTTCAGTAAAGACAATTGCTGAGTTGGAGAAACTCTTCATCAAGAGGTTTGCTGAAGCTTAGCAAAGGGTTACTGTGGGCGATCTCATTGTGGAACAACAAAGTTCCAATGAGTCCCTCATTGATTACATTAACAGGTGGCAAAATCTAATTATGAAATGTGAACCATAGCTATCTGAACTACACACATAGAATTTCTTCTTAAGAATACTCATAGACCGGTTGCTTTCTTTCTCAAGGGATTTATTATCAAAATCTTTGAGAAGCTAATCAATAAGTTGGCTAGTCTACAAAGGGAAGCCAAACAATTACCTTTCCAAGATCAGTCATTCAGGCCTAAGCCACTGAAAGCATATGAGAAGAAGCCAGGGATAGCAGTGTTAGTTATTAAGGGGAAGCAACCAGCCAGAGTTCAGTTTGAGAGACCTCGAGCTCAACAGCCTCCACTTCCACCTCCTCTACCATCACCTCGGTCATCATACAGGTCACCACATCTACCTCAATGGCCATTACCACTGCCACCTCCTCAGCAGTACACATAGTAGCAGTACTCATACCCATCACCAGGTAGCTACTATCCACCTACTCTTTTGGATAAACTAAACAAGCCTTATTAGTTTAAGAGGGAGGTAATCTAAAAGATCTTTAAGAACCTCTTAAAGAAGCCTTATTTTCAACTACTCGAGCCTAGGAAGTTGGAGAAAGTGGGCAAGAGTGATGATCCTAACTTTTCCGCTACCATCGCATGTTAGGCCATGTATTAGAGGATTGCTTCACCTTCAAAGACTAGCTTGAACGTAGCTATAAGCTAGGCACCATAGTTATCCCTAAGGAATATCTATTAAAATAACCATCTAGTTCTATCAGGATAATCCTTTGGAATACATGTGATCCTCTTAAGACAAAAGAAGGTTGGGATATATCCTTATCCTGAACCTCTAATAAAATTATTTCTAAGATCAAGAAACTCTCCTAGTAGGTGCTTTAGGTAGCTCAAACCTCCAATATCAAGAAAGGTTTGCAAGTTGTCAAGGACAACTCGGGGAAGGTAGGAGCTCAACAGTAGTAGTAACAGTCTTCACTTGCTCGGGATAGGCTAGTAGAATAACCACCGATTGAGTCCAACCTCCATTCCACAGTTGCAGCTACTGTCACGCTATCTAGCTCATCTAGCTCTTCTTCCAGTAGACATATTGTATCTTTAGATGAGGGTACTAAACCCCTCGCTCCGCTTTCTTTACTTGATTTCTATCATGTACCTCCATTTAGATAGAAATAAATGAGAAGGCAGATTCCACTTATATCTTCTCTACTATTGATAGTCTTGATGATCTCATTTCAATTGAAAGCTCTCCAAGTCTAAATAATAGTAATAATAGCACAAATAATTTCTATCCTTTCTCTTATGATTCAGAATTAGACTTTCCTTTTCTGAATCAATCGGGGTCACCTATTGAGATATACTTGGATTCATCTGATTCTGAGAGTCATATAGGAGAAGCTATAGGTATACCCGATGAGCAGGTAGAACTTTCCACTAACTTACCATAAGAGATCATCGAAGTTAACATCTGTAGTGAAAAAGTTATACCTCCTAGGGTAGCACCTCGTGATAAGGGTAAGCAAGTCATTGGTTTTAGCAATAAATGCCTCCATAGATATTTCACACATGGATATGCTCATGGAGATCAACCCAAGGTTAACTACAATGTCCTTGCCCACTTGAGAAAGTTACCAGCTAAGCTAAACATATATGACGCCCTCATCTTATTTAAAGAGATGATGGAATCTCTAATCAAGGCTCTACTTAATCCTGAGATCTGTTTAGCTCAGCTGACCACTATTGGAGAGGAAGCTTATTACTTGTTGCACATCCTAGGAGTTACATTCAGTGATGAAGACCTACTTTGTGACTAATGAGGCGATACAAAGCTATCTAGAGTGTTGGTTGACCCAAGTACATCAGTCAATATTATGAGCCTAATAACCCTTGCCTACTTGAGGATCAACATCTCCAAACTCCAACAACAAAGGATGAGTTAAGAGGATTCAATGCATAAGGCAAGAGGGCTTTGGTTCCATAGTGTTGCCTTTGGAGATAGATGATTGGAAGACTAAAGCTAAATTTCACATTATAAACTCAGATACATCCTTTAATTCTTTACATGGGAGATCGTGGATACATAAAAACAACACTGTCACATCCTCTTTACATCAGTGTATGAAGTTTATGAGAGGTGGGATCGCCTACTGTGTCAAAGGAGATCTCAAGCCATTTATAATCCACAAGATCATCATATATGAGGATGTAACCTACTACCTCCCTCAAAATTAACAAGTCTATTCTCACAAACTAGGTCAAAGTTCAAAAACAAAAGAAAAAGAGAAAGAAGAAGAAAGAGAAAAAGAAAAAGAAAAAAGAGAGAAAATGAAAAAGAAAATAAAAGGAAGCAAGAAATGGACTTTGAGGGGAAAGTGGAGCCTGACATTTGATTCCACCCACAGTTTGTTACCCCATTTGAACGTGTGGGTGGGATGACCCAACCTCCACCAGGCAGAGGAAGAGGCAAGTCCAAAGGCAATCCTAGGGGTGAAAGACCTCCTTATTGGCCACCTAATAGAAGATATGTCCCAGCCCCCAGGAGTACACCTATTATTCATATAGACTTTGAATCTAGTTCAAAAAATGAGTCTTATATGGTTAGCACACCAGCCATCTTTTCTCAATAGCAGATTCCTTTCAAGGTAACACTTGAGTTGGACAATGATGAAGACTGGGTCCCCAAGCAAAGCATGAATGTATCCAACTCTATATGTGAAATGGTTAGGCATCAGTTGGAAACCTTAGCTCTAACCCCACTTTCCTCACAAAAAGTTGAGGATATGGTAGTTAAGAAGCCCCGAAATCTTCCATGGATGTCAAGGTGCAGAGGTTATTTTTGGGAGCATCATCCTTAGGTCAAGGAGCTGATGTAGAAATTGAGGGTGATTCATATAAATATTTAATACAATTGCCTTTTGATTGATACTCGCCTTGTGTTCTTAATCTAGCAAAGAAGAGATTAATCCCACATACTTAATCTAAACACGGGTCAAATTACTTCAAGAGGTTATGGGATAGCAAATGCAAATATTCTCAATCAAGACCTGGACTAAGATTTAATACAGTGGGTTTAGTCGACGATGATGATTACTATTTAATCATCATTAATCATTTAGAATCTGATAGGTCCTTTCAAATCACATTAACTCATATGGGGAGGTGTGCTTAGAAACTTTAGTTGCTCAAAATGATTTTGAAGTCAAAGATACACCACCAGAGTTTGAAGAAGAAATTAAGTTAACCGTTGATGAGCTCAAAGAAATCAACTTAGGAATTGAAGATAATCCATGTTCGACATACATCAGTCTTTGTTGAATGATACTGAAACAAATGGCTTAGTTAGGCTATTGATTGAGTTTAAGGACTACTTCGCATGGAGTTATGAAGAAATGTCTGGTTTATCTCCTGACGTGGCAGTCCACAAACTAGCAATAGAATCTAATGCTAATCCTATCAAGTAAGCTCCTAGATGCATGCAATTAGACATTGAATAATAGGTCATTTTGAAGTCAAGAAATTGATTGATGTTGGCTTCATCAGGGAAGAAAAATACCCTAACTGGTTGGCCAATGTCATCCCAGTTAAGAAGAAGAATGGCCAAATTTGCATATGCGTAGATTTTAGGACTTAAATAAGGCATGTCCAAAAGATGAATTTCCACTACCGATACTAGAACTAATGGTGGACATTACCTCATCTCATGCAGTCCTCTCTTTCATGGGTGGCTCATCTAGATATAACTAAATAAAGATGGCCCCTGAAGATGAGAAAAATATTATTTTTGAACGACAATCATAATTTGTTGCTATAAGGTCATGCCTTTCGGCCTTAAAAATGTCGGTGCTACATACTAGAGGGCCATGACTCGTATCTTTGATGAACTAATTTATCATTAAGTTGAGTGTTATATCAATGATCTCGTAGTCAAAAGTAAAAAAAAAAAGGAAGATCATATCTTTGACTTGAGAGTAGTTTTCAAGTGGTTAAGACAATATAACCTCAAAATGAATCCCTTGAAGTATGGATTCGGGGAAATTTCTTGGGTTTGTTGTCCAACATCGGGGAATACAGATTGATCAAGAGAAGATCAAAACTATCTTAGAAATGCCACCCCCTAAAAGTCTAACTCAACTTAGATCATTTCAAGGGTGGTTGGCATATCTAAGATGCTTCATATCCAACCTATAAGGAAGATTCCAACTATTTTCAACACTTGTCAAAAAGGATTCCAAGTTCAAGTGGGATGATAAGTGCCAATAAGCCTTTGAAAGCATCAAGCAGTAGCTGATGAAGCCCCTAGTTCTAGCAGCCCCTATACCGGGCAAGCCGTTCATCCTCTACACTGCCGCATTAGATGACTCCCTTGGTGCTTTATTGGCCCAAGCCAATGATGAGAGGAAAGAGAATACGCTCTGCTACCTTAGCTATCATCTGATCCTTTCCAAAGCTAATTATCCACCCATTGAGAAGCATTGCCTAGCTTTAATCTTTGCATCCTAAAAGCTATGGCACTACATGCTTTCATAAGTGAACTTGATCTCTAATCAATCCACATAATATCTCATAACATATCGATGCTATCTTGGATTTTATATTGTCTATGATTTTGCAGCTTTGACATTACATTCATACCCTTCCGCATGAAAGGATAAGCACTAGCATTTCTTAGTAGCACACCCACTTCGCTAACTCTCGATTAGTGATGACCTCATGATGAAACAAATCATGAACTTAGGGGACACTATCATTCACAGCTGGGAGATGTACTTTGATGGTGTAACTTTCTCTTAGAGAGCAGAAGAACCACAATCTACTATCCCAAGGAAGGCAAGGGTAAGAATAGTTCTCTTAACTCCAGACTGCGATGTGATGAGATTCTCATATCACACCCAATCCTGCACCAACAATAAGTCCGAGGCTTTGATCAGTGAGTTTGCAGTCATGCTATGTGTCCAAAGTATTGACATCAATGGGGATTCTCAGTTAGTCATTAATTAAATCACTGGGTCCTACAAGGTTCTAAAGCTTAAGCTCCATCACTACCACAATGAGTCATTGGCTTAATTCTCAGAGGTTATCATTTACTAGATTCCTCGAGGAGAGATTGCAGTAGCAGATGCATTAGCCAAACTTGCCAATGAATTAGCATGTCTAGAAGATGAGTCCATAATGATAAGATTCCAAAATAGACAAGGCTTATCCCTTATTAATACTGAACTCATCGAGAGACTCTCTCTTGAAAGGGAGTGTGGTGAAAAATTTTAATTAATTTTCTTTTAGAGAATAAGATATATACTTCCATCTTCACTCTATATGGGATAAAATGACGATGGAAATATACATCTACTTCTCTCTTTATGCATTTTGGCACCATGTAGATCCGCAGATATTCTTATTGAGGGTGATCGGGTATAATATTGAGGAGAGGTGTACTATCTCGAAAGATAGAAGTCACCTCAGTAAGGACTCCTAAGGACAATGGGTCTACATGTGTACTAGAGATTCTTCCCCTAATTCACATAAAAGTAAAGTAGGGTTTATTTTAAATCGGTTCATTAAGTTCCCTACAAGGGCAAGCCCCAGTTAATTACATCCTAAGGGATGGGATCCTTAGGAATACATTAAGGTAAATGATCATTTTCTCCAAAGATTTCAATGGTAGGACTATCAATCGATTAGTTTATTTTGGAAGATCAAATGGGATTGATCAAAGAGAGGAGTTATTATCAAAGCCAAAGGAAGATAAGTAGAGATGCCCATGATGCTAGAAACCTAACATCTTCAAACTATCCTATGGTTGGGCTTTACATTTTTGAAATTAATTTAATTTGTTTGAGTTGAATTTTTATTAGAAATTTAGGGCTTATGATTCCACAACACAAGATTATGGAAATGCCTAAGAGGTGAGGATTTATGCTTATGGCCCACAAAGGGGAGAAGCAACCTCATAACCTAAATCTAGGGAGCTTTGGTGAGGGCCAAAAGCACAACCTAAATCTAAGGAAAAATGGGTATTTGGTTTGCCTCCACAAGAGAGGACAAACCACCCGATTGTTTAGACTTACAACCGCTTGGGGGTGGATACCAACTAACTCCTCCTACAATTTTAAATTCATGTAGGCATGTCATATGCTTTATATAAGATAACTAGGCTATTATTTATTTAAAAAGAGACTAAGTCCTTAAACTCACTCCCTAAAGAGACTAGATCATGTAAGGGTATGCTTCAAATGACCTAAATCTAATATAATTCATATTTCATTTTATTTTTATTTTTGGACAATCATTTTGACTCAAGCTAATAGGATTCATATGCCTAATGCATGAGAAATAAGATTATTGGCCAAAATCAGTGAGAAGGGAGGAGGTGTGTTTCCACCATGGCTCTCAAAGGTCAAGCCAAGTTTCTCTGGCAAAGGTGGAAGCCCTCCAATCAAGAGTGAAAATAATATGCATTTGTGCATGATGTTATAAAAGAAGTACTCATCCAGCTAAGGGGTTGCTAATTCATTTATCTTAATTTTAGCCAAAGCTTTAGGTGACGTTGTGAGTTCTTTTATTTTAGTTTTGAATTGTTAAATTTGGTAAAAAAAATTTTTTCTCTAAGAGCCTAATCCACACCTAGGCCATACATAAAGCAAGGAAGAAACTAGGAAAAGGATGTCACTTAATCCACAAAATAAACACATCATCAATCAATTTATAAAGCTTAATCACAAAAGAATAAGAGGCTATTGTGGTCAGGTACCACCGCACAAACCTGAAAATAAATTGGATAGCCAAGCTTTGCCCTTATACAACCTAGATTACAAATGAATTACATACAATTAAGCAAGAAACTCATTATTATGGGGGTCTTCAAGCTTCATTTCTTCATTCTCGGTTACGTATTGCTCCATAACAATCATTCTAAAATCTAATTGCAAGAATTACATGAAAGGAAAAGTAAATCTAGCTAACCCACAAAAAAATAAGGTTAGCTAAACAAAAAAATAAATAGCATGTATATTGGACTTATCACCCCACACATGGGTGACTAAGTCCACTATTGGATTATGCTTAGGGTATAAGCACTACACACAAAACATTTATATTTATTACAGCCCCTTAAGCACAATCCCTAGAAGATAATGGTTAGACTAAGATCATCCTACCATTCATTCTACATTCATACATCAACATCGGACTAAAACATATATCACAAAATAAAGCAAGCATCAAACCATGCCTAACAAAGCTAGAAGTGGTGACTTAGCCTAATGTGTGTGCTTTAGAAGGTTTGTGTGGTATGCTTAGCTATGGCTTTAAGTTAGAATTTTCTAAGTGGAGGAATTTAAATGTTGATTAGTGAATTACAATTAATTACTAAGTTATAAGAGGGAAAGAGATAACTTCTCTTTCCTTCCTAACTAAGTAAAAGTAATTTCTAAAGTGGATTCATGTTTTAGTTTTGTTTAGTGAATGTTTTATTAAGTGTTTTAATTAATCCTAAGTTTAGATGAACTCTAAACAAACCTATTCAAAAGAAAGGCATTTTAAGATTAAGTAAAATGAACTAAATTCACAAAACATACATCACTTCATTTCTTTCCCAACATGTATAACATATGAATGAGTCCTAAACATATCTATACATACAAATGGGAATGTTTAACACTTATGATGCATGCTAAGTAATTCATTTAAGAAAATTTGAATTTATGATGCATGATTTTCATTAAGTAGCAAAGGGGTTTCTTATCCAATTTTCACATGCACATATGAATGTATGAAAGGCATAAGTGAGTGCATTGTTAACTAGAGGTGTAAGGTACAAGACCTACTTAGGGCTACTTAAAGCCTCACTCGGTTGTCGGACTAATATACCACTTTCCTTAAATACAAACATGTGTACAAAAGAAATGAATGGAAAAAAAAAGAATGCAAAAGTTGTGTTGGTTGATTTATTTTTTTATGCAATTTATATGTACAAGTATAGGTATCCTTCTTAAGTAATAGATAGAATGAATAGGATATGGAATTAGGCAAGTGTTAGGTTCTTTTCAAATGAACCAAATCCTATTCAAAATATACTAAGAGAAGGAAAACCTACACTAAGCACATCCTTATATTTTACTCACATGCAAACTTATAAGTAAGATATAAGTAACACACTTTTAGTTTTGATAATTGATTCATATATTTTGAAAATAATTTGAATTTAATAGTGATAATAGCCACTCATATTCTTACTTTAGCCAACACATGCAATTTGACATAAAGGAAACATTTTCATTTTAAATTTGATTTTGAAAAGCATGGATGCATGAAACCATATGATACATATTTAGCATGTTGGGGAAGAACTAAAGTGAAAGCATGTAAACACATTCACTTTAATTAAATCTAAGAGACAATCTTATGAAATAAGAAAGCTTAAAAGTAAATCAAAGTTTATTTAATATGATTTTTGTTTGATTTTGAATTTGATTTAATTTTGAAAATGTGAGTTGTTGTTCCTAACCCATTCCACATGTGTTTGATATTTTTGTTTAATTTTAGATGATTAGATTCATTTTATATTTTGATTAGGTTAAGGTATGAATTAAACATGTTAATTACCTTACCTACCACCTTAGCATAGTTAATCAAATAATTATGAGCCAATGAGATGACATAAAACTCACAAGGAATTTAAATTTGCAATGCACCTAGGAAGAAAGGGCCTAATGCAATTTGGCTCATGATTAATGATTAATTAAGCTAAGGGGTTTAACTTAAGTAATTTCAAAACACCCTCACACATATGAGTTGAATTTTGATTTCTTAATTGAACTTAGGCTCTTGAACACCTAAGCATCTACCCAAGTAGATTAATTAAGTTTAGAAAGTTTTAGAATTTTAGAAATTAATTAGAGGGTAATTAGTGAATTAGCCTTAATTAAGAGGATTAAGAGAAAGAAAAGGGGTTTAAGGAATAGCTTAGGAAATGCCCCAAAAATTATTCCCTAAACCTCTATTCACTAAATGATTAATCAACTTTAAGTTAAACACTAATCAAACCCTTAATTAACTTAATTACATTAAGGGGTAATTAGGAAATGAATTAGCAATTTCCCAATTAAGACCAATAAATCCCAAGAAAATTAGAGGGAGAAATCCCCCAAAATACATCAAGAAGTTTGAGATTAATCTGGATTAATTAATTAGCAAATTAAATTTCTAATAAAACCCAAAATTGAAAGAACTATTCAAAATCCATTAAAAATTTTAGAATATTCTAGATTGAATTATCTTTCTAATTTATATTTTTTATTTTTCTTAGAGATATATGAATTTTTGAAGTTTAGAGGATTAATTAGAATTAAATAAATTAATTAATTCCTAATCCGCACATGCATGCGGTGATTCATGCTTTACACATCATTGGTGTTAAACATCCATCATAGCACAGCGTGGCGGTGCTCATCTTTTTTCATCAGATGGAGATTAAAAGCCACCATAAAAGGATAAAATATCTAAATGTGATTTAATCTCGGTATCCATCCAAAATGCATGGATGGATGGCAGATCATCACCTTGATCCATGGAGACCATCCATGAGGATGATTTGAGCTTGATTGAGCTTGGTTGGATGAAATTTACCACATCTAACCATCAAGCAAGCATCTGGTCAAATCTCATGGATTAAAATTTCTTTCACAAAGCTCCACACCACATTGAGTTTAATGGTCAAAAATGTCCCTCATCGGAGGTGATCACCGATGCTCGATTCCCTTGGAGAAGCTTCATCTAGTTGAGATGAAGCTTTGGTGAAAGTTTTAGCTCTTGAGGTTGAGTGGATAGCTCTATGGACCAACTCCTCCTTGAGCTTGGTTTTAATTTAGTGGATCTCCCTTGCCTTTGGAAGCTTGGGAAGAGGTTGGGCAAGCTCGACTTGTCCTCGATGAGTGTGCAAGGAATTTGGTGGTTGAGTATAGAAATTGGAATTTAATGGAGCTCCCCATTTTCAAAGGAAAAATAAATGGCAAATTTAATCTCTCTAGAAGCTTAGGATCACTCTTGAATGGCTCCTTGCTCTCACTCAATCGAATTGGCTCTGTGGAATTGAAGTGAATTAGGAGTATATCTCCCCTTGGCAATCGGATGGGCTTGCCATTTTGATCCAATTGCCTTTGGGTTGTTTGATGTTAGAGCTGCACTTGAGTTTATTTTGGGCTAGGGAGTGGAATGGTGAACTCCCATGTGCTTCAAATGAGTGGGGCATGATTCCCATGTGGCCATTTGAGCATGTGTGTTTGGCCTTGTGGGTTGGGGACCCAAACCCATTGGGTTGGGTGCACCCTCCTAGGGTTCACTTGATCCATTAGGAGAGTATCAAGTAGGTATGAAGAGGATTTGACCAAATTATGGAATTGGCCAAAATTTGTTCTATGGCCTAGGGGTAAAATGGTCATTTGGCTAATTTTGAATTTGGATATGTTTGGGTATGTTGAAAATAGGTTTGGCCAAGTTTCATTGGATTTGGAGTTCATTTGGTATGGTTTGGCTCATGTTGACCCATTTAGGTCAAAATGGGTCAACTTGGGTCAAGTTGACCAATTGGTCAAATTGGGTCAAACCAAGGGTTGGGTCAAGTTCATATGACCATTTGAAATGTTTTGGTGGCTTTGGTTTGATTCAATTTGGTTTAGGTTTGAATTTGGTTCATATGACTTCATTTAGGTCAAATGGGTCAAGTTGACCAATTTGAGATATTTGAGCTAGGTCATGGGGTAGGTTTAGGTTTGGTTAGTCATATGAAGTGGATTGGTATCTTTGTTTCCAATCAATTTTGGTTAAGTTTGAATTTGGCTCAACATGACCCTTTAGGTCAAGTTGGGTTCAAGGTCAATTGGGCTAGGTTAGGTCTAGTTGGCCAATTGAGGCTTTGGTCAAGTTCAACAAGTGATTTGGAATGAACTTGACCCATTGGTTTCAATCAATTTGGCTTAGATCAAGTTTTGACATATTTTGACTTTTAGGTCAAGTTGGGTCAAACAGTCAAGTGCCAATTGGGAGTTAGGCTCAAATGTTGACTTGGTCAAGTTCAAACATTGGTCATGAATGAACTTAGATCATTGGTTTCAATCAATTTGGCCTATGGTGGATTTTGGCTATGTTGGGTTTCATTTTGGCTAAGTGTTGACTTGGTCAACCCTTAGGTTTGACTTGGTTTGACCCAATTTGATTGATTGATCATCTCATGATGATTGTTGATCATGATGAGAGGCATAGGTGAGTTTGATTCAATCCAATTTGGTTAGGATTTGAATTTGGCTCATAAGGTACTTTAGGTCACTTTGGGTCAAGTGAGCCTAAGTGGGTCAAATGGCTTGGTCAAAGCTTGATTTGAGTTTGATTGAACTTGTATATGGACTTATGATTGAAATATAAATCCATTTTGCAAGTGGTTTGAAGTCAAATGGGTTTTGATTCATTTGACAATTTCAATTCAAGAACATGAAATGGATTTTGGCGTTTGATTTTTTGAGTTTTGATTAGTGAAGTTTGTATTTATATTTGGATTCATGATTGAAGATTGATTGAATCATGAAGGAAAATCAAGTTTGGCTTGATTTGAAGTTGATTTATAAGTTCAAGATTTTGACTTGAAAGGCTTAGGTTGGATTGAATTTGATTTTGGAATTGGTTTTGATTGTTTGAATTTATATTTCATTTATATATGTGAATATAAATGAGAATATAAATGGGTTATGAAAATTTCATGAATTTGAAGTGATTTGATCATGATCTAGGCTAAGTCCTTAGAGGAATTTAAGGACTTAGGAAATTTTGGAGTTTGGATTTGAATTTTGAATTTAGTTTGATTGATTTAAATTTATATTTCATTTATATGTGAATATAAATGAGAATATAAATGAGTTATGAGAAAATTTCAAATTTGAATTGATTTGAGATGATTTAGGCTAAGTCCTTAGAGGAAATTTAAGGACTTAGAAATTTTAATTTGGATTTGAGTTTAATTTAGTTTGATTGATTTGAATTTATATTTCATTTATATATGTGAATATAAATGAGAATATAAATGAGTTATGAGAAAATTTCAAGTTTGATTGATTTGAAGATGATTTGATCAGCTAAGTCCTTAGAGGAAATTTAAGGACTTAAGAAATTTTGGATTTGGATTTGATTTTAATTTAGTTTGATTGATTTGAATTTATATTTGATTTATATGTGAATATAAATGAGAAACATAAGTTTATGAGAAAATTCATGAGTTTGATGATTTGAACATGATTTTGGTAAGTCCTTAAGAGAATTAAGACTTAGAAAGATTGAAGAGTTTGATTTGATTGATTTGAATTTAATCATTTAATGAAAATATAAAGAGATATAAATGAGTTTGAGAAAATCTAATGAAGTTTGATGATTTAGATTTTCTAAGTCCATGAGGAAAATGACTTCAAGATTTGGATTTGGAATTTCAACTTGAATTCAATCAGACAATGAGGGATTTGAGTTTGAAATCAAATATTGATTTGGATTTGAGAGGAAGAGGTGAGATTGGTTCACTAGGGTAGAAAACAAGGCATGATTCTTGACTCTTCTAGTCTCTGGGCTGGTTGAGTGTCACTAATCACTAGATGTGTCTTAGACTAAGGATCTTAAAGTCTAAAGAGTCCCATGTTATGGATTGAGAGTAATTCCAAAAGGTCAACACTGATATGGTGTGATTGACAAGGAACAGCTGTGTTGACAGATCAACAACACCAAGATCATATTTCATAGAAATTTATCCTAACCCAAGTGTGAAAGAATCCAGAGAGTGCAGTGGACTTTATGTCAAGAAATAAGAAGAGGGAGGATCCACTTGGGATAATGTGAACCTTCCACTTGGGAAGCAGTTCAAGTATTCACAAGCAAGTCTATGAGGGAATTTTTGACACTACCCTAAAAATAGGATACTTGAGGAAAGCCCTTTGAGGCTTGAATTTAATCCACAAGAAATAAATTTTATTTGTTTTTTTTATTATCATGGATTTTGTTGGTTTGAGAGGATCCGAGAAGAACATATCGACTAGACTATCTCAGTTTGAACCAAGGGAGAATGCATCTGAATTCTCAACCATAGGGTGGCTACTAGGAAAGGGGCTGTCAATCCAAGTATGGTAGTGTCTAAATGGGAAGCGTGATTAGAGTGCCCGAGATGGGGCTTGGGGCTTAATCTAAAACCCAAGAGAAAATGACATGGCTAGTCATATATCCAATGGGTATTGGCCAACTCAAGGGAGAAAGCATGGACTCACATCGCCAAGGTGTGTATCCCAGGGTGAGATCATGGCATAGTGACATCAACCAAGGTTGGTTTGCAATCACCTAGGAAGAAAGCTGGGACTCATCCTCTATGGGGCGGTTTCTAGGATAATTATCTTTGCTCAAAGAGGTGTTATCCGACCAAGGGTGATTCTTGAGTGAATCCACTTTGGGGACTTACAAAAAGTAGTCAAGAAAAGAAGGAGCCTAGGGGACTTATCCTAAACCTCAATATACTTGACTAGTTAGTTCATGATGATTAATTCAAGAGAAAGCCTGGGGACTCACATTTCTTAAACCAAATTAACATCAATGTAACTGGGTGGAACATACTAATAAGGCTCATTGTTTCAATGGTCAAATTAGGAAAGTGTGGGACTCACATCTCCAAAAGTGACACTAGGTGACATCTAAAGAAGAGGTAGACTTAGTAATAATAGGAGGCCATAGAGGCTTACATCAAAATAGCCGAGATAAAGATTGTGTTTTATTTTGTGTATTGTGTTAGAATAGACACCAGGGACTCACATCTAGCATAGGAGTTTAATGGGGTGGTCATGGCAGAATTCCCACTAAGAAAGGATCTTGTTCTCTCACACCCACAACTTGTGCTAATCAAAATAGGATGCCTCTCGGGGTTCTCTTCACCCATTCTAATAGCACTAGAGAGATTTGTGTTATGAAGAGGGATAGGATGCCACGGGGACTCTTACAACACTAAACATGTCACATGGATTCACAAGACAAGCAAATAATGTTTTGAAGAGAAAATTTGATGAATGGAATCAGATTTTGTTCTTTTATTAATAATTATTTTCAAACATGATTTATTTCATGGTATTTCTTTAAATAGAGCCCATTAATTAGAAGCATCGGTGTTCCCTTTACAATCAATAAGCGATAAGATCCTCCTTATAGGCCTTCTCTATGACATATGGCCTTCCCAAGTGGGTTCAAACTTGTTCCCATCTTTTGATGGGCAACAATTAGTCTCAGGACTAACACAAGTTCTCTACTGAAAGACCTAGGGTGGAGCTTTGAGCTTAAATTTTTGTCCTTGGACAAGAGGTTCGCCAGATGTCCTCAAACCTTTGAGCTCTTCTAACCTAACTTTGCATTCTCTAGAGTGATCTTGCACCCTGTATCTTAGTGATGGGAAACTCTAAAGGTAGAAAGACTTGACCCATACACTAAGGAAAATTGGAGTTGGAGTTGTATGTGGTGCGTGGCCCACAAGGCTTCAACTTTCGTTCACTATCATTTGTATCATCAAGAGTCTTCTTAATCTGGATGAGAGTTTTGTTGAATGCTTCTACTAAGCCATTTGCTCAGTAGTAGATTGGGTATATATAATCTATATTGTCTTACTGTATTGATCTTTGCTTTTGAATGATTACCATTTCATATAATTCGAGGCACCCACCTATATATGATATGGTTCTTGAAAATTAAAGCACATCTTTGGTGTGACCTCTCAGTGGGATGGCTTTTACTTGGAAAAGTAGTGGTGATAGCTAAGATGAACCTGACTCTTGGAAAGAGGATCGATCGGACCACAATGGTACCCCAACACTTGAATGGCCATGAGGCCAATGTAGTGTAGAATGTTGGGTGGTTGGTGGAGGACCACACATGTGACGTGATATCTCTAGCTACATCCATGCGCTGTAATCATCAAAAGGCTAGTATCTTAGTCTCTTGATCTTCATCATCTTGACGGATTGATGTGCTCCCTTGAATGTACCTCAATTATAATGCCGCTTCATGTTTGTCTAAACTAACCACATTTGGTCAAGGACTGTCGTGGGGTGCCATCAGAGCATAGGAGAGCTCTCTATTTCGATGGGCTTGTGACTTTTCTTGAGGTAGTTTATCGATGTTCAAATAATCTATGAATGGTTGCCTCAATCCGGCTCCTTGTCCATATAGGCCCTTCAATCCCCAATAACTGACCATTTTGGACCCTTATTGAAATGGACTCATCTTCAGACATATCAATTCTTTGGCAAGTTTGGCCAAAGCATCTACTGCGTTCTTTGGGGAACCTTGTAGATGGTGACTTTTGGGCCAATAGCTTCATGGTATACTATGGTAATGATGAAGCTTGGTTTGAGAAGTATCGGTTGATGACCAACTAGAATCCCAAAGATGTTGATGCTCTTGACACGATAGTGATGGCTAACTCTAGACCAATCAAAGCCTCATACTCAACTTCATTGTTGGTGCGGGTTGGAAAGATAGTATGAGAATCTCATCACATCATTGATCTAGGTTGGAAAAAACTATTCCCACCTTTCTGGAAGAGTAGATTGTGGTGCTTCCCTTTGTGAAAAAAGCTACACCATCAAAATACATCTCCCATGGTTGTTGGCCTCCCTAAGTTCATGATTTGTTCATCGAGAGATTCACTAAGTGAGAATCGGAAGTGGGTGTCTAAGAAATATGGTGCTTGTCCTTTTACCGCAGGAGTGCGAATGTGATATCAAACTTGAGAGAATCATGGACCATCATGCCAAACGCGGATAGCATTGGTGTGTCATGAGATATCTTGGTATTCTCAAGTTCACCTTGAGAAAGCATATAATGTATAGCTTTTGGGAAGCAAAGATCAAAGCTAGGCAATGTTTCTCAATAGGTGGATAGTTCACTTCATGAGGCGGTTGAGGTAGTAGAGATTCTCCTTCCTTTCATTGGCTTGGGCCAACAAAGTTCGAGAGAGTCATCAATGTGTAGTGTAGAGGATGAGTGGCGGGATGAGGTACTAGAACGGCTTCACCAAATCTTGATGTCTTCAAAGGCATCGGCACTTGTCATCCCACTTGAACTTGGCATCCTTTTGACAAGTGTTGAATGGCACATCTCCGATGGGTTGGAGATAAAGCATCTTAGATATGCCGTCCTTGGAAGGATCTGAGTTGAGTTAAACTCTTAGGAGGTGGCATTTCTAAGATAGCTTTAATCTGGATCTATTTCTATTCCCATGTTGAACAACAAACCAAGGAATTTCCTTGAAGCTACTCTGAATGCACACTTCAGGGGATTCATTTTGAGGTTATATTATCTTAACCATTCAAAAACTACTCTCAAGTCAAAGAGATGGTCTTCCTTTTCTCTGCTTTTGACTACTAGATCATCAACATAGCACTCAACCTGATGATGGATGAGTTCATTGAAGATTTGAGTCATGGCCCATTGGTATGTAGCACCTAAAGGCAAAGGCATGACCTATAACGAAGATTGATCGGGGTTTGAAAGTAGTGTTTCTTTCATCTTGAGAGACATCTTGATTTGGTTATAGCAGATGACCCATCCATGAAAGAAAAGCATGAGATGAGGCAATGTCCACCATTAATTATGGTATAGAAGGAAACTCATCCTTAGGACATGCCTTGTTTAAGTCCCTAAAATTGATGCATATGAATTTGGCCATTCTTCTTCTTAATTGATGACACAGCTAACCGGTAGGATATTTTTCTTCCAATGAAACCAGCATCGATCAATTTCTTGACCTATGTTGTTCAATTTCTAATCGCATGTTTAGGAGCTTGCTTAATAGGTAGCATTAGGATCTATTGCTAGCTTGTGGTGCTACATCGAGGAGATAATTTCTTCATAACTCCATGTGGCGTCTTTAAACTCAATAGCTAACTAAGTCATTGGTTTCTTCTTCATTCAAAATGAACGATGTACATCGGTGGATTTTCTTATCCGAGGTTGATTTCTTTAAGCTTGTCAATTATTGAATGAATCTCCTCTTCAAATTTTTGGTGGTGTATCTTTGATTTGGAGATCATCGATCATGAGGTTTCTAAACACACATTCTCATAAGAGTTGGGGTGTGTGAAAAGAACCTATCGACTCAAATGATTGGTAACTAAGCTAATCATCGTCATCATCACTGGACCCACTCGAATCTAGTCACTCTTGATTGTGCTTCCTGCTGTATTGTTCCATAGCTTTTCAAAATCGACATGCCTGACCATGTATGAGGAACTAAACCTTTACATAAGATTATGAACACAAGGTGTAAAAGTCAAATGGTAATTCCATTAATTCTTTTATCTCCTCAAGTTCTACATCAACTTAGGTGAGGATGATGATCCCAAAAGAATCTCTTGACATATCCTTTGGAAGACTTAGGGACTTCCTTAACTACTAAACCTTCAACTTTTGAGATGTAAGTGAGGTTAGAGCTAAGGTTCCCTATTCCTAATAGTTTCACATAAACTGATTGAATACTTTGCTTTTGAGGCTTGGTCTTCATCTGCATCTGAAAGTCACCTCCAATGGAACCTGAGAGGGTTGGTTGGTATACTAATCACATTAGACTCATCCTCAGCTGGATTCCAAGTCTATGTGAATAGTAGGGTACTCTATGAACTGGAACATGACCTCTTGGTGATGGCCAACAGTCTTCCACCTCTAGGCCTCTATTTCACGCCTCTACACGGTGGAGGTTGAGTCATCTACCCACATGTCCATATGATGGAATGAACTGTGGGTGGAATGTGATATGGGATCTATTTCTTCTTCAATTCCCTTTCTTGTTCACTTGGATTTTCATTTTCTTTTCTTTTCTTTTGTCTTTTTTCTTTTCTTCATTTTCTTTTCTTTTTTTTTGAGTTTAATTTTGTCCAAGTTCATGAGAAAGGGTGTTTTGAGGAAGATAGTAGTCCATCATAAATCTCAACTAGAAAATGGCTTTTCATCTCCATTGACATATTCAATCCCATCTTTTTGAACTTGATTGATGGAGGAGGATGGAATTATCTTGTTCGATGTATCCAAGGCCTAAAAGCTGAAAATAAGTATTCAATGATGTAAAACTTGGCTTGGTCTTCCAATCACCTATCTCCAAAGGCAACATTATGGAACCTAAAGCTAGCTCACCTTGTTCATTGAATCCTCTCAACATCTCGATCTCCTCAGAGTGTGGAGATGTCGATCCTCAAATAGGCAAGGGTCTTTAGACTCATAATGTTCATCGATGCACCTAGATCAAAGAACTCGCAAGTAAACATCCATGTCAAGTGATGTAGAGGGATGGTTGTGCTCCAAGTCCCCAGAAGAAGGTCTTCATCTTGAAGGTGATCCCGAGCTTCTTTTATGTAATGTGCCTCCTCACCTATATGGCGGTGAGTAAGCATATCTAGGATCAAGGAGAGCCTTGATTAATGATTCCCTCATCACTTTGGATAAGACAAGGGCATCATATATGCTTAGCTTAGATGGTAACTTTCTTAGATGAAAGAGGACATTGTAGTCCACCTTGGGTTGATCCTCCATAAGCATATCCAAGGGTGGAGCATCCTATGGAGGGGCTTCTTGATCCTCTGTACCAATGACTTGTTTCCCTATCTTGAGGTGCTGCCCTAGGAGGTAGAACCTTGCCACTATGGAGGTTGACTTCGGTGATCTCTTGTGCAGGGTAATGGAAGGTTCTACACGCACAGGCTCACCTACAGCTTCTCCATGGGACCCTCAAAATTGGATGATTCCAAGTCTATCTCAAGAGGTGAACCCGTAGTATTCAGAGTAGGAAAGTCTAACTCTGAATTAGAAAGAGGAAGATCGAAATTATTATAGTTATTTTGACTTGAAGAGTTATCATTAAGAATAGAAGTAGACAACCCAGTGACAGATGTAATTCAAAGCTTTATTCTTCAATTTCTTGGATTTATTTTGAGGTACAAAGTAGAAATTAAAGTAAGTGGGGTAGGGATTTGATGCCCTTATCGATACAAAGTTCTAGTAGAAGAAGAAGAACTAGCTTAAAGTGGAAGTCATCGATGTGGTAGTTGTGGTAGGCGGAGGCTGGACTCGATTGGTGGTTGCACTATGGGCTATCCCGTGACACATGCTACTCTCTTTGAGCTCCCCCTCCAGAGTTGGCACTAACAACTTGCAAACCTTCCTTGATGTTGGAGGTTTGACTCAGCACCTACAAGTTTCTTGATCTTAGATGATCTTTTTTAGAGGTTTTGGATAAAGATATCCCAACCTTCTTTAGTTTTGGAAGGATCACATGTATCCCCAAGGATTACCCTAATGGAACTGGATGGTTGTTCCACAAGGTATTCCTTTGGGATAACTACAACGCTTGAAGCTATGTTCAAGCCTTCCTTAAATGTGAAGCAATCCTCCAAAACATGGCTAGCATATGGTGTAGGGGAAAAGTTAGGATCATGACTTTTGCCTACTTCCTCGTCTCTAGGCTGGGTAGCTAAAATCAGCTTCTTTAAGAGATTCTTAAAGATCTTCCTGATTACCTCCCTCTTAAATGAATAAGGTTTGTTAAGCTTATCTAAAAGAGTAGGTGGACCATAGCTACTTGGTGGCGGTATGTGTCACTTGGTGGTATGATGAGGAGGTGGTGTGGCCATGGAGGCTGATGGAGGTCGTGGTGGTGGTAAGGAGGTGGAAGTGAAGGCTCGAGGTCAGTGGTCTCGGTGATCTCTAGCTGGTTGCTTCCCTTATCTACCACTATCTTTCTCCACTTCTTCTCATAGACCTTTGTGGCTTTGCTTTGGGCAACTGGTCTTGAAAAGGCTGCTTGGCCTCTCCTTGTAACTAGCCCTTGTTGATTAGCTTCTCAAATATTTTGATAGTGAAGCCCTTAAGCATGAAGTGACCAACCATGGATATTCTTTAGAAGAATCTCAATGGCATCTTTCGGATGGCTAGCATTTCATACTCAGTTATGCCATCGAAGAATATAATCAATAAGGGACTCACATGGGTGTTGTTGTGCTACAATGAGATCACCTACAGTAACCCTTTACTGAGCTCCAACAAACCTCTTGATAAAGAGTTGCTCCAACTTAGCAAATGTCTTTATCATTGGAAAGTTCAACATACCAATCGAAAGCAATCCTACTATACATGAAAGCAAGAATAGCACATTGCATGTTTTACAATAGCTACGAAGTGTGCAATATCTTGGTTTCCACTCATCAAAGCTCTTGAAGGAAGGTGGCACAAAACCCTTGGGATATTGGATTGCATCAAATTCCTTTGGTAGGGTCTACCCTTTGGAACCATGATCCTCCCGCTTGAGCCAATGCTTCCTTCACTTCTCAACCATGGATCGATCTTACATGGAGGTACTTTCCATAATCTTTTTGTACATGCTAGTGCTACCTTGCTCAACGGGTGGTAAGGTCTTAGTTGGGTCCAAGACATGCACTAACTATGGCTAACTAATATTGACTATAGTAGGATGGACTGCTGGGGCTTATTTCTGAAGCATTGAAACTATTGCTAATAAGTCCTTAACTTGCCTCGTCATCCTATCTATGTGCTCGTCTTTCTGCCTCAACTGATATTGGAGGTGTTGGGCTATGTCTTCCTAATCAACCTCATCACTTTTCATGGTCTGTTGCTCCCTGAGGAGAGATCCCCTAGTATCAACCATGCACTACGAGTCTCCCAACAAATCATCTTCATTGGGATCAAGCTTCTCCCTCATCGACCAATCATACCCAAAATCTTCTTCTTCTTACAAGAATAATGTGCTACTATCTCCAGAGAATGATCAATGAATATAAATAAATGATTTCATTGACCGGTGTGATCATCATATCCGAGAGGCACCGAACCTCACCTACCGCTGGAGAGTCAATCCTATGAGGACTATACTCACTAAGAGACACACTCACTATCACTATGAAAAGGGTGACATTCCTAGAGGTTCCACTATCCTGCAGACATCTGCTCTCTAATAATAGCTGCCACCATCTCCATGTCCTGTTGAACTGGTGGAGTTGGTGAAGGGATGACCACTATGCTTCAGGGTTGCTACTCCCTTCACACCACCACTTGGGTAGAAGGTCAAAGATAGGCCTCACAGAGGGAGGTGTAGATGAGTAGATCCCCATAGGATCACCAACGGGGTATGCTTCTCCCCGGATATGGCCCTCATGACCTTCTGTGGAACTGGAGATGCTGTTATGTGAACTGGTGATGCGAACGGGGAGTAGAGCGGCGTGGTGGAGACACCATCAACTCTCTATAAATAGGAGCTATCCTCCTATGATGATTGGTCCTAGTAAGTAGGATGCTATGGCGGGTTGGCATGCCGAAGTGGAAAATTGATGAGTGGAAGCCACCGACCAGACTAAACCTCGCTCCCTCGGTAATATGAATAGATGTATCAGCCTCTCTAGCCATCTCTTGTTGTAAATATTTTCCCATATTGTGGGGGATGATGGATCTCAAATCAAATTGAGCTCCAGACTCTGAACATCTGTAAGCTCCACCAACATGGTGCAAGATCGAGTGATACACCTCCACTGAGTAACCGAGGGTCGATGCTACCACCGGTGGAGGTGAAGTACATATCCTCCTACATCCTCTCTCTATCGACCTAGAGAGGATGAAACGTTGTCAGTAACAGGTGATCAAAGTAGGCCTCCTCATTGACCTGTAGCCTCCATCTCCATAGCAATCCTGGTATGATACCACTTGATCATGCAATTTTTATTTTTTCAGTGTCTTTTAGGATGAGGAGTGAGAGACCCAACCAAAAGTGGGAGGCAATCTAGAATGGGAGCCTTACCCTTAGAGGTTCCAAAGAGTGTGCTAGCCACCGGGCAACACGAGAAACCATGGGGCACGCCGGTGCTATCATACCATTCAAAACCGGTGGACGCCACTTTCCTCTTAATGAGGAGATGTCAATCAAGGTAGATCATCTGATGACCGCCGCCGACCACCACAGCTATCATGCAGAGGGGAGTGCCCTCACATGTGATCCTCACTCCCTCAAATCCTCTGCCAAAATGGATAAGGTGGTATGATCAATCAGGGAAATTGGCTGTCCAAGGCCAAGTCCATGCCATGAGGGAAAGTGAACACAAACTTCTATGAGCCTGCCATTTCAAATTAACTGCAAAAACTAAAATATTGAACTATAAATGTAATTGTAACTGATGCTGAGAATCTGCAATATAGCAAATGAGCTTGGATCATATTTCTATTTTTATTGATTTCTGAATTTGAATTTAGAATTTGATTGGAAAGTGTTAAGTGGGGTTTAAATGGATTAAAAAAGATTTAGAAATTTGATTGGAAAGAGGAATTTCTTTTAATATGAATCCAACTTCAACAAATTTGGGTATGTTGAAAGAATGGATTCAAATATTTTTAGAAGGATGCTTCCATAGGTTCATGTTTGTTTGAATTTAGATTTTGATTTGAGGATCCTTTCCTTTAATAAATTTGGGTATGTTAAAGTAAAGGTCAATTGATTTTTTTGTTTTTATTTGAATTTACTTAGCAAATTTGGGTATGCTAAGTGAAGTGTTTGAAAATAATCATTTCTTTTGTGGATTATTGAATTTGGTTTAGAATTCTTAGCAAATTGGTATGCTAAGTGAAGAACCCAAGTGTGCTTTGTTTGAATTTTTGAAACTAGGATTCTTAGCAAATTTGAGTATGCTAAGAAGATCCTAAAGTGTTTCATTTGTTTTGGAAATTTTGATTTTTGCAAAAGTAGGATCCTTAGCAAATTTGGGTATGCTAAGGAAATCCTAATGTTTCATTTTTGTTTTGATTTATTTTTGATTGAAACTGGAGACTTTACTTAGGTAAATATGGTATACTAAGGATGAAGTTCCACTTAATTTTTGTGAAATGGAAATTTCACTTAGCAAATTTTAGAATGCTAAATGAAATTCCAAAAGATGTGAAAATTTTATGTTTGATTTTGTTTTGAAAATGAAACTTCTTTAGCAAATTTGGTATGCTAAAGATGAAGTTCCAAAAGTGCTTGAGAATTTTTGTTTTGAATTTGGAGACTTCACTTAGCAAATTTGAGTATGCTAAATGAAGTTCCAAATGTGTTTGAAAATTTTTATTTTGAATTTGAGACTTCACTTAACAATTTGAGTATGCTAAATGAAGTTCCAAATGTATTTTGAAAATTTTTGATGAATTTGGAGACTTCACTTAGCAAATTTGAGTATGCTAAATGAAGTTCCAAATGTGTTTAAAAATTTTTGGTTTTGAATTTGGAGACTTCACTTAAAAAATTTGAGTATGCTAAATGAAGTTCCAAATGTGTTTTGAATTTTGAAAATATGATTGTTAAGTTTTGATTTTTGAAAAGAAGGCTTCCATTCAACACATTTGGGTATGTAGGAAAAGTCAATCTTATTTTGCAAATGTGAAAATTTTATTGTGTGTGATTATTGCTTTTTGAAAGGGGGAATTCCGACTTAATCATATATGGGATATGTTTAAGCGGGATTTCCAAATAGTATTATTTTTATTTGGGAATGAAATCTTTCATTCAATAAATTGGGTATATTGAATGGAGATATATGTGCTTAAAAATTTTGTTTGAAATGAAATTCAATAGATGTTGTATTGATGTGTTTTTGAAAAATTTAATTTTGTTTGAAGATGAAACTCCCATTCAATAGGTGTGGGTGTATTGAATGGAAAGGTTCATATGTGTTTTTTTTAAAAAAAAATTATTTTTGAATTTGATTTTGACTTTTGGAAAGGTGATTGTTCATTTTATTTTGAAAAAAAAATCTTTATCAAAATGAATTAAAAGAAGATGTTCATTTGTGTTTTTGAAAAATATTGTTAGTTTTATTTTGAAAATTCCTACATATAATAATTATGAGAATTGTTAAATGAGGGTGATTTAAGAAATTTTTTTGAAATATTTTATTATGTGCAATTTTTGAAAGAGTGCTTTTTGAAAAGCAAGATTTTATGAAAAATTTATTTTGTGTTTATTTTTTTAGAATGAACCTTTCTTTATCATAAAAATGATAAGGAGGAAGTCTTTAAATGTTTCTTTTATTTAGATCTTTTATTTTTACCCATTGGGTTTTGAGGGCCTAAGACCAACATGGGGCCCCAAAGAGGAAACCTGGGAGCTAGTTTCTGTGAAAATTTTACTATTTTTTTTAGAGAAATACATATATACTTCCATCGCCACTCATACGGATAAAATGAGGATGGAAATATACATTTTCTTTTATACATTTTTAAAGACAATGTAGATCCATAATTTTATTGAGGGTGATGTGTACGACATTGAGGAGAGGTGTATATAAGTCACCACCCTACAATGGTCCTAATCACCTCAACAAGGACTCCTAAGGATAATAGGTCTACATTTGTACCATAGATTCTTCCCCTACTTCACATCAAAAAATAAAGTATGGGTTTATTTTAAATCGTTTCAGAAAGCCTAAAGTTATACATCCTAAGGAATGAGATCCCTTAGGAATACTCTCGATTAAGGTAAATGATCATTGTTCCAAAGATTTCAAAAGGACTATCAATCGATTAGTTTATTTTGAAGATCAAACGGGATTGATCAAAGAGAGGAGTTATTATCGAAGTCAAAGGAAGATAAGTATTAGATACCCATGATGCTAGGAAACCTAGCGACATCTCAAACTATCCTATGGTTGGGCTTTATATTTTTTGAAATTGATTTAATTTATTTGAGTTGAATTTTTCATTAGAAATTTAGGGCTTATGATTCCACAACACAAGATTATGAAAATTCCTAAGAGGTGAGGATTTAAGTTTTTGTCCCATAAAGGGGAGAAGCAACCTTAGAACCTAAATCTACGGAGCTTTGGCGAGGGCCGAAAGCATAACCTAAATCTAAGGCAAAATTGTGTATTAGGTTTGCCTCCACTAGAGAGGACAAAACACCATATTGTTTGGGCATACAACTACTTGGGGGTGGTTGCCAACTAACTCTTCCTACAATTTTAAATTCATGTAGGCAAGTCATATGCTTTATGCAAGATAGCTAGGCTATTATTTATTTAGAAAGAGACTAAGTCCTTAAACTCACTCCCTAAAGAGACTAGATCATGTAAGGGTATGCTTCAAATGACCTAAATCTAATGCAATTAAGATTTCATTTTTTTGGACAATCATTTT
Organism: Cymbidium sinense; assembly: GCA_021442155.1. Classification (NCBI taxonomy): domain Eukaryota; kingdom Viridiplantae; phylum Streptophyta; class Magnoliopsida; order Asparagales; family Orchidaceae; genus Cymbidium; species Cymbidium sinense. The sequence continues at coordinate 76,144,811 of CM038232.1, forward strand.
AACTCGGGCTAGTAGGATTCATATGCCAAACCATGAGAAATAAGATTTTTGGCCAAAATCAGTAAGAAGGGAGGAGGTGTGTTTCCACCATGGCTCTCAAAGGTCAAGCCATGTTTCTCTAGCAAAGGTGGAAGCCCTCAATCAAGAGTGAAAATAATATGCATTTGTGCATGATGTTATAAAAGAAGTACTCATCCTAAGGGTTGCTAATTCTTTTATCTTGATTTTAGCCTAAGCTTTAGGTGAGGTTATGAGTTCTTTATTTTAGTTTTGAATTGTTAAATTTGGTAAAAAAGATTTATTTTTCTAAGAGCCTAATCCACATCCAGGCCATACATAAAGAAAGAAATAAACTAAGAAAAGGAAGCCACTTAATGCACAAACTAAACAAATCATCAATCAATTTATAAAGCTTAATCATAAAAGAATAAGAGGCCATTATGGTTGGGTACCATTGAACAAACCCAAAAATAAATTGGGTAGCCAAGCTCTACCCTTATACAACCCATATTACAAATGAATTACATACAAGCAAGGAATCATTATTATGGGGGGTCTTCAAGCTTTATTTTCTTCATTCTTCTTTTCTTCTTTCTTCTTTGGTTCCTTCTTTTGGATGGTTGGAAGGTGGATGCTAAAGGCTTCACATGGTGCATAAGATGAGATCTTATGACCAATGCTCATCCTAATCCCCATAATAATCATTCCAAAATCCTAATTGCAAAATTACATGAAAAGAAAAGTAAATCTAGCTAAAACCTAAAAAATAAAGATTAGCTAAACTACCAAATCCCAAGCATGTATATTGGACTTATTACCCCACACATGGGTGACTAAGTCCACTGCCTATTGGATTATGCTTAGGGTATAAGCACCGCACAACAGCATTTATATTTATTTATTACAAAACCCTTAAGCACAATCCTAGAAATAATGGTTAGACTAAGATCCTACCATTCATTCTACACATATACATCCTAACATCACTAAAACATATATCAAAATAAACAAGCATCAATGCACCACCCCTAACCTAAAGCTAGAAGTGGTGACTTAGCTAATGTGTGTGCTTGAGGTTTGTGTGGTATGCTTAGCTATGGCTTTAAGTTAGAATTTTCTAAGTATGAAGAATGTTCAACTTAGGGGAGGGTTTCATTTAAGTGATTTAATTATTTTGGATTGATTCTATTTTATATTTTGATTGGGTTCAAGTGAATCCTACAATTAATTACTAAGTTATAAAGAGAGGGAAAGAGAAGAGAACTCCTCTTTCCTTTCATAACCTAAGTAATTTTTAAAGTAGATTCATATTTTAGTTTTGTTTAGTGAATATTTAATTAAGTATTTTTAATTAATCCTAAGGTTGGATGAACTCTAAACAAACTTATTCAAAAAGAAAGGCATTTTAAGATTAAGTAAAATGAACTAAATTCACAAAACATACATCACTTCACTTCTTTCCCAACATGTATAACATGCAATAAGTCCTAAACATATATATACATACAAATGGGAATGTTTAACACACTTTATGATGCTACAATTCATTTAAGAAAAGTTGAATGTTTATGATGCATAATTTTTATTAAGTAGAAAAGGGGTTTCTTATCCAACTTTCACATGCACATTTGAATGTATGAAAGGCATAAGTGGGTACGATGCCATTGTTAACTAAAGGTGTAAGGTACAAGATCAACTTAGGGCTACTTAAAGCCTCACAACCTCAGGGTTGTCCTAACTAATATACCACTTTCCTTAAATACAAGCATGTGTACAAAAGAAATGAACGGAAAAGAAAGAATGCAAAAATTTGTGTTGATTGATTTATTTTTGTTTATGTAATTTATATGTACAAGTATAGGTGTCCTTCTTAAGTAATAGCATAGGAATGAATAGGATATGGAATTAGGCAAGTGTTAGGTTCTTTTCAAATGAACCATACACCTTGCCAAATCCTATTCAAAATTATACTAAAAGAGAGGAGAAGGAAAACCTACACTAAGCACATCCTTATATTTTACTCACATGCAAACTTATAAGTAAGATATAACACTTTCAATTTTGATAATTGATTCATATATTTTGAAAATAATTTGGATTTAATAGTGATAATAGCCACTCATATTCTTACTTTAGCCAACACATGCAATTTGACATAAAGGAAACATTTTCATTTTAAATTTGATTTTTGAAAAGCTTGGATGCATGAAACTATATGACAGACATATTTAGCATGTTGGGATGAACTAAAGCAATAAAAGCATGTAAACACATTCACTTTATTTAAATCTTATGGATAATCATATGAAATAAGAAAGCTTAAAGTAAATCAAAGTTTATTTAATGTGATTTTTATTTGATCTTGAATTTGATTTAATTTTGAAAATATGAATTGAGTTTTCTATTCCTAACCCATTCCCACATGTGTGTGATATTATTGTTTAATTTTTAGATGATTGGATTCATTTTATATTTTGATTAGGTTAAGGTATGAATTAAACATGTTAATTACCCATTTCCTACACCACCTTAGCATAGTTAATCAAATAATTATGAGCCAATGAGATGACATAAAATCTCACTAGAAATTTGAATTTACAATGCACCTAGGAAGAAAGGGGCCTAATGCAATTTGACTCATGATTAATGGTTAATTAAGTTAATGGGTTTAGCTTAAGTAATTTCAAAACACCCCTCACACATATGAGTTGAATTTTGATTTCCTTAATTGAACTTAGGCTCTTGAACACCTAAGCATCTACCCAAGTAGATTAATTAAGTTCTAGAAAGTTTTAGAATTTTAAGAAATTAATTAAGAGGGTAATTAGTGAATTAGCCCTTAATTAAGAGAGGATTAAGAAAGAAAAAGGGGTTTAAGGAATAGCTTAGGGAAAATACCCCAAAATTATTTTCTAAACCTCCTATTCACTAAAATAGACCTTAATCACCTTCAATGAAGGGTTAAACCAGTAATCAAACCCTTAATTAACCTTAATTACATTAAATGAGTAATTAGGAAATGAATTAGCAATTCCCCCAATTAGGTCACCAATAAATCCCAAGAAAATTAAGGGAGGCAAAAGTCATCCCTCAAAATACATTCAAGAAGTTTTAGATTAATCAGTGGATTAATAAGGGAGTAATTAGCAAATTAATATTTCTAAGAAAACCCAAAATCAAATAAGGTCAATATTCAAAATTCATTAAACTCAATTTTTAGAATATTCTACATTGAATTATCTTTCAGTGGCAATTTACCTCATATTTGTTTGATTTTTCTTCGAAGAGATATGAATTTTTGAAGTTTATATAATTAATTAGAATTAAATAAGCCCTACAGCGCGCCATGCTTGCAGCTGACTCGGTTGTGCTTTACACGCGTTGTCCCCTTGGTGGCCACTTAAATGTTCCATTGTAGCACCACGTGGTGGTGGCGTTACGCACTTTTACCTCGGCTGTCTGATCAAGGATCGGATGGCTGAGATTAAAATTGCCATTCATAAGGGATAAAATCATATCTAAAGTGTGTGTTTAATATCAATCGTCCATCCAAAATATGCGGATAGATGGCCAGAGATCTTTCCCTACTAACACCTGTGATCCATGGAGATCATCCATATTCTAGGCCTTGATCCGAGCTTGATTGAGCTCGGATTGGGATGAAATATTGCACACACCATCTAACCCTAATGGCAAGCCCATCTGACGGTTGAAATATAAAAGGATTAAAATTTCTTTCATAAAGCTCCACACCACATTAAGTTTAATGGTTGAAAAATGTCATACCTCACCGGAGGTGATTACCGATACTCGATTCCCTTAGAGGAGCTTCGTGTGGTTGAGATGAAACTTTGGTAAAAGTTTTAGCTCTTGAGGTTGAGTGGATAGTTGTATGGACCAACTCCTCCTCCTAATGAGCTCTATTTTGATTGAAGTGGGTCTTCCCTTATCTTTGGAGCTTGGGAAAGAGGTTGGGCAAGCTCGACTTGATCCTGTGATGGAGTGTGCAAAGTGAATTTGGTGGAGTTTGAGTATATAGGAAGTTTGTAACTTAATGGACCTCCCATATTTTCAAAGGATGAAGACCAAGAAATCCAAAATTCAATCTGCCTCTAGGAAGCTTAGAAACTCTTGCCAATGGCTCCTATGACTCTCCTTCACTCAATAATATGGCATGGAGTAAAGTGAATTAGGGAGTATATATCTCCTATGGATCGAGCTTGCTTGCCATTTTGATCCAATTGCTAAGATTGAAAGGGTTGGTCAGGCTAGTAGAGCTGTCCTTGAGTTCATTTTAGGCTAGGGAGTGGAATGGTAACTCCCCATGTGCTCAAATTGAGTGGGAACATGATTCCCATGTGGCCAATTTGAACCATGTGCTCTATTTTGGCCTTAGGTTAGGTTGGGCTGATCCAAACCCATTAGGTTCGGTGCACTACCCTCCTTAGGGTTCACTTGATCTATTAGGAGAGTATCAAGTAGGTATGAAGAGGAATTTACCAAATTCCTCAAGGATTTGACTAAAATTTACCCTATGGCCTAGGGGTAAAATAATCATTTCGCTAATTTTTGAATTATGATATGTTGGGTATGTTGAGAAAATAGGTTTGGCCAAGTTTCATTGGATTTGAGTTCATTTGGTATGGTTTGGCTCATGTTGACCCATTTAGGTCAAAATGGGTCAACTTGGTCAAGTTGACCAATTGGTCAAATTGGGTCAAACCAAGGGGTCAAGTTCATATGACCATTTGAAATATTTTAGTGGCTTTGGTTTGATTCAATTTGGTTTAGGTTTGAATTTGGTTCATATGACTTCATTTAGGTCAAATGGGTCAAGTTGACAATTTGACCCATTTGACCTATTTGAGGTCATGGTAGGTTTAGTCATATGAAGTGGATTGGTATCTTTGTTTCCAATCAATTTTGGTTAAGTTTGAATTTGGCTCAATTTAGGTCAAGTCAGTTCAAGGTCAAGGGCTAGGTTAGGTCTAGTTAGCCAATTGAGGCTTGGTCAAGTTCAACAATCATTTTAGAATGAATTTCACCCATTGGTTTCAATAAATTTGGCTTAGATCAAGTTTTGATATATTTTGACTTTTCAGGTCAAGTTGGGTCAAGTGGCCAATTGAGCTAGTTTAGACTCAAATGTTGACTTGGTCAAGTTCAAACATTCATCATGAATGAACTTAGATCATTGGTTTCAATCAATTTGGCCTATGGTGGATTTTGGCTATCATTTGGCTAAGTTTTGACCGATCAACCCTTTGACTTGGTTTGACCCAATTTGATTGACTGATCATCCCATGATGATTGTTGATCATGATGAGAGGCATAGGTGAGTTTGATTCAATCCAATTTAGTTAGGATTAAAATTTGGCTCATAAAGGGTACTTTAGGTCACTTTGGGTCAAGTGAGCCTAAGTTGGGTCAAATGGCTTGGTCAAAGCTTGATTTGAGTTTAATTGAACTTATATGGACTTATGATTGAAATATAAATCCATTTGCAAGTGGTTTGAAGTCAAATGGGTTTTGATTCATTTAACATTTCATATTCAAAGGAAGAACATGAATGGATTTGGGGTTTGATTTTGAATTGAGTTTTGATTAAGTAATTGAAGTTTGTATTTATATTGGATTCATGAAAGTTGATTGAATCATTTAAGGAAAATCAAGAGTTTGGCTTGATTTAAAGTTGATTTGTCTAAGCTCAAGATTTTGACTAGAAAGGCTTAGGTTAGATTTTGATTGAATTTGAACTTTAATTTTGGAAGTGGTTTTGGTTGTTTGAATTTATATTTCACTTATATATGTGAATATAAATGAGAATATAAATGGGTTATGAGAAAATTTTGAGGATTTGAAATGATTTGATCAAGATCAAGCTAAGTCTTAAGAGGAAATTAAAGGACTTAGAAATTTTGGAGTTTTTTTTGAATTTTGAATTTGATTTGATTGATTGAATTTATATTTCATTTATATATGTGAATATAAATGAGAATATAAATTATTATGAGAAAATTTCAAGATTTGAAGGATTTGAGATTTGACATGATTAGAAGTCCTTAAGAGGAAATTTAAAGGACTTAAAATTTTGGAGTTTTGGATTTGAGTTTTTAAGTTTAGTTTGATTGATTTGAAGATGATTTGATCATGATCTAGTTTAAGAAGAGAAAATTTAAAGGACTTAGAAATTTTGATTTTGAATTTGAATTTTAAGTTTGTTTGATTGATTTGAATTTATATTTCATTTATATATGAATATAAATGAGATATAAATGAGTTATGAGAAAATCATGAGTTTGAATTGATTTGATGATTTGGCTAAGTCTAAGAAGGAAAATTAAGGACTTAGAAAAGATTTTGAATTTGGAATTTTTTTGAATTTGATTTGATTTGAATTTATATTTCATTTATATATGGAATATGAATATAAATGAATTATGAGAAAATCTCATGAGTTTGATGATTGATTTGATTTTGAATAACTCTAAGGAAGGACTTAGAAATTTGGGATTTGGAATTTCAACTTGGATTTCAAGATTTTAATCATGGATTTCAATCATGGAATTTGTTTGAGAAATCAAATAAGATTGATTTGGAGTTTGACTTATGAAGGAAGGTGAAGGTTCAAGCCAAGAGTGAAATTTTCCTAACACCCCAAGGCATGACCTACTCTATGGCTAACTTTCAAGTCTGGTTACATAGTGTATAAAATATGATGTGAAAGGGGAAGTACACTATGCAAAACTCATCAATCTCAAGATGAAAGCCAAGATCAAAAGATTAGGATACTACTGGCTATCGATGATTACTAATTTCATAGATGTAGCTAGGTGATCCCACCAATGTCAGGTACATAATATAATCTTACATCAACCACCCAACATTCTACATTCGACATTGGCCTCATGGCCATTCGAGTGTTGGGGTATCAACATAGTGGGTCCGATTGATCCTCCTTCTTCCAAGGGTCATCACCCTAGCTACCACCACTACTTTTTCAAGTGGGCGAGGCAATCCTAGGTAGAATAAAATTTTAGCATGTGCTCTAGTTTTTAGAACCATATCTTATAATAGGTCATAAATTATATCATAATGGTACTACATTCAATAGCACCAAGATTAACAACTTTACCAGAAGATACAACATAGATTTGAGATACTCTACCATCTACTATCCTAGAGAAAATGGCTTGGCAGAAGCCTTCAACACAACTCTCATCCAAATATTGAAGATGCTCATGACAACAATTACAGATGATTAGTTGAATTTGGGCATACCGCACAACATATAGAACTCCAACTCGCCTACTCCCTTATGGGTAAGGAAGTTCTACCATTAGAAGTCTAACTTCCCTCACTAAGGATAGTGGGTAATAAGATCTGGAAAACGCCAAGCTGAGGTTAGAAGAACTCGAAGGTTTGGAGGAGAGATGCCTACGGGCATGCTAGAACCTCGAGTTGCATAAAGGCAAAATGATTCAACCTCACAATAAGTTGGTCCATCCTAGAGCTTTCAAGTAGGGGAGCTTATTTTAGTTCTAAGGAGACCAATCCATAAGATGGGAGTTTTGAACCCACTTGGGAAGGCCCTTTTGCCATAAAGAAGGCCTACTAAGGAGGATCATATTAGTTGATCAACCATAAAGGAGAGTGCCTGATGCTTCCTATCAATGGACACTATTTAAAGAAATATTTTCCTTGAAATCATGTTTGAAAACAATTACCTTCAATAAAAATTCCATCTTTCCATCCATTAAATCTTATATTCATTTGAAGCATTATTTTCTTGTTTGGAAATTTGCCACGATGTGTTTATGATAGGTGTAAGAGAACACAAGCAACATCCTATCCTTCTACAACATAAACACAAACTAGACATAATTCATTGGTGCTATTAGGATAGGTGTAAGAGAACCCAAGAGGCATCCTATTTCCACTAACAAAACTAAGTTAGATGTAAGAGAACCCAAAAGGCATCCTTTCTTGGTGGAGTCATAACTGCCATTTATGGCACCATTTCGTCCATTCTTTGATGTGTTTAGGATATGTGTAAGAGAACCCAAGTGGCATCCTATTTCTTGTTCCACAACATAAACATCACATAAACACAAACAAAAATATACATCTTTTATCTCAGGCTACTTTGATGTGGGATAATGCCCTGGCATTCAATTATTGCTTTAGGTGGGAGATTACCTTAGTCACCCTGGATCCCTTGTTCAAGAGGATATAATTCTACTACACATTTTTTTCCTGATTTGACCACTGTAAACTGACAAGCACCTTGTTAGCATGGTAGGCCTTACTGCGCAGTCGGCAAGTTATCATCATGATTGGCTTCATTTAAGAGAATATAAGTCACTTTGTTCTTGAACTAGCCATCATGAACTGACTTTGTCGAGTTGAGGATTAGGGTAAGTCCCCCAGCGGCTCCTTTCCTCATACGCAAGTCTGGTCCAATCCTTTTATGACTCTACTTGGTCTTAGGTCGAGTTGATTTTATATATCAATTGGTCACCAGTTGATCCCTACTTTGGAAGATGTAAGTCTACTATGCTTTCTTCCTGAGTACAGCTGCTACAAATCGATGGGCAGCCTTAGGTCGAATAGCACCTACCAAGCCAAAGACAGACTATCCCAGAAATTAGTTTCACTTTGGATAGATGTAAGTCTACAAGCCTTCTTTCTAGACAGATTATCGCAAATTGATGGGCACCTAAGCTGATAGTGACCCACCCGATGGATACACTACTTTTGGCAGATGTAAGACTTCTACGCTTTCTCCTTGAGTTAGCCACCGTATACCTACAAGCTTTGTTATCTCTGTGGTCCGTGGATAAGCATAGTGGCACCTCTCCTGTGGGAACTCTACTTGGATCACATCCTTTGCAACCCCATTTAGACACTACCCAGGTTACTTCTGGATTGGACAATCCCCCTTTCCTAGTAACCACTCATGTGGATGGAGATTTTGCAGTGGATGCATAGTTTTTTCCTTGGTCCAGCAAATATGAGATTGGTCAAGGCCCATGTGGCCCTTCTCAGTATGGTTCCTCGTAAACCAACATGGTCCACAATAATAAACAAACAAAATATAAATTCACTTGTGGATTAGGAATTAAAGCCCCCATCAACACCTTTCCCAAGCAAATATCTTATCTTTAGGACAGTGTCAGCAAAAGTCCTTATAGGAATCACCTGATTACTCTTGAGTTAGATAAGTCAAAGATTCTCTTAGTAGTCACCCTTAGGTCGGGTTCAAGCATTCTACCACCAACAAATTACCCGCCATCTAACTTTTGAAGATGTAAGTCTACTACACATTTTCCCAGCGTGACCATTGCAAACTAGCGGGCAGCCCTAGGTTGGGTTTGATTTGTTCAAGTCACCCTATGTTCTTGCTTTGGAGATATAAGTATGCTATTCTTTCTCCAGATAATCATTGCAAATCAAAGGTACCTTATGTCATATAGCCCTTCTATGGTAGACTACCCTTTGGATCTAAATCTGAGATAGGCTAACATAGCCCTTCTCAATGCGGTCCATCAAACTAATGGGATCCATCAAATGAATTTAAAAGAAATTAATACTACTTTTGAGTTGATATGTCTCCCAAAGCATTCATTTAGTAGCCTCCTTAGGTTGGGTTGATCATTGTGCCATCAATGGTCCCCCAATATTGATCTTCGAAGATGTAAGTCCTACACTTTCTTCTACCATTACAGAAAGGCAAACCCTTAGGTTTTGGATAGTCCTACCTATGGTTGACTATTAGTATAAATGAGTCAAGCGTTTCAAAGCTACTCGTGAAGGATTAGAGCTCGCTCATGTTCTTTGATTAACTAATTGACGATTGAACACTTTTGAAATACGATTGTTAAATGAACAAATAGCTCATTTGATTCATTTATGGTCATGAACATTATCATTTAAAGCTCATGAACAAGCTCGCTAAGGAGCTCAATTATGGCTCAATTATGGCTTGTTTGTGAATAGTATTGTTCAAATTATTATTATTTTTAGGCTTAATAAGTTTTAATTGATATAGCTCATGTATATTTCTCAACATGCTGCTAGTGAACAATCTTGATTAAGGATTTATTAAAGCTCATTTATTTTATTAAATGAGTTGCTTATTAACAAGCTCGATAATCTAATTTAAGCTGAGCTGATGAACAAATTCGAATCAAGCTCGAGCTAGATAATGGTAAACAAGCTCAAGCTTGAACACTATTCTTAAAAGCTCGAATCAAGCTTTAACTCGATAATATTAAATAAGCTCAAGATTTAACATATGCTGCTTTCTTTGTTTGCCCTATTGACTATCCTTTTGATTGTAAATCTAAGATAGGCTATCGACATAGCCCTTCGTGTGGTCCATTATAAACCAACAGGGTCCATCTCAAAATTTAAAATTTAAAAGTTAAAACAAATCAACCAATCTCCTTAGTGAAGTAAAATTAAACATATTAGACACACCAAACTTCTCCTTAGCGATGCTCAAATAAAATTAATCTCCCTAGTGAAGCCATAAGAAATTCCATCAAACTCTTATCCCTAGTGGATATTCAACTCCCCTAAGTGGAAGGTTCACACTCTCAATCCCAACGTAGATTCTTATCCCCTAGCATACACACCCAAACAAATCATTTTCAAAATCAAACTCAAATCCATATCCCATTTCCACCTTTATTCCCTTAGTATAACCGGTGTCATGTTCAATGCATGTGTGATCCCTTAGTGGATCTCTCTCCATGCCCTTGACATGGAGTTTTATCAGATTCTTTCTTGCTCTATTATGCCCTTGGCATGAGTTGAGTTGCATTGCACTAAAATCATGATTCTATCTACCTTTTGAGTTTAGGCATAGATCATTTTCGTTAGTGTTTGCAATGCGTTGGATGTTGTTGATCATTTTAACATCAATGCGGTGTGCTTTGTCACACCACACCATGATCCTTGACATCTCACTTTTGGAGTGAGTTCTCAACCCTTCTCTTCAAAGGATCTTCTAGACACTATGATTTTCTTAGTCATAAGACACTTCTAGTAAATAGGTGAACACTTAACCTAACCCTAGAGACTTAGAAGGGTTTATCATACGATTAGATCATGCCTTAGGGACTTAGGCAAATCACCTACCCTATAGCCTAAACCCAATCCATGTGCACCTTCTTAAATCCAATTCAAATTCAATTAATTTTCTCAAACCTCAAATTTAAATCTAAATCTAAATACCAATACCAAATCTAAATTCCAAATCCAATTTTAAATCAATTGATTAAAGCCCTTGATCAAATCCAAAGTCAAATTCATTTCTAAGCCCTCCGAATCTACCTCCATGAGCTTAGCCAAATCTCCAACCAATTCAACCCAAATTTGATCATCTCTCATGAATCATTTATATCTTCATTTATATTCACAAGATGAGATATAAACCCAAATAGCCAAAAAATAAATCAAACTAAATCCAAATCCAACTAAGATCTCTCCACAACCTATCTCTCATGAGCTTAACTAAATCTCAACCCAAATCAACCAAAATCAATTGATTTCTTTATAAATCAAATATTCCTTTATTTATATTTTATAAATATAAATGAAATGCCTTCCCAATGATCAAAATTAAATTCAAACTAAATTAATTTACTTAAGTTTCCTACCTCATGAGCTTAGTCAAATTTGCTTCCAAATCACTCCAAATTCAAGTGATTTTTTCATAAATCATTTGTATCTTCATTTATATTCACAAATATAAATGAAATATAAATTCACATGACCAAAATCGAGTATAAAATCAAGTCAAAACTCAATTCAAGCCCTTTAAGCCAATTCTTTGAACTTGGCCAGATCATATCCAAATCAAATCAAAACCAATGGATTTTCTATTGAATCAATCATTCCTTCAATCATCTATCCAAATATAAATGAAACATACAATAATCAAGCCAAATTCAAGTCAACCCAAGTCAAGCCTAACTCAGTCCATTTGACTTGAAATATTCGAATGAATCAAAACTTATTTGAGCCAAGATCAATTGTAATTGAATTTATATATCAATCTAAATCCATATATAAACTCAACTAAATCAAACTCAACCCAAAATTAAGCCAACTAAACCCAATTAGCTCACTAGACTAAAGTGACCAATTTGGCCTATTTGAACCAAAATCCAACTCAAGCCAAACCAAAGTAAATTAAGCCAATCCAAGCTTAATGTCATGATTGTTGATCACCCTAGGATGATAATCGACATAAATTTAGACAAACCAAGTCAACCTAGCCGATTGACTAAGTCAACCCTTTAACCCATATGAACCCAAATTAGCCAAAACTCACCATACACCCAAATTGAAACCATTGATTCACACCAACCCATAATCAATTTGAACATGACTTGACCTTCAATTGAGCCAAACCAAACCCAATTGGCCCTCTTGACCCAAGTTGACCCAAATTGACCTAAATGGTTAAAATGAGTCAAATCAAAATTTAAATAAAATTGATTGCAACCAATGGCTCAAGTTCATTCCAAATTAATTATTGAACTTGATCAAAGCCTTAATTGGGCCTAATTGACTCACTAGACCCAAAACCCATTGAACCCAACTTGACATAAAGGGTCAAATTAACCTAAAATGCAATTAAATCCAAATTAATTAGAACCAAAGATTGCAATACATTTTAAATGATCAACCAAATCCAAACTAAGCCATGACCCATGCCAATTTGATCAATTAAATTGGTCAACTTGACCCTTTTGACCCAAATGAACTCAAATAAGCTAAAACCAAATATAAATCAAATTGAACCAAACCAATGACACCAATACACTCCAAATGGTCATATGAACTTGACCCAACCCTTGGTTTAACCTAATTTGACCAATTGCTCAACCTAACCCAATTTGAACAAATTTGATTCAAGTTATTCAAATTGAGTCAAATTGAACCAAATAAACTCCAAATGATATGAAATTTGGCTCAACCCACGTTTGACTCATTTCAAATCTGCCTAAATCAAATCTAATGCTAAATGACAACATTTCCCTTAGGTCAAGAGCATCCCATGAGACAAATCATCTAGGCTTTTAGTCATTTCCTCCCATTAGCCACTTGGCACCCATACATTGGTCCACTTAGGCACCAAGGACCTTGGTCAATTTGACCCAAGGGTGGTTGGGTCTATGGGGAGGTGAAATCACCTCTCCATTCCTATTGAAACACTTGGAAATCCATAGGACACCCACTACTCCTTTGGCAGCCACTTCTCTCCATTCCTCCACTCAAGTGAACCCAACTAGAAGGATTCCCTTCCCAAATCAAGCTACTCATCTCAGCCATTTGAAAAAAAATGGCCAAATCAGCTTGGTCATTAGATCCAAGGAATGAGGGGGTTTACCCCCTTAATTCTCACCAAATCAAGTTCATTCTACTCCTCATAGCCCTAGCAGCCAGAGAACTCCTCCTCAGAGTCCATCCCAGCATTTCAGCTCCCCAATTTCTCCTTCTCCTTACAAACCAAAATAAGGAGGCCACATCAGATAGCCATTTTCAAACCTCCACCAAAGTGTAATTAACTTTGTACACACCATCCTTGCAGCTAATTGACCAAGAATGAATCATTTCAGCCTATAGGAAGTGAGTTCAAGCTAATCAACCGTGAGTTAGTCTCTCGAGCAATATACCTCAAAGTTTGTGCCACTCAATAGGGCTTCATCTCTATCAAATGAAGCTTCCTCAATCATTGGAACTACAGGTCATAAGCTCCGGTGAGATATGCCACTAAAAATGACCTTTAGCTTAAAATGGTTTAGGGATTTTTGAAGAAAAGTTGCATGTTGTGAGATTTTCATAATTAGATCTCTTTTTTTTGCTTCCCCGAAGGTGTGAGATCAATTTGATCTACATTCAAGCTCAGGTGAGCTCAGATTAAGTGATAAATGATGACATCCTCTCATCGCCGAGGAGATAGATTTATCGCCCATTTCCGTGATTGGAATGGATGGCCCTGATCAAATCATACTAGTTTAATCAAATTAATCCTTATTTATTATGATATTGATCATGGTTATTCGATCTTAGATCGGACGGCTCACATGAAAATGAGTCTCGAGTCATGGACGTGAAACTTAAAGAACCAATCCTCACACATGGAAAGTGACATCAGACACCACATGGCATGAAGAATTAAGGTTAATTAAGGCAAAGTAATTTAATTTTAATTGTTAAAACTTCATAAATTCACCACAAATTATAGAAAAATCAGAAAAAATACAAATAAATACTCATTTTAAAGGTATTTTAGAGGAGAATTTAATAAAAATTTTTCAATTAATTTTAAATAATAATTAAGACTTAATTTAAGTTTATTAAAAACTCAATTAGCTTAAATTACACTTGAATTACCCAAGTAATTAATTCCAAACTTTCTGAGGTCGATTAATGGGATGATCTCTGCCTCCCATAATTTTCTTGAGATTTATTGCTTGGCTAATTGGAGAAATTGCTTGTCTTAGCCCAAATTACTTTCTTAACCAATTTAATGATTAATTAATATTCTAAATAGTAAGAAAACCATTAATTAAGCTTGCTAATCATTGTGGACAGTGAATGGGCATGGGGAATGAGATTGAGACATCTTTTCCATTCTTTTCCCTAAGCTCATTTCATTTGACTTAAAATTAAATAATTTGGGACTAATTAATGGTGTAGTTCCTTAATTAAATGGCTTAATTATTTAAATTAAAATCATAATCATTCTAGATCTCATCTAATTAAGTTTCTTGGGTAGACTTTTTGGTGTTTAATAACCTAAGAGAATCCTAACAAAATTAGAATTGATCCACATGTGTGGGAGAATTATAAGAGTACTTAATTAGGTCCCTAGCTTAATTCACCACCAATTATGAGCCAATCCTTTCCTTTCTTAGGATCATTATTGATTTTATTTCCAATGCATATGCATATCATGTTGGCTCACAATTACTTGGGTAAATATGTTAAGGTGATATAGGAAAGGGGTAATTAATGGACTTAACTTGTATTACAACTTAATTAAATCATGAAATCAACTTAATTACCTTTGCATTAAACTAAATTAATTTACAAATATGGGAATGGTTTAGTACCAGCAAACTCTTTCTCTCATTTCATTAAATCAAATCCAATTAGAAAGTAAAATAATGGCATTAACAAGCTTTGGTTTTCTTTAAATGCTTTTATTTGATGTGATTGCCCTTAGGAATTAGTTTGGTTGAATGAAATCATGTATTTACATTTAGTAATTCCTTTCCAATCATGTTAAATGTTGTATGTCATTTGAATCATTCATTCATGTTTTTCAAAAATAAATCAAATGAAGTTTGCTTTATGTTGAGCTTGCATGTGTTGAATTTAATTTACAATATGTGTGGCTATTATCACTATTAAATAAAAAATTATTTTCATAAGCTTATAAACCAATTACAATATTTGGAGTGATATTAGTCATAAGTATATGTAATCTTGCATGTGTTCTAGTTTAAACATATGATGTGGAGTCCTCTTTCTTTAATTCACATATAGATTTGCATATGTTTGAAAATTCATAAGTGTATAGTCTATTTAAAAAGACACAACACTTATTTGAATTCATCACACATTTCTATGTTAGAATTTGGATAGAACTTAACTCATATGTATAAATAAAATCAATTAAAAGGCACAATTTTGCATGATTTTTCATTCTTCTAGTCATTTGTACATTTATGTGCATTTAAGAATAGTATATCTAGTTGGGACATTGGGAAACATTTTAAGTAGCCCCAAAGAGATCTTTACCTCACTCCCCTGGTTAATAATGGTGAAATGTCCACTTAAAACTTTTATGCACTTGTATGTGCATTTAGCTAACGAATGTAAATCTCCTTAATAATTCAATTGAAAAAGAAACACAACTTTGCATGATTTCTCATTCTTCCAGTTATTTGTACATCATGTGTATTTAAGAATATTTGGTATATCTAGTCTGGACATTCCGGGGACGCAAGGCTTTTAGTAGCCCCAAGGAGGTCTTTACCTCACTCCCCTAGTTAACAATGATGAAGTATCCACTTAAAACTTTTATACACTTGTATGTGCATTTAGCTAATGAATGAAAGTCTTATTTCCAACATAATAAATTTTTGCATGATTTTTCATTCTTATAGTCACTTGTACATTCATGTGTATTTAAAAATAGCGGGTATATCTAGTCTAGACATTCTAGAGATGCACGACTTTAAGTAGCCCTAAGGAGGTCTTTACCTCACTCCCCTGGTTAAACAATGGTGAAGTACTTGCTTAAAACTTTATACACTTTAATGGGCACTTAGCTAATGAGTGAAAATCCCATTTTCTACAAAATACACATATGCATCTTTCATTTAAAGTGTTTTAAAAGAAATATATTGTATGTATAATTATATTTAGAATTAAGTCATATGCATGCTACATGTGATGGAAAGGAATAACTTGACATATGTCATGTGATAGTAATTCAATTAAGTTAATCATAAGATGCCTTTCATGTTGAATAGGATCATTTAAGATGAACCTAAACTTAGGATTAATTTAAAATATGTAATAAGATATTCACTAAAGAGAACTAAATCATATTAATATGCTTTAGAAAATGAATTAAGGTAGGGAAGAAAAGACCTCTTTCTTCCCTTTTACAACCTTAGTTTATAAGTGTCAAATGAAAAAAAAAATCACAAATTAAAATTTACAAACCCATTAAACAACTTAAAGTGAAACAAACAACTCATATTAAATTAAATTCTTCTACACTTAGAAAATTGTAATTCTAAAGCCTAGTTAGGATACACCACACAAGCCTTAAATATACATATTAGAATGTTAAAGTCACGACTTCTAGTGCTAAGTTAGGATGATGCATGATTTGATGTATATTTTGTTTTGTGGTGTAATATTTTAGACTGGATGTTAGGGTGTATGCTTTGTAGACTGGATGATAGGCCGTGATTAGCTAATCATATTTTATACTGGGGATTATGCTCAAGGGGTTGCTTAAAAATAAATATAAATTCTTTGCTTGCAGGATGCTTAAGCCCCTAAGCATAATCCAAGCTAGGACATGTGGGCTTGGTTACCCATGGGCAGAGTGCTAAGTCAAAATTATAAATATAACTGTTTGGGTTGTATGTATGTTTAGCTAACACTTATTTTGTAGGTGTAGTTAGATTTCCTTTTCTTACTTTTAATGTAATTTTGCATTAAGAATTAGGATTAGTGCTATGGGGGGCTAAGGATGAGCATTGGCTAGAAGGTTTTGTCCTGGCCATGCGATGCATTTGAAGTGGAGCAAACCAAATCAAAGAAGGAGGAAGATACATAAAGACATAAAGAATGAAGACCCACCATAGCACTTATTCATTTATAAATTGTGTCTTTTATATTCTAGGTTTTATAAGGGTAGAGCTAATTACTCATTTTCTTTCGAGTTGTAACGGTACCGAACGACCGCCTTTTATTCTTTTATGTTAGCTATAAAATGTTTGATGTTATGTTTAGCCTATGCATTAGAAATAGCATGCCTTTTCTTAGTTTCTTACATGATTGATATTTAAATGTGTGGCCTAGATGCGATTAGGCTCTTAGGATAAAATAAATTTTTTACCCGACTACAACTCATAACTTAAGTTTTAAATAATTCATAACCTCACATAAATCTTAGGTGTTAAATCAAGATAATTAAAAGATTTAGAAACCCCTTAACTGAATGTTGTATATTTCACATCATGCATGCATATTATTTCTCTTTGAAAATAGGGGAATGCTTAACCTGTGAGGCATCTCTTATGGTGAAAAACACTCCTTTCTCATTGATTTAGCCAATAATCTTATTTCATCATGCATTTAGGCATAAAATCTTATGTCCTTTGTTAAAATGAAGTGTCAAAATTAAATAAAAATTGAAAAGATTTGCATTATATTAAGTCATTACTCATACTGCTCATGCTCTAGTCTCTTAGGGAGTGGGTTTAAGGACTTTAGTCTCCTTATAAATAATAGCAACCTAACTATCTTGCAAAATCATATGACTTGCCTACATAGTTTTAAAATATAGTAGGAGTTAGCTGGAGGTCACTCCAAGCAATTGTAAGCCCAACAGTCAGGTGGTTTATCCTCTCTTGTGGAGGTAAACCATATACCCATCTTTGCTTAGATTTGGGTCATGTTTTATCTTATGCTAAAGCTCTCTAGATTTAGGATCTGAGGTAGCATTTTTTCTTTCGGGCAACTAGCATAAATTCTCACCTCTTAGGCATTTCCACAACCTTGTGTTGTTGGATTATAAGGCCTAGTTTTCTAATAAATTATCAACTTCAATAAAATCAATCTCTTCAACTTCAAACATATAAATCCCTATCATATGATAGATTAGAAAGTTTACTAAGCTTTCTAGTATTATGTGCATTTCCTACTCATTCTGTTTGGCTTCGATAATAAGTCTTCTCTTTGAACAATCCCATTTGATTTTCTTTTGATAATCTAAGCCTTTAAATCTTTGGAGACCTTAATTTTATTTTAATTTAAAGTAGTATTTTATTTTTAATGAAAGTAAGAGAAAAATCTATTTGTACATGAAGACCCATGATGCCTTAAGAGTCCTTTTTATGTGATTAAGTCCAATATAAGGTGATAATTTCTATCTTTTGATATAGTGCAGCATTCCATAATATCATACCCAATCACTTCAATAAGTACCCCCTAAGATCTGTGTGGTGTCCCACATCTCATAAATAAACAACACACTTATTTAATTTCTTTCCTTAAACATGACAAATAATCAACATTGGATGGGGTGAATCTTAAGTATCATTTCTCCTCTTTAATTTTTAACAACTTAAACATTAAAATTAAATCTTTTAAAAAAAACTTTGATTAGTATTAAGGAATGTTTGTTTAGCTTGATTGTCCTTAGGATTCAATGAAATTGAGTATGTTATGTGGTGACGTTTAATTACTTTCTTTCAATTATTATAAATGTGCATTCCATTTGTTTTATGTGTTTATATTTTAAAAATAAAATTAAAAGAATATCATTGCATTTAAATTTCATGAGTTGGATAAATGTTGTTATATGATGTGGCTACTATCACTAATAAATCTCAAAATTATTTTGAAATTATGAGTTACTAATGAATCAAATAGTATGAAATTTAAATCAATGTTTATTGTAAGTACTTAATAAACTCTCCATTTAGTTATAACTTAAAGATGTAAATGGATTATTTTATCTTTATGTTTATGTGTATGTTTACATGTATTTGAATTAATAAGTATATAATCTAAACAACCTGAGAACACGAGGATTTATGTAGCCCCAAGGGGGTCTTATATAATCTCACTTCCTTGGTTTAATAATGACACATACTTACTTGATTTCATTTAGGTGTATACATATGATAGAATATAGAGTAAAACTTCCTTCTTCATGCCATTAAACTTTATATAAATAAAAGATTATTTTTAAAAATTCTTTTATACAACTTTTGCATGGTTTTGTTTCTATGCTTATGTATATGTTTATATGTATTCGAATTAGCTAGTATATAGTTTGGACATCCTAAGAACATGAGGTTTTAAGTAGCCCCAATGAGGTCTTAAATAATCTCACTTTCCAGGTTTAACAATGACATGTACTTGTTTAAATTTCTAATATATATTTGCATATGCTTAGCCATGAGATGAAATCTCTATTTCCTATAAAATTCATGCATTAATGTACATTAAGTGTGTGAAATATAAGTATATTGCATATATAAGTATGTATTAAATCAAATATTAAAAAAATTTAAAATGAAAGAATGTGAATGCTATTGATGATGGATGGATGTAGTGGAATATTACTCATGTGATGGTGATTTAGTTTAATTATTCTTAAGATGCCTTTCATGTTTGAATAAGATTCCTAATATAAACTTAAGCTCAATAAAAATTCATAAGTGGTTCATTAAGAAAACAAATGCCATAATAATTTGCCCTTTAAAAAATAGCCTAGGTTAGGGATGAAGGGGCTAAGCCGCTTTCTTTTCTTTATAATAATTGGATGCTAAGTAAGTATTAAATGAAATGAAGACATGTAAGTTACAATCAATCAATCAATCTACTAAAAGGCTTAAAGTGAAACCATCTCTAATGATTAATTTAAATAATTCTAAAACTTTAGACAATCATACTTCTAAGGCTTAACCAAGACACACCACACTAATCCTTAGCACACATATTAAAATGCTAAGTCACTGATTCTAGCATTAAGTTAGGCCCATGTATGTCATGATGATGTGTTTTATTTTATGATGTAATATTTTAAATTGATTGTTAAGATTATTTAAGTGTAGACTGGATGTTAGGTCATTAGTAGCCTAATGATATCTTATGTAGGGGATTGTCCTAAATAGGCTATTATAATAATAAATGAATATACATGTTCTTGTTTGTAGTTGTTGATTATGTACTTAAGCATAATCTAATTAGGACAGATGGGCTTGGCTACCCAAGTGCAGGGTGCTAAGTCCAAATATGTTAAAATAATTGGCGCTGCGATTATTTAGCTTTGTAATATTTTGTAGGTGTAGTTAGGTTTTGCTTTTTACAAATATGTAACTTTTGTAATAGGATTAGGATTAGTGTTATGGGGTTTAGGATGAGCAATGGATAGAAGGCAAACACTTGGGAGACCCTGTGAATCTTGGAGCAAATATATCTAAGGAAAGGAAAGAAGAATAAAAGACTGACGATCCCCATATCATTTATTTTAATTATAACATTCAATTGTAATTTGGGTTGTATAAGGGTAGAGCTCAGCTATCTAACATTTTTTTATTTTTGGGGCGTACAATGGTACCCAATCGCATTAGCCTCTTATTCTTTTACAAAACTCAAGTGTTTGATTGTTATATTTAGATTGTGGAATAGAAATAACATGCTTTTCTTAGGTTTTTTAAAGTTTGATGAATTGATGTATGGCCTGGATGCAGTAGGCTCTTTAAGATAAAATTAAATTATCTACCCTTACAAAGTAACTCATAACTAAAATCAAATCAATTCATAACTTCATCTTAAAGCCTAGGTTCATAATCAAGTTAAATAAAAGATTTAGGAACCCTTTAGCTGAATGTTGTATGTTATCACACCATGCATATCATATTATTTCTCTCTTGAATAGAGAGGATCTCCACTCTTGCATGATAAGGGATATGCTTGACCTTTGAGAGTGTTCCCTTGTAGTGGAGAACACCTCTTCTAGTTGATTTAGTCCATAACTTAATTTCATCATGTATGTAGGCATAATTTTCCTAAGCCTTGGTCCAAAAATAAATGTGTCAAATGATCTTAACAACTAATAAATTTTAAACATTAGTCTAAGTCATAATTGCATGCCAAATAATATCTAGTCTCATAGGGAGATGGTTTGGGATTCTAGCTTGCTTCTTAATTAAATAATAACTTAGCTATCTTGCATCTATGTAAGACTGTCCAACATGATTTTAAAGCATAGGAAGTATTAGTTGGAGGCCACCCAGACAGTTGTAAGTTTAGGAGAGTGGAGATGTGTATATTCTATTTTGTGAAGGTAAACTATTATATCTTATTTTTTTGGTTATACTTAGGTCGTGCTTGTTGACCTCATTTTTGGATGAGGTTAATTTGGCATTTGAGAGATCCTAATCTCAAATAGGATTTTTTAATTCAATGTTTAGGACACCTCACCTAGTGTCCTAGAAAATCTTTTGAGTTTATTAACCTATGTGATATAGGTAGAATCAATCCAAATTTTCAATTTGGATTAACTCAAATAAATCAAATTAAAATGAAGAAAGAAAACCCATTTCATTTGAATTTAAATTGATCACTCAAACTCATTTGAAATCATACCTAACTTTAAGCTAAATGAGTTAAAATGAAATTAAATTTAAAATCAATTAAATGGCAATTAAATCATAATGCAATTGATCATCAAATTATATTATGGTATTAAAAATAAATAAACTAAACAAATTCAAAAGGAAAAGTTAATCTCAAATCCCTAAGAAAACTCAAATGCAATTAAATCTAATCTCAAATCTATTTTGAGATTAATTTGAGCATATCATACTTTAATTCAAACTAAGATGATAATGTCATATTGCATGGAATAATAAAAGAAAAATTAATAAAAAAGAGAATTAAAAAAATGGAAAATGGGAAGAAAGAAAAATTCCAATTTCCTTCTTCCACTTTTTCTTATCCTCATCCCATACTACCTTCTAATCAAAGATGGCTACCTTCAAGTGAAGGCAGGCAATCAAGCAAAGAAAAGCCAACCAATAAGAGAAGATAAATAAAAAAAAGGAGAGAACATTAAAAAAGTTTCGGCCATGAGGAAACAAAGATATACACACTCCCTCAAGGAAAGAAAAACTCTCATACACCATCCCACACCAAAATGAAAGCAAAAATGAAACCTCCCCTTTCCTCCAACTACTCTCAACCATTGGGAACACCAAAATCAAAAATTCAATCTAAAGCTTGGGCTAGTGATCAAACCATAAGGAATTCTCTCAATTCCTTTGGAGAAGTGCTTTCCCTTGAAGAATCGAAGCTATTTCAATTGATTCTAGCCTTTGAGATCCCCTAAATCAAGGTACGCCACTAATGATCCCCCCTTTCTCTTAAGAGCTTTCGGCCTTGGTCATTTCCTTACAAATTTTGTTCTCTAGTGAGATCAAGCCATAAAGATTAAAAAAGGATCTTTTAACGATCATGTAGCACTTTGAATCATCCAATTTGGTTAAGTATATCAAAAGCTATTAACCAAATACCATGGTCCACGTCTCCCGCAGGTTTAGAGACGAAATTGACGTCTTCTTTTAAAAGAAATAAACAGTCCAAATCTAGGATGTTAATTCTGATTAAATCCCTTTTAGGAATCACGAGAATGATACCGTCATCCACTATCGGTGACCGGATCGTCGGATCAAACCCATGCGTGACATTCTTGATCCCCGAACGCGGATCACCGGGGAAGTCCGATCTGATGGACGTCCAAAATAATCCCTCTGAATTAGGTAAGCGTGCGGACCTCCTTAAAAGCTAAAACCATTAAAAATAGATTAATTAATTTAAATAAATTCAGAAAACTTCCAAAATTCATATAACATCAAAGAAAAAATAGAAAAATATAAATAAAAACTCTATAGATTCATCTTGAGGAGAGGAATCCATTGAAATTAAAACCCCCAATTTTTATTAGATGAGTTTTCCTTAATTTAGGTTTAATTTAAACAAATTAAACCTTAATTACTCTTAAATTAATAATCCAATTAATTTGAAACTTTGGGGAAATGAAATTAAGCTTAAAACATACCTTAGGTAAATTTTTGGAGATTTAATTCTCTGAAATAAAATGAAATTAAAATTTTATGTGAGTTAACCCTTAAATTAAATAAATTAATTACCCTTTAATAAAATAATTATAAAATTTTAATTTAATAATCTTAAATCAAAATAATGAACATCAGAATAATAATTTAACTTAATTAAACTAATATAAACTTAATATAAACTTAATTAATTTAATTTGATAATTAAAATAATAAAAATATTTCAATTAAATTACTTGAACTTAATTAAATCATAATAAATCAACCAGTTAACCAAAAATTATGAATAAACCCTCAGTGGAATGGTATTTCAATGTAGAATATGTAAAAAATAAAATCTCTTAATTAATCTTAATTTAAGTTTTAATGAAATAATAAAAACCTTAATTACACCCTAATTACATCTCTAATTAAACTGAAACTTTAGAAACATAAAATTGGCATGAAACCCCACTTGTCGTAAATATCTGAAACCAAATTGGTCTATATATTTGGAATTCTTGAATTTCCAAATCTCTAGGTCAATATAAACTAAATAATAATTAAGAATAATCATCAATTCATTAAATCAACAAATAAATTGAACCAATTTGAAATAAACATCAGAAAAATCTTAGGATAATTCATTAAAACTTTCCAAGTTAGAGAATTTAATCAAATATCAAATTAAAAATAAATAAATACTTAATGAAACTCAAATATAATTAAAACAACTTAAGTTAAGTTTAATGAAATACTTATCGTTAATGAATTTAAATAATGGACTTAAAACCTAGATTAATCAAATCGGATCAAGAATTAACTTAAGTACTTTAGGTTGAGAATGATCCATGCATAACCTAAGATATTAATTTATATCAATGGACTTAAAACTTAAGCATAACTCCATGATTTGAAATCAAACTTAAATTAAACTCCTTAAAATAACATAAGCTAAATTAAATGAAATCATATAACTTAATTTAAAATGAAATAAAATAAACAAATTAAATCAAATAAAATAATTCAAACAAAGAAATAAAATAAATCAAATCCAAACATAAATAAAATCAAAAGGATTAATTAAAATACTTAAGAATTTTAGTTAGACTTTTGGAAACCTCATTAGGATTTGGGATGTGGAAAAAGTGAGTTTCACCTAAAATGAAATTCATTCTATTTCTCATTCTTGAAAACTTAAATATAACTTTAACCAAATAAAATGAACATAAAAAATAAGAATTAAATCATTAAATCATTTGAATTGAAACCAACCAATGGTAAAATTAAACTAATTCAAATTTCAAACTTCAAACTTAAACTTAAATGCCTAGCAAAGACTTACCACACAAACCCCTACACACACTAGATTATTTAGGTCATGAACCTAAATATAGGTTAGATCATTCATGATTTTCTTTTAATCTCTTGATATGTTGTGATTGCTTCATATATCACATGTGGTGTATTGCTTTAGATGGATGCCTAGCTTGTTCATTAGCGGATGTTAGGGTGTTCTTTCTAGATTTAACATTATTTTAGGGGACTGTGTTAAAGGGATCATTGTAATAAATAAATCATAAAATTGTCATTTGCTTGCAAGTGCTTAAAATCCCTTAACATAGTCCATAGGATAGGTGCTTGCTAATACTAATATGTTTGAAAATATAAATTGCTTGGTGTCTTTGTGTATTTCTAACATATTTTGTAGGGCTTAGGATTTTCTTTAAATTTTAAATGTAAATTTGAGCTTAGAATTAGGTTAGGATCTATGGGGTCTAGGATTAGAGTGACCGGAGATGGTGTGGTCCCTGGGCAGATGGATGTCCCGAAGGAGACTTTCTTGGAAAAAAGACCCATAGATCTAAACTTGTAGTTCTAGGTAGGGTTGTATAAGGCGAACTTCATTTTTTTTTTTTCTTCAGGGTGTATAAGCATGCATTGGCCTTTTCTTATATAATTTAATTTGGCTTGATTTATTTTGGGTGCTCAATAGAACAACATGATTTTCTTAGGTTTCTTTCTATATGTTTATCTTGTGATGTATGCACGAGCGTGGCTCATAAGATAAACTAAATTTTCTACCCAACTAAATCAATTGAAACATAAAAATAAATACAACTCATAATATTCACATAAAAGCCTAGGTATTAAAATAAGATAAAATATGTAGCAACCCCTTAGCTGGATGTCATGCATAATCATATTATTTCACTCTTGATTAATGAAGGAATACCATCTTTACCTAGGCTTGGCCTTTGAGAGCCTATGATGGAAGTACACCTTCTTCTATTCTGATTTGGCCCATAATTATTTTCTAATTACATGCATTAGGCATAAATTACATTCCTATGGCCTAAAATGAACCTTGAGTCAAAATTATAAAATTTGAAAAATATGCATTATTTAAGTACATCTTCATACCCTACATAATCTTAGGGGTTAGGGAGTAAGTCTAGGTTCATAGATTTCTTTCCTAAAACTGCAACAACCAGCCATCTTGCATTCATATGACTTAGCCTCATGATTTTAAAATGTGATTAGGTGGTGTTAGCTGGCAGCCTTCTCCAGGCAGGTTGTAAGTCCAGAAGAGTCAGGGATAGGTTAGTTCCTTCAAGTGAAGAGAATGACCAATGATTCCCAAGAATAGAACTAGGTTGAGCATCTAACATGTGTCAGAAGCACCTATATTTTAGGTTACAAGCATCCTTTTAGGAATAAGTCTTCAACCCTAGGCATTTCTAGTCTTGTCTTAGAATCTAAGTCCTAGATTTCTAAGAAAATGATAACTTGAAATCTAAAATTAAATCCCAAATTTAAGCCTAATCATAGGATAGATGAAATGTCTTGGGAATCCCAATATTGACATTTCCTACTTTTCCATTTGAATCTTAAAATAACTCTCTCCAATTTGGACCTCTCCCAATTGAATTTCCAAAATCAATCCTTTGAAAGCTACCTTAGTAGTCTTTAGAATAACCACTTATTTCTTTAATCGAGTATTCTTTGGAAGAGATGTTTCTAAGATGTAATTAACTATAAAGGCTTTTCTTTATAGGAACCATGATCCCATGATAAAATTGACCTGTTCTACTTTTCATGTAGTTGGGAAAATACTGTACGAAGACCCATTAGCCTTAGGAGTCTTTTATTGAAATGATTGAATCATTACAGGAAAGCATGTTTATCTTTGAGATAATATGTTCAATTTAAGTATTTGATCATCTAAATAAAATATTGTAAACTCTATGTGGTGTCATTTCTTTTCTCTATTTAGAGAAAAAGAAAACCAACATATTTTTTTGCGACTCATGATGGTTCCTCTCTCCATCTTTAGAAATAGGTGGTTATTTCTATATATCGGAGTGTACTAGCCACTCCGTCAGGCGCTTTTCTTTCATTGGATACCTCTCCATTTCATTCTTGGTTGAGCCTATCCAACATCTTGAATAGAGGTTCTAGAACTCTTCATTTGTCATAGTTAAATGATTGGGTCTTAGAACCAAATCGCAAAATAAAATGACAGGTGAGAGAAATAAATAAAAATCAAGTCATTTTTATTATGACCTAAATCTGGTCAAGATGGATTTGAAACCATTCCAATATGGAAAAGAGATATTAAATTTAAAAAAGTATGAAAAATACTTCAAGATTTAAAAAGCAAATCTTCAAAAATAAAGTCTCAAAATTAAACTTATCCTTGATCTTACTTTGGCTTTGTACTGAAGCTAAAGAGACTCAAGACAGGGTCCTTGAATGAACTCCTTTTATTCTACTACATTCAAAAGGTGTCAAAACACCTAAGGATGTAAATTGAAATGAAAGAGTTCCTTCAAACCCTAAGAAAACTTAAAACAAAAGGAGGCATAGTTGTACCTATTGCTCCTTTTCACACCATGATTGATGTTTGAATTGCATTAAGAAAAGAAGAATAAAAATAAAAAAAAATAATCCCAAAAAGAGAATGCCTTATTGACCTTAGGCAGAGGTTGATTAAGGAACTTAATGAAAATCTTCTATTCATATA
Source organism: Cymbidium sinense (assembly GCA_021442155.1). Classification (NCBI taxonomy): domain Eukaryota; kingdom Viridiplantae; phylum Streptophyta; class Magnoliopsida; order Asparagales; family Orchidaceae; genus Cymbidium; species Cymbidium sinense. Next base: position 76,172,234 of record CM038232.1, read on the forward strand.
GAAGAAAATTATACATGAATGCAAATCAACTTTAATCTTAATTTTGTAAAGTCCACTAGAATATTGGAAAACCAACTACTCAGGTTGATTGGCCAATTCTAAGGAGTGACTTGGAGGTAACCTTCTTTTAGACCTTTCCAAAATCTTAAATTCTTAAGAGTTTAAGAGAGAGTCAAAAGAGGAAGAAGACATGATATAAACAAAAATAAAGTTACAATAGAAGAAAAGGGAGGATAGCAAGAGAGAATTATGATTCTCTTGATAAAGTTGAATTGAATAAAATTTAAATCAACTTTCTTAATGGGAGTTTTCTCCCATTAAATGAAATGATATTCCATGATTGGCTTTAATTAATTTTAAGGTTAAATCAAGAAAAGAAAATAAATGAAGAAGTTAATCCTTCTAAAGAAATCATGACCTTAGGATTGGGTCCTAAGGGTGATATATCTATCCTTAGAGTGAAAGTATGAAATCCCTTTATCTCAGTTGATAGATTAATCACTTAGGACTTTGTTAGTCCAAATGAATGAAAAATGCCATAATTTTCAAGACTAAGGCATTATATGCTTTCAATACAAAATGAATCTAAGGAGAATCCTTTGCAATGTCTTATGACCTATTTGACATTATCTTAATATTAAGTATGGTGGTCAAAGAGTCCATTGCAAGCTGAGATTACCTTTAATCTTATATGTGCTATAAAAGAATGCAAGTCAAAATTTGACTTTTCGACATCATCTACTAGAGGGTCCTCTTTTAAATGATGATCCTCAAATGAATAGATCATGAGGTCTTTTGATCTATTGAGGATAGAGTTAGACCTACCTTCCCTTCATATAAAGGGAAATTCTTGAATTAAAATTCAAAATGGTAGAGTCATACCACCTCAAATGACATTGAAAAGAAATGGAAAATAAATCATCTTCAAAATATAATGTTTTGCCTATATTAGAAGTTGCTTGCAAAATCAAGCATCATAATGCTGTTATAAAATAAAATGAAATATGAAATAAAAAAAAATGATGAAGAAAGCGAAAGTAAAGCAAGGCATTACATAATCATGTAATTTTCCTTACTTAACTATAAGCAACTTCTTGATGTGGCATTCCACCATAAAGAAGTTCTAGGGTTATCTTCTATGATAAAGATAGACTACTAAGAACTTATTAACATCTTAGTCGATGTGGAAAATTTTAAAGAAGAAAATCTCCAAAATATATGTTGATCCGTGCATCGGTCAACATTAAATATAAACATAAGAATGAATATAGGCTCAATTCTAATCAAGCTTTGATAAGATGATTCCATATAAATTCAATCAAATAAAGAAAGTAGTTTTCTTCATGAAAATTCAATCTTAAAACTCAACTAGAAAAAGAACTTGATTTCAATCACATTGTTGGTTGAAGTCAAAATTCAAACATGACAAAGAGCAACTTAGGAATTCATGAAACATCTTTAAATGCTCTTGGACGGTCCTATCTAGCCCAAATAAAAAAAATAAAAAGAGAATAAAAAGGAATCAAATGAAAAGAAAAAAAAAAAGAAAATATTATTGAAGGATGTTCATATTCATCCTAAAGTGTTGAGTCTTTAGGAATATCATTCTAAATGACCTCACTAAATATTTGATTCCAATAGAAAATTATGATTTTAGAAGTGTAAAGCTTTCAAGGAAGTCATTATGCTAATCTTAAATGACTCCACTAAATAATTTTGAATTTAGTAAGTGTAACATCCTTAGAAAGTCATTCTCATCAATCTTAAATGACTTTATTAGATTTGTTGTCCCATGAAAAGATGAAAAAGAAATAAAATGTTGGATCATAATATATGATCAATCAAAAGACTTGAATCATATCAAAAGTAAAAATTAAATAAAATATTGTATTTGGGCAAAGGTCAAATACATCAAATTTCTAGCAAATCATTTAGTGGAGTCATTTCATAAAGAATGAGTCAAACATATTTATCTTCTTGGTGAATCTTGTAACTAGGAAAATTACCAAATGTGACCTTTCATAAAGAAATGAAATCAAAATATTTCTAAAAAAAAAGGAAAGAAAAGAAAGGAATGGAAGGACTATATCCAAGAGCAAAAGGATGAAGTCTAAAATTTCTAAGTATGTAGACATTTTTGACTTTAAACTCCTCCACATCAAAATGAAGTAGTAAGGTTAGAAGTCAAAAATTCCTTAAGCTAAATAAAAATAATCAGATATCTCATGTTGTCATTTTAGCCTTTGCCATGATTGGGTGAGCTCGCTTGGCAGGTTAAATAAAAAGATAGTGGATCTTCTTTTCCAGGAACTATATCTTTTGAATGGAAAAGATTCTATTGAGTGTATTATGATTTCAAATCAAGCAAAAGACACCCAATGTAAATGGATATTTTAACTTCAAACTTCTCCACATCAAAATGAAGTGGTAGGGTTAGAAGTCAAAAATTATGGCAAAAGATAATGGATCTTCTTTTCCAGAGGACCATATCATAAATATGGCAAAAGTCTCATTGAGTATACTCTGATTCTATTGCAAGTGGTCTATAACCATAAACAAGAAAAGCTATGAAATTATAGACCATTGCAAGTTAAAAAACTTATGTAGTTTGGGTATTAACTTTCTTTTCAAAAGGCACTCTAGCAAATTGCATCAATTTTGTTTAGATGTGTCTGGAGATTAATATAGTCTTCAAGTTTGGGATGTACCCTTAGAATTTGAAGAAAAATCCAATTCCATAATTGACAAGATGATATCAATGATCTAACTCTTTAATGAGTTAGCTATTGATGATTTGATCAAGCTATCTTTTGGGTTTAAAGACTACTTTGTCTAGAAATAAATTGAAATGATCTCCAGATAGCTCCATAAACTTAAGCTTGACATTTCAATAAATTAAGTCCCTTGATGATGTCAAATTCCAAAAGAAAAGCAAAATTTTGCTAAAATTAAAAGCTAGAAAATGATGGTTCTACATAAGAAGAAAATATTCTTCTTGGTTAGCTAACATCATTATATATGACCCACATCTTGGGACTAGGGTAGAATCTTTACCTTGAAAATGGGTTCATATTACCCATATTTCATTTTAAAATCAAAAGATTTTTATGCATAAGATTATCCTTCTTAAGGATAACTTATCTAAAATTATCAAATCAAGACAATTATAAAAAAAATAAAAAAAAGGAATTGAAAGCATATGATATGACATTCAAAATCCTTATAAGAATGTTCTATTATAGAGTCATATCATTCAGTCTCAAAATATTGAGACAATTTAGTAAAAGGGTCATGATAAAGATTTCTTATAATCCCACTTTCAATTAGGCAGAGGGTTATATTGAAAATCTTGTCAAAAAATTAAATAAAATAAAAGAAAATAAAAAAGAAACTTCAATATGATATGAAGAACAATCCTGTTACTATATATAGAGTCTTGAAATTTACTTTTGAAGTAATTTCAAAGACCTTGTAGTAAAATGTAGAAGGATCAAAAATGTAAAAATAAGAAATTAATCAAAGAAAATTATGAGATTTCATTTCCTAATAATAAATCAAGCGAAGAAATTCAATTTCAAACTTATCAGGAGAATCTAAATTTCTCTAATAAGTTAATCCTTTCAAATTCTTATTGATTAGGGATAAGAATTTGTGTCTCTATGAGAATCCAAAGATTATCTTGATTCTCATTCACTTTAGAAAGCTTTAAAGGAATCTCTTGATCTTCATTGAATCCAAGAGAATGCCTTATAAGCTGTTGATTCATGTCAATAAAGTAAAATTAACATACATATCCAAACAAATAAGAAAGAAAATGAAATTTTATTTGAGAAGCACTGGTTGACTTTTGTTCTTACTGCCTAAAGAACTACGTCACATACAAGCTCAAAGTAGTAAAATTCTCAGGTTATTGGCCTATGATGCCTTGCCTTCAATGAATTAGACAACTATCATGGTTCATTAAAACTTTGAGATATAAAACGAAAAATGATGAATTTCTATGCTCATGGCATAATAAAGCATTGGGTCCAAAATATACCCAAGTCTTCCCTCAAAAATAAATTCCAACTCTTTGAAACCTCCTTAACTAAACTTCTTCATGTGTGGAGTATTAGTGAAATCAAGAAATGGAAGCAAACCTTCCATCACCTCTTCATCAAGTTAGGCTAACTAAGTGAGAATTAAGTCCATGAGACTCTTGCTTATTAGTCAAAACTTTGAGGATTAGGAATAAGTCACTTTGACCCCTTTTCCTCATCCATACCACCTATAGGTTTGGAGCAAGCCCTTCGTGGCACCATTCCTACCTTCGTGTTCATGATTGGAACAAGCCATCAAGGCCCCTTTCATGCTACACAGGCAAGTTAGATTGGATTAAGTCTTTATGACCCCTTTCTAATAGCAAAGATATAAGTCCCTAGTTTCTTCTTTCTAATCATCGAGTAAGTCCCAGTGGCATCCTACCTTGTGTACATGATTGGAACAAGCCATCAAGGCCCCTTTCATGCTACGAAGTTAGATTGGATTAAGTCTTTATGACCCTTTCTAATAGCGAGAAAGATATAAGTCCCTCGCCTTCTTTCTAATCATCAGAGTAAGTCCCATTGGCATCCTACCTTCATTTACATGATTGGAATAAGCCATCAAGGCCCCTTTCATGCTACATAGGCGAGTTAGATTGGATTAAGTCTTTATGACCCCTTTCTAATAGCCAGAAAGATATAAGTCCCAGTCGGCCTTCTTTCTAATCATAGAGTAAGTCCCGCATCCTACCTTGTGTACATGATTGGAACAAGCCATCAAGGCCCCTTTCATGCTACATAGACGAGTTAGATTGGATTAAGTCTTTATGACCCCTTTCTAATAGCCAGAAAGATATAAGTCCCAAGTCGGCCTTCTTTCTAATCATTAGGAGTAAGTCCCTAGTCGGCATCCTACCTTCGTGTACATGATTGGAACAAGCCATCAAGGCCCCTTTCATGCTACATGGGTTAGATTGGATTAAGTCTTTATGACCCCTTTCTAATAGCGAAAGATATAAGTCCCTCCTTCTTTCTAATCATGAGTAAGTCCCGACATCCTACCTGTACATGATTGGAACAAGCCATCAAGGCCCCTTTCATGCTACACGAAGTTAGATTGGATTAAGTCTTTATGACCCTTCTAGCCAGAAAGATATAAGTCCCAAGTGGCTTCTTTCTAATCATCTAAGTCCCCGGTTGGCATCCTACCTGTGTACATGATTGGAACAAGCCAAAAGGCCCCTTTCATGCTACCGAGATTGGATTAAGTCTTTATGATCTAATAGCCAAAAGATATAAGTCCCAATTGGCCTTCTTTCTAATCATGGGTAAGTCTCCACATCCTTCCTTGTGTACATGATTGGAACAAGCCATCAAGGCCCCTTTCATGCTACATGAAGTTAGATTGGATTAAGTCTTTATGCTAATAGCCAAAAATATAAGTCCCTAGGCCTTCTTTCTAATCATCAGAGTAAGTCTCCTGGCATCCTACCTTTTTGTACATGATTAACAAGCCATCAAGGCCCTTTCATGCTAGTGAGTTAGATGGATTAAGTCTTTATGACCCCTTTAATAGCTAGAAAGATATAAGTCCCTTAGTCGGCATTCTTTCTAATCATATAAGAATAAGTCCCCAATTGGCATCCTATTCAAACTTCTAAGGAATGGAATCAAGCCATTGATGGCCCCATTTCTTTAAACTATTTAATAGGAACAAGTCCATGTGACCCCTTGTTTAGTAGTCAAAGTCTTTGTGATCAAGCATTTTTAAGCCTCTTCTCCCATAGCTTTTGAGGATTGGATCAAGTCTTTAAAGGCCCCTCTTCTCTCTTATAACTAGGATGGATCCGCCCTTAATGGCCCCATCTTATTAGCTAATCACATGAGTCAATATTCTCAAGAAAGAGTAAGTCCCCTAGGCATTTTCCTTGAGCATAATGATTGCATTATACCAATCTTTGGGCCTATTCTAATAGCATTCTTCTTCATCCTAGAACTTAATGTAAAGTTAAGTTTCTAAGAATGAATCACACTCCCAATAAAAGATATGTATACATATACCTATCTTTCACAATCAAAATCAAAATAAATTCAAATCAAAAATCAAAGTCACTTGTATGTTGATCAACCTGGTCAACGCCAATATGTGCAGTGTATTCTAGTTAATCCACTTCACATATTGGGGGTCCATTTGTTGACCTCATTTTGGGATGAGGTTAATTTGACATTTGAGAGATCCTAATCTTAAATAGGATTTTCTTAATTCAATGTTTAGGACACCTCACCTAGTGTCCTAGAAAATCTTTTTGAGTTTGTTCTAACTTATGTGATATAGGTAGAATCAATCCAAATTTTCAATTTGGATTAACTCAAAAAAATCAAATTAAAATGAAGAAAATAAAACCCATTTCATTTGAATTTAAATTGATCACTTGAACTAATTTGAAATCATACCTATCCCACTTTAAGCTAAATGAGTTAAAATGAAATTAAATTTAAAATCAAATTAAATGGCTTAATTAAATCATAATACAATTGATCATCAAATTACATTATGGTAAAAAAAATAAACTAAACAAATTCAAAAGGAAAAGTTAATCTCAAATCCCTAAGAAAACTCAAATGCAATTAAATCTAATCTCAAATCTATTTTGAGATTAATTTGAGCATATCATACTTTAATTCCAAGATGATAATGTCATATGCATGGAAATAACAACAACAACAACAACAAGAGCCTTAATCCCACTAGGTGGGGCATACATGAATCATCTCTCCATTGTGTCTATTATGTGTCAAATTCTCATCAATTCAAGTATACTAAGATCATTTTTTATACATCTTAACCAAGTCTTTTAGATCTACCTCTACCTTTCTTAACATAAAGAATCTAAATCACTCTCTGTCATCATGGACGGTACGCTTTATGTGGCCAAACCATCAAGGACTCTCCTAATCTTATCTACCAGGAGCTACTCCAACTTTCCCGAACATACTCATTTTGCATTCTATCTCTGAGTAAAGCCACTCATCCACCTAAGCATCCTCATCTCTGAACAGTCTTATGTTTCTCTTTTATTGGTTACATTGCACCATAAGTCATCTTACCACCATCTTATAAAATTTTCCTTAAGTTTAATTGGAACTTTTCATCACATAATAGGCGATGCATTCCTCCCTTCAACCATCCAACTTGAATTCTACTAATATCTCCATCTATTTCTCATTTTGAACAATAGCCTAAATATCAATAAATCACTCTTATTAATGACTTGATCACCTAAAGTCACACACTATCACTAAAACTTCTCAACTAAAATTACACTCCATATATTCAATTTTAGATCTTAAATGAACCTTTTCTAAGTTGACCTCCATAATTCAAGTTTACATTTGGACTCCTCTGAGTCTTTATCAACAAGAAGAATGTCTAGAAAAGCATACCAAGGTACATCTTCTTGTAAATGCCTCATAAGAACATCCATAACTAAGTAAAAAAAGATAAGGCTTAATTTTGATCCTTGATGTAATCCAAGAAATAGGAAAATATTTTGTCAATCCTCCTTGTGTTTGGACACAAATGCGACTAATATACATATTCATGTTGAATATAACCAATATTAACTTCTTTCGTTTCTAGAACTCTCAAAGAACATCTCTTGAGACTTTATCATAGCTTTCTAAATCAATAAATATCATATGTAGATCCTTCTTACTTTCTCTATGCTTCTCTATTAAACCTCTTAACAAATGTAAAGCATGGAAATAATAAAAGCAAAATAAATAAAAAAGAGAATTAAAAAAATGGAAAATGGGAAGAAAGAAAAATGCATTTCCTTCTTCCACTTTCATCCTCATCCATACTATTAATCAAAGATGGTTGCCTTCAAGTGAAGACAATCAAGCATAGAAAACCAACCAAGAGAAGATAAATAAAAAAAAGGAGAACATAAAAAGTTTAAAATGAAACAAAGATATACATTAGGCAAGCAAAATCATACACCATCACACCAAAGCGGAAGCAAAATGAAACCTCCCCTTTCCTCCAAGCTCTCAATCATTAACACCAAACCAAAATTCAATATAAAGCTTGCTTAATCTCAAATTTCAATTCCTTTGGAATGATTTCCAAATCAATCAATTTCAATTGATTGAGCCTTTGAATTAAATCAATGCATTAATGATCCCTTCTTTCTCTTAACTTTTCGTGGTCATTTCCTTACAAATTTTGTTCTAGTGAGATCAAGCCATAATTATCTTTTATCATGTAGCACTTTGAATCATTCAATTTGTTAAGTATATGAAATATTAACCAAATACCAAGGAATTTAAAAATATCTAATGTTATATTAAATCCCTTTTAGGAATCAGCGAATACATTCCATGGATCATAATCAAATCAAATTGATCCATAAATGAGATCACCAACCGTTCAATCTTACGGTCCAAAATTAATCCTTCGATTTAGGTAAATGACACTAAAATCATTAAAACTATTAAATAGATTAATTTAAATAAATTCAAAAAACTTTTAAAATTCATATAACATCAAAGAAAAATCAGAAAAATATAAATAAAAGCTCTATGGATTTATCTTGATGAAAGGAATCCACTAAAATTAAAACCCCCAATTTTTATTTGATGAGTTTTCCATAATTTAGGTTTAATGTAAACAAATTAAACCTTAATTACTCTTAAACTAATAATCCAATTAATTTGAAACTTTGGGGAAATGAAATTAAGCTTAAAACATACCTTAGGTAAATTTTGGAGATTTAATTCTGAAATAAAATGAAATTAAAATTTTATGTTAGTTGCTTTAAATTAAATAAATTAATTACCCTTTAATAAAATAATTATAAAATTTTAATTTAATAATCTTAAATCAAAATAGAACATCAATAATAATTTAACTTTAAACTAATATGAACTTAATATAAACTTAATTAATTTAATTTGATAATTAAAAAAAAAAAATATTTCAATTAAATAATTAAATCATAATAAATCAACCATTCATTATGAATAAACCCTCATTGGAAGGTATTTGATTGTAGAATAAGTAAAAAATAAAATCCCTTAATTAATCTTAATTTAGGTTTTAATGAAATAGTAAAACCTTAATTACACCCTAACTACATCTCTAATTAAACTGAAATTTTAGAAACATAAAATTGGCATGAAACCCACTTGTCCTAATTATAGAAAATTGGTCTATATATTTGGAATTCTTGAATTTCCAAATCTCTAGGTCAATATGAACTAAATAATAATTAGAATAATCATTAATTCATTAAATCAACAAATAAATTGAACCAATAAATAAACATTAAAAAAAATCTAGGTAATTCATTAAAACTTTCCAAATCAAGAATTTAATCAAATATCAAATTTAAAAAAAAACAATACTTAATGAAAATCAAATATAATCAAAACAACTTAAGTTAAGTTTAATGAAATACTTATGGTTAATGAATTTATAATGGACTTAAAATCAGATTAATCAAATCGGATCAAGGAATTAACTTAAGTACTTTGGGTTGAGAATGATCCATGCATAACCTAAGATATTAATTTTATATCAATGGACTTAAAACTTAAACATAACTCATGATTTGAAATCAAACTTAAATCAAACTCCTTAAAATAACATAAGCTAAATTAAATGAAATCTATATAACTTAATTTAAAATGAAATAAAATAAACAAATTAAATCAAATAAATAATTCAAACAACGAAATAAAATAAATTAAATCCAAACATAAATGAAATCAAAGGATTAATTAAAATACTTGAATTTTAGTTAGACTTTTGGAAACCTCATTAGGATTTGGGATGTGGAATAAAGTGAGTTTCACCCAAAATAAAATTCATTATTTCTCATTCTTGAAAAAAATTAAATTAACCAAATAAAATGAACATAAAAATAAGAATTAAATAATTAAATCATTTGAATTGAAACCAACCAATGGTAAAATTAAACTAATTCAAATTTCAAACTTCAAAACTTAAACTTAAAGGCCTAGCAGACTTACCACAAACCCCACTACTACACACATAGTTATTTGGGTCATGGACCCAGATCTTAGATCATTTGTGATTTTATGTTGTGATGTGCTTCACATGTCATTGGTGTATTGCTTTTAATGGATGCCTAAGCTTGTTTGTTCATTAGACTATATGTTAGGGCGTTCTTTCTAAATTTAACATTATTTTCTACAGGGGACTATGTTAAAGGGATCGCTGTAATAAATAAATCATAAAATTTTTGTTTGCTTGCAGATGTTAAAATCCCTTATAGTCCATAATGTGGGCTTGGCAAAACTAATGCTAAACCCATATGTTTGTAAAATATCTTGCTTTGTCTTTGTGTGTATTTCTAACATCTATTTTGGGATTCTCTTTAAATTTTAAATATAAATTTGAGCTTAGAATTAGGTTAGGATCTATGGGGTCTAATTAGGGAGACCCAACCAGGAGATGGTGCAGTGGTCCCCTGTGGAGCCTGATGGATGTCCTGAAGAAGGAGACTTTCTTATAAAAAAAAGACCCATAGATCTAAAGTTGTAGTTCTAGGTTGGGTTGTATAAGTAGAACTTCATGCCCATTTTTCTTTCTTTTAGGTGTACAATACTGCATTGGTCTTTTCTTATATAATTAATTTGGCTTGATTTATTTTGGGTGCTTATAAAGACATGCTTTTCTTAAGTTTTTTTCGTGCTATGTTTATCTTGTGATGTATGCACGACGTAGGCTCATAGGATAAACTAAATTTTCTACCCAACTAAATCAATGAAACATAAAAATAAATACAACTCATAATATTCACATAAAAGCCTAGGTATTAAAATAAGATAAAATATGTAGCAACCCCTTAGCTGGATGTCATGTATAATCATATTATTTCACTCTTGATTAATGAAGGAATTCCATCTTTTCCTAGGCTTGGCCTTTGAGAGCCTATGATGGAAGTACACCTTCTTCTATTCTGATTTGGCCCATAATCATTTTTTAATTACATGCATTAGGCATAAATTGCATTGCTATGGCCTAAATTGAACCTTGAGTCAAAATTATAAAATTTGAAAAATATGCATTATTTAAGTACATCTTTATACCCTACATAATCTTAGGGGTTAGGGAGTAAGTCTAGGTTCATAGATTTCTTTCCTAAAACTACAACATCCCAGCCATCTTGCATTCATATTACTTAGCCTCATGATTTTAAAATGCAATTAGGTGGTGTTAGCTACCTCCACAGGTTGTAGAAAGAGTTAGGGATATGTTAGTTCCTTCAAGTGAAGAGAACGACCAATGATCCCTAAGAATAGAACTAGGTAGAGCATCTGACATGTGTTAGAAGCACCTATAGACTAGGTTCTGAAGCATTCTTTTAGGAATAAGTCTTCAATTATAGGCATTTCAGTCTTTGTCTTTTAGAACCTAAGTCTAGATTTCTAAGAAAATGATAACTTAAAATCTAAAATTAAACCCAAATTTAATCATAGGATAGATGAAATGTCTACTTGGGAATCTATTAATAGACATTTCCTACTTTTCCATTTGAATCTTAAAAATAACTCTCCAATTTGGACCTCTCCCAATTAAATTTCTAAAATCAACCTTTGAAAGCTACCTAGTAGTCTTTAAAATAACCACTTATTTCTTTAATCAAAGTATTCTTAGGAAGAGACCCTTCCTAAGATGTAATTAACTATAGAGGCTTGCCTTTATAGGGAACCAGATCAGGATAAAATTGACCTATTCTACTTTTCTGTAGTTAGGAAAAAATACTTTGGTACACGAAAGACCCATTAGCCTTAGGATTCTTTTATTGAAATGATTGAATCCATTACAAGAAAGCATGCATATCTTTCGAGATAATATGCTTACTCCTTAATGTCATATTTAATTATCTAAATAAACTACCTAAACTCTATGTGGTGTCATTTCTTTTCTATTAGAGAAAAAAGAAATATTGCTTTCATTGCTAAAGCATTTTAGATTTAGGTTCTAAGGCCGCTTATTTCCTTCTAGCTACTAGTATAAGTCCTCACCTCTTAGACCCTTCTATAATCTTGTGTTGTTGGACTATAAACCCTAGCATTCTATTAAGATTTTAATTTAAACAAAAGTAAATTATCTCTTTCAAAAATGTAAAGTCTCATTATAAGATAGATTGAAGTATTCACTAGGCTTCCTAGTATCTTTGGTACTCTGTACTTGTCTTCCTATAGAATCCATAAATAAGTCTTTCTATTTGAACTTTCTCGCTTGATTTGTAAAAAGGTACATAATCCTTTCATAGTCTAGCTTTGAAATCTTTGGAGACACTTATCAACTACTTTAATCAATAGTGTTCTTAGAAAATTTTCATTTTCTAAGATGTAATTAACTATGAAAACTTGCTTCCATAGGGAACTAAAGAATCTAGCATTTTACTTATCCATGTAAAGTAGGTGAAAGATCTTTAGTATATATGTAGACCCATCTACCTTAAGAGTCATTATTAGGTGATTTAGTCCATCATAGGGTGATGTCTCTATCTTTTGAGATAATACATCATACCTTAATATTGCACTTGATCATTTTAATAAGTTCCCCATAAGATCTGAGTGGTGTCCCTATGACTCCAAATTAAAACACCACAATAATCAACCTTAAAATTATTGAACACTTTTAATGATCAATTGAAGCTAATTTGATCAATACAACCTAATGACCAATTTAGCTTAAATGATCAAATTGAACCAAAACTCAATCTAATCTAAATTAAATTAAATCAGAGACCATGATCAATCCCAAAGGAACAATCAAACATGATTCAACCCTCAATTACACCTAAATTAGTCAACTTAATCATTTGGCCTATATGAATCATATGAGCCAAATTCAAATCTACTTTAAATAGAATTGAACCAATTACACTACAGTCTTCTAAAGCATCATTTGAGCACAACCAAATAGCCTATTGGGCTTAATTTGGTCAATTGAACAGCTTAACCCAAGTGAATAAAAATTGACCTAAATAGGTCACTGTGGAGAAAATTTTCTATATGGTCTTCTTCAATTTGTGGGTGAAAAGAGAATATAAAAATTCAACTTTTTGGAATGCCACATAGATCTGCAGATGTGCTTATTTAGGTGATCAGGTACGCATCAAGAAATAGTGTATTATCTTGAGAGATAGAAGTCACTACCCTTTAATGGACCTAATCACCTCAATAAGGACTCCTAAGGAGAATGGGTCTACATATGTACTAGTGATTCTTTCCCTAGTTTACATGGAAAAGTAAAGCAGGGTTTATTTTAAAATAGGTTCATTAAGTTCTTTACAGGGGTAAGCCCCCATAGTTAATTACATCCCAAGGGATGGAATCCTTTAGGAATATTCTCGATTAAGGTAAATGATCATTATCTTCAAAGATTTCAATAGGAAAGGACTATCAATCTGTTAGTTCATTTTTAAAAATCAAATGGGATTGATCAAAGAGGGAGTTATTAAGCCAAGAAAGATAGTAGGAGATGCCCGATGCTAGAAAACCTAGCGAGCATCTCAAACTATCTTATGGTTGGGCTTTACATTTTTGAAATTGATTTAATTTCTTTGAGTTGCATTTTTCATTAGAAATTTAAGACTTATGATTCCACAACACAAGATTATGGAAATGCCTAAGAGGTGGGGAATTAATCTTATGGCCCATAAAGAGGAGAAGCAACCTCAAAACCTAAATTTAGGGAGCTTTGCTAAGGGTTGAAAGCACAACCTAAATCAAAAGTGAAAATGGGTAATTGGTTTGCCTCCACAAGAGAGAACAAACCACCCGACTGCTTGGACTTACAACTGTCTGGGGGTGGCCGCTATCCTACAATTTTATATACATGTAGGTAAGTCATATGTGTATGCAAGATAGTTAGGATGTTATTTATTTAGAAAGAGACTAAGTCCTTAAACTCTCTCCCTAAAGAGACTAGATCATGTAAGGACATTCTTCAAATGACCTAAATCTAATGCAATTCAGATTTCATTTTATTTTCTTTTTTGGATAATTATTTTGACTCACGCTAGTAGGATTCATATGCCTAATGCATGAGAAATAAAGTTACTAGCCAAAATCAGCGAGATGGGAGGTGTGTTTCCACCATGGCTTTTAAAGGTCAAGCCAAGTTTCTCTGAAAAATATGGAAGCCCTCCAATCAAGAGTGAAATAAGATGCATTTGTGCATGATATTATAGAAGAAATACTCATCCAGCTAAAGGGTTGATAATTCTTTTATCTTGATTTTAGCTTAAGCTTTAGGTGAGGTTATGAGTTATTTATTTTTAGTTTTGGATTATTATGTTTGGTAAAAGATTTATTTTTCTCTAAGAGCCTAATCAACATGCAGGCCATACATAAAGCAAGGAAGAAACTAGGAAAAATATGCCACTTAGTGCAAAAGCTAAACAAGTCATCAATCAATTTATAAAGCTAATCGCAAAAGAATAAGAGGTCGTTGTGGTCAGGTACCACCGTACAAACCCAAAAATAACAAATTGTGTAGCTGAGCTCTACCCTTATAGAACCTGGATTACAAATCAATTAAATTACAATTAAGCAAGGAATTCATTGTTATGGGGGTCTTCAAGTTTCATTTCTTCATTCTTCTTTTCTTCTTTTTTTTTGGTTCCTTCTTTTGGGTGGTTGGAAAGTGGATGCTCCAAAGGTTTCACATGGTGCATAAGATGAGATTCTTATGACCAATGCTCATCCTAATCCCCATAACAATCATTCCAAAATCCTAATTGCAAAATTTACCTGAAAGGAAAAGTAAATCTAGCTAACACACAAAATAAGGTTAGCTAAACAAAACCAAATCCCAAGCATGTATATTGGACTTAACACCCTACACATGGGTGACTAAGTCCACCTGGCCTATTGGATTATGCTTAGGGGTATATGCACCTGCATAGCAAAAGAATTTATATTTTTATTTATTGTATCATCCTTTAAGGACAATCCCCTGCAGAAAATAATGGTTAGACTAAGATCGCCCTACCATTCATTCTACGGGCATACTCCTAACATCCAGTCTAAAATATATATCAAAAAATAAAAGCCAGTATCAAACCATGCACCGCCTTAACCTAAAGCTAGAAGTGGTGACTTAGCCTACTATGTGTGCTTTGGAGGTTTGTGTTGTATGCTTAGCTATGGCTTTAAGTTAGAATTTTCTAAGTGTGAAGCACATTCAACTCAGAGGAGGGTTTCATTTAAGTGATATAATTATTTTGGGTTGATTTTATTTCATGTTTTGATTAGGTTCAAGTGAATCCTACAATTCATTACTAAGTTATAAAGAGAGGGAAAGAGAAGAGAACTTCTTTTTCCTTCCCAAACCTAAGTAATTTCTAAAGTGGATTCATTTTTATAGTTTTGTTTAGTGAATGTTTTGATTAAGTGTTTTAATTAATCCTAAATTTAGATGAACTCTAAACAAACCTATTCAAAAGAAAGGCATTTTAAGATTAAATAAAATGAACCAAATTCATAAAACATACATCACTTCATTTCTTTCCCAACATGTATAACATGCATATGAATGAATCTTAAGAATATCTATGCACACAAATGAGAATGTTTAACACACTTTATGATGTATGCTAAGTAATTTATTTAAGGAAATTTGGAAGTTTATCATCCATGATTTTCATTAAGTATAAAAGAGTTTCTTATCCAATTTTCACATGCACACATGAAAGTAAGAAAGGCATAAGTGAGTACAGATGCCATTGTTAACCAAAGGTGTAAGGTACAAGACCTACTTAGGGCTACTTAAAGCCTCACAATCTTGAGGTTGTCCAGACTAATATACCACTTTCCTTAAATACAAACATGTGTACAAAAGAAATGAAATGGAAAAGAAAGAATGCAAAATTTATATTAGTTGATTATTTTGTTTATGCAATTTATATGTGCAAGCATAGTATCCTTCTTAGAGTGATAGTATAGGAATGAATAGGATATGGAATTAGGCAAGTGTTAGGTTCTTTTCAAATGAACCATACATCTTACCAAATCTATTCAAAATTATACTAAAAGAGAAAGAAGGAAAACTTATACTAAGCACATCTTTATATTCTCTCACATGCAAGCTTATAATTAAAATATAAGTAGCACACTTTCAGTTTTGATAATTGATTCATATGTTTTGAAAATAATTTGAATTTAATAGTGATAATAGCCACTCATATTTCTACTTTAGCCAACACATGTAAATTTGACATAAAGTAAACATTTTCATTTTAAATTTGAATTTTGAAAAGCATGAATGCATGATACCGTATGACACACATATTTAACATGTTGGGTAAAAAACTAAAGCAATGAAAGCATGTAAACACATTCACTTTAATTAAATCCTAAAGGCAATCTTATGAAATAAGAAAGCTTAAAGTAAATCAAAGTTCATTTAGTATGATTTTTGTTTGATTTAGGATTTGATTTAATTTTGAAAATGTGAGTTGAGTTTGCTATTCCTAACCCATTCCCACATGTGCTTGACATTTTTTTTATATATTTTATATATATATATATATATATATATATGTTAATTAGATGATTAGATTCATTTTAAATTTTGATTAGGTTAAGGCATGCATTAAGCATGTTAATTAACCCACCCCTACCCTCTTTAGCATAGTTAACTAAATCCAATGAGATATAGCAAGAACTCTGAGGAATTTAAACTTGCAGCTTGTACCTTGGATGAAAGGGCTGAATGGAATTTGGCTCATGATTAATGGTTATTAAGCTAAGGGGTTTAACTTAAGTAATTTCAAAACACCCCTCACATATATAAGTTAGGTTTTGATTTCCTTAGTTGAACTTAGGCTCTTGAACACCTAAGCATCTACTCAAAAGTAGATTAATTAATTTCTAGAAGGTTTTAGAATTTTTAATTAAGAGGGAGATTAATGAATTCTTAATTAATAGAGGATTAAGGAAGAAAATGGAGATTTAGGGAATAGCTTGGGAAATACCACAAATTATTCATTAGCCTCATTTACTGGATCTAACCTTAATCAGCTTCTAACACTTCAATCACACCTTCATTATCCTTAATTACATTAGGGGAGTAATTAGGAAATGCATTTGCAATTCCCCAATTGAGCCTTGAGTCGTCCCAAAAAATTTGGGGAGGTAGAAGTCATCCCCAAAACATACCCAAGTGGTTTGGGATTAATGGATTAATTAAAAGTATTGCAAAATAAGATTTCCAATAAAACTCAAAATCAGAGAAAAATATAATCAAAATCCATTCAAATCAATTTTAAATATTCTAGAAGAAATTATCTTTTAGTAGAAATTTACATTATATTTTTTTGACTTTTATTTAGGGAGATATGAATTTTTAAAGCTTAGGGGATTAATTAGAATTAATTAAAACCTAATTAATCCTATACACATATTTGGTCAAATTACACTTTACGCATGAATTGCCATCACATCACTATGGCGGCATGGCTACGGGATGCGGTTTGATACCCGCCATTCGATCAAGGATCGAATGGCCAAGAATCATCCCATGGTTTTAAAAGGGTAAAAGGATTTATAAAATGTGCGGTTGTCTCAGTCCATCTAAAATCTCTGCGGATGGATGGCCGGGATCACCTGTTCTTGGATCAATGGAAAGTCCATGATCCCAAGGAATATCAGAGCTTCGATGTTCCAGTTAGAATAAAACTTTGCACACACCATCACAAAGCTTAGAAGATCACATCCAACAATGGAATTCTCATGCCATGACACTTTCTTTCATAAAGGACCAACACCTCCTAAGTCTAATGGTCAAAAAATTTCATACCTCGTAGAGGTGATCCGTGCTCGATTCCCTTGGAGAGCTTAGATGCGGTGAAGGCTGCTTAAGTTTGAGCTCTTAAGGTTGAGTGGATGGCTCTATGGACCATGGACCAACACCTGCTTGCCTCTTGCTTTGGTCAATTGAACTCCTCCTTGCCTTGGGAACTTGTGTGAAGGCCTGGGTGCACTCAACTGGATCCCCTGAGGGAGTGTGCAAAGTGAATTCAAGTGGATTGTAGTGCAGAAGAAGTTTGGAAATGAGGAGAGCTCCCTTATTTTCCAACGAAGAAAATTGAGAAATGCTCTTTCAAATCCCTCTTAGAAAGTTTAGGATTTCTCTTTGATGGATCCTAACACTCTCCCTAACTCAATCGACAATGAAGATGTTGAATTCAAATGGAATTAGGGGGAGTATATCTCCCCCTATGGCAATCAGAAGGTCAAAGCTATGGGTGTCATTTTGATCCAATTGACCATATTGAAAGGGTTGTTTGTGTTGTTTGAAGTTGGCACATCGGTTGGAGCTTAGGAGTGGATTGGTAACCTCCATGTGCTTCAATCAAGTGGAGTGAGGTTTTCAAATGGGGGGTGCCGATTTGTCCTTGGGTCTATTTGGGCTGACCCAAACCCATTGGGTTAGGTGCACCACCCATAGGGTTTACTTGACCTATTAGGAAGGTATCAAGTTGATATGAAGAGGGCTTGACCAAATTTCCCATGGATTAGACCAAAATTGGTTCTATGGCCTAGGGGTAGAATAGTCATTTTGCTAATTTTTGAATTTTAATATGTTGGCTATGTTGAGAAAATGGGTTTGGCCAAGTTTCATTGGATTTGGAGTTCATTTAATATAGTTTTTCTCATGTTGACCCATTTAAGTCAAAATGGGTCAACATGGGTCAAGTTGACCAATTGGTCAAATTGGAACAAAATAAGAGTTGGGTCAAGTTCATATGACCATTTAAAATATTTTGGTGGCTTTGATTTGATTCATTTTGGTTTAGTTTTGAATTTGGCTCATATGACTTCATTTAGGTCAAATGGGTCAAGTTGACCAATTTGACCTAACTGACTTATTTGGGCCAGGTCGTGGGTAGGTTTAGGTTTGGTTAGTCATATGAAGTTGGTATCTTTGTTACCAATCAATTTTAGTTAAGTTTGAATTTGGCTCCTTATTTAGGTCAAGTTGGGTTTAAGGTCAAATATGGCTGGGTTGGGTCTAGTTTACTTGGTGAGGCTTTGGTCAAGTTCAACAAGTGATTTGGAATGAACTTGACCCATTGGTTTGGATCAATTTGGCTTAGATCAAGTTTTGACATATTTTGACTTTTTTAGGTCAAGTTGGGTCAACTTGGGTCAGTGGCCCAATTGGAGCTGGGTTAGGCTCAAATGTTGACTTGGTCAAGTTCAAACATAGTTCATGAATGAACTTAGATCAATGGTTTCAATGAATTTGTCCTATGGTGAATTTTGGCTAGGTTAGGTTTCATTTTGGCTAATTGTTGACTTGGTCAACCCTTAGGTTTGACTTAGTTTGACCCAATTTGATTGATTGATCATCCCATGATGATTATTGATCGTAATGGGAGGTATAGGTGAGTTTGATTCAATCCAATTTGGATAGGATTAGAATTTGGCTCATAAAGGTACTTTAGGTCACTTTGGGTCAAGTGAGCATAAGTGGGTCAAATGGCTTGGTCAAAACTTGATTTGAGTTTGATTGAACTTGTATATGGACTTATGATTGAAATATAAATCCATTTGCAAGTGGTTTGAAATCAAATGGGTTTTGATTCATTTGACAATTTCATATTCAAAGGAAGAATATGAATGGATTTGGGGTTTGATTTTGAATTGATTTGATTTAGTGATTGAAGTTTGTATTTATATTTGGATTCATGATTGTAGGTTTGATTGAATCATGAAAGGAAAATCAAGAGTTTAAGATTTGAAGTTGATATTGTAAGTTCAAAATTTTGGAAAGACTTAGGTTGGATTTTGAGTGGATTTGAGTTTGATTTTTGGAATTGGTTTTGATTATTTTAATTTATATTTAATTTATATATGTGAATAGAAATGAGAATTAAATGGATCATGAGAAAATTTCAAGGATTTGAAGTGATTTGATCATGATTTAGGCTGTCTTTTAGATTTGGAATTTAATTTTTGGATTTGATTTGATTGATTTGTATTTACATTTCATTTATATATGTGAATATAAATGAGAATATAAATGAGTTATGAGAAAATCCCATGAGTTTGAATTGATTTGGAGTTAAATTTGGATAAGTCCTTAATAAGTAAATTAAGGTACTTAGGAAATTTAATGAACTGAATTTGAACTTTGAGTTTAGTTTGATTGGTTTTAATTTATATTTCATTTATGTATGTGGATATAAATGAGAATATAAATGAATTAAAGAAAATCTCATGAGTTTAATTTGGTTTGATCATGATTTTAGCTAAGTCCTTAAGAGAATATTAAAGACTTAAGAAAGATTTGGACATAGGAATTTCATTCATGGATTTCAATCTTATGGCATTGATTTGAGTGTGGAGAAAATCAAATAAGATTGATTTGGAGTTTGACTTGAAGGAAGGAAGGTGAAAATGGTTCAATCCAAGGGTGGGAAAATTTTAACACCGCCCCTTATTCCTATTCTTGGTCTCTAAGGCTAGGTTGAGTGTCCACCTAATCACTATATGTGTCTTAAGACTGAGGGACTCTTAAGGTCTAAGAGAAGTCCTAGGTCTAAGATGGAGGGTTTGAGAGCTCATTCTAAAATTTGGTGCAGAGCGTGTGGTGTGGCCATAAAACACTTTGCGTATTGGTGTTGTAAATGATCAACAATATCGAAAGATCACAACCACTAATAGAGACAATGTATCTCTAACCCAAGGTATAGAAAGAATCTAGAGCTTAGTGCAATGTGACTCTACTTATGCCAAGGATATAAGAGAGGAGGGAATGATCGACTAAGGGATAGAGTATGAACCTTCCACTAGGGAAGCAGGTTCAAGTCATCCACAAGGGGATGAAAGGTTTGATTCGATTTAGGTCTCGCTGAGGAGAAATTTCCACTAGGGAAAAGAGTTGAATTTATTTTAATTTTGTTAAGTTTGAATTTTTTGAGATGAACCCTATTGGTTTGCAATGCAGGAAAGGAGCCATGGAGGCGGACCTTAGATTTTAATCTAAAGGGTAGTCACTTAATACAAAGTAGGACTAGCCAACCAAAGGATTCAATATGACAGCATGCTAGGAATAAAGCTTAATAGACACATCCTCCAAAGTAGCGACGATTCTTTGGGGGTAATCTATTGGTAAGACAATAGATTGAACCCAATCTATGGTTGACTAATGAGTGAATGTCATTGGGGGACTTAGATCGACTCACAAATAATCAAGAATAATTTAATTTTTTTTAGATTTGTTTATTTTGATTATGATGGATCCCATTGATTTGCGATGAACTGCAATAAGTAGTGGTCATGGAGGCCTAGACTTAACTCAGATTTACTAATCCAAAGGGAGTAGTCTACCAACCATAAGGTAGGACTATCCAACCAAAGGGTGAACTGGCCTGTAATGCTATCTTCAATGTGCCTCCTTTTTCCAAGCAATTCTCTGATCAATCCTTATCAGATGGTGATGTTGTGGATATGGCCAATAAATTTCAGACAGTTTTTAGAAAGAAAAATAAAACTTCTAAATCTAGAGTTCCTAACTTTGCTAGAGTTACTAGATCTGGCTCCTCTGCCCAAAAATAAATGGTTTCATTCTTTATCTAGAATGCGAGAGGGATTGGTACCCTCTCTATTAGAAATAGAATCAGTAATTTAGTTCGCTCTCATAATATTTCTTTTAGGCTATTTTGGAACCCTTTATTCTCCCTTCTAACATTGCTTATGTTACTAGAATGATTGGCTTTGGTATTTTTTTTTGCTAATTCGAGCAATAAAATATGGATTTTTTTGGAATAGTCCCTTTATTTTACAAGTTATGCATGATTTACCCTAGGTTGTAAATGCTAAAATTACTTACAAAAATTGGTGTTGCTTTGGGTCTTTTGTCTATGCCTCTTTAATAGGAATGGTAGAAGGCTTCTGTGGGAAGATCTTGTTAGTTTCTCTTCCTCTGTGAATGCTCCTTGGTTTGTGGGTGGGGACTTTAACATTATCTCTTCCTCTTCTGAAAGAGTTTGTGGTGATGCTCCTAACTTATTTTCCATGGAGGAATTCAATAACATGATCCTTGATTGTCATCTTCTACGATATTGGCTTTCTTGGGTCTCATTTCACTTGGAATAATCACAAACTTTGGCAAAGATTAGATAGGGTCCTTTTTTAACAATCACGTGGATTAACTTTTACTATTGAGCATCTTAGTAGAACCCTATCAGGACCATTCTCCCTTGATGATCACTGTAAATGTTAATGCTACTAAACTCTCCTCTCATGTCCCATTCCAATTTCAAAATATGTGGCTTATGGATGATAGATTTATGGATGTGGTTGCTAGCAATTTTGGCCTTTTAATGAAGGTGGTTTGGGTTGCAAAACTTTAGAAGACTCCATTAAATGTTTTTCATACAAAATATGGTGGAATTTTAGAAACAACCATTGGTCTCAATTTATGCTTGCTAAATATTGTGAAACACCCCTCACTTGTACTTTTAAACACGGGAGGAGGTTCAGAGAAGACTTTGTAAAATTAAGTGGAATGCTGAGAGTCTTATCTCTTGGGGTGTGAATTTGGGCTCCTCCTTCTTTTGGCAAGATAATTGGCTGGGACAAGGTTCTATTGACTCTTTGCTTAATACTCATTCCATTGTGAGGCTTAAGGTTAATCAGTTCATTACTCAAATTAATTGGGATGTGGCTCAATTAATTTCCATTGCCCCTAATGTGATAGTTGATAAAATCCATATAATTTGTCCATTACCTAATAAATCTGACCAAATCCTCTTCAAAAATTCTTCCTCTGGAGAATTTATTTTTAAGGATGTTTGGCATTCTTTTAGACTTAAAACTCAAGAGTCCTTAGTTTTCACTAAAATCTGGAATATCTCTATCCCTACCTCCTTTTCAATTTTAACTTGGCGCATTCTAAAGCATTGCATTCTTATTGATGCTACCCTTTTAAAAGAAGGCTTCCACATCCCCTCTAAGTACCAATGTTTCCTTCACATTGAAACTGTGGATCATGTGTTCATGAATGGGCCTATTGCTGTTAAGGTTTGGAGCTGGAATGATAGTATGTTTAACACTTTCCATTTCAATGGATCATTTTCTATCATGCAACTCCTTGAAACTATTTTCTCTTATACTCCTAAAGGCCATGTAAAGGTTGTTCTAGCCACTACTCTTCTGTGGTATATTTGGTTGGAAAGAAATGATGTTAAGCATCGTGATATACCAATGAACTATCATCATATTATTGCTAGAGCCAAATGTAAAATTATGACTCTTTATAAATCTGATCTTCTTACTTCCTTTAGTTTCAAAGGGTACAAATATATGGCCTTTAACTTTGGGATTAATCTTCCTTCTTGTGGATTGCTACTAACCATAAAATTATATATAGGATGAAGTCAAATTATCATGTCATTAAGGTTAACACTGATGGCTCAGTTTCTAATGGATTTTATGGTTGTGGGGGGATTTTAAGAGATTATGGTGGTCAGGTTATCTTTGCTTTTGCTGCTCCTTTAAACCTTATTCTGTATTATTTGCTGAGCTTAAAGGTCTGCACTATGGGATTTATGTCTACTTACAGAAAGGATTTTAGAAGATCTGGTTTGAAGTTGATGCTCTTCTTCTTCTTGAATTATTAAATTTAGGAGCTCATGAAAATGATGAAGTGTATTATTTACTTAACCATACTAGGAGGCTTCTTGCCAACCTAGATTATCAAATTTCTCATATTTATCAGGAAGGCAATTCTTGTACTAATTTTCTTGCTAATTGGGGAGCCAAGTCCACCTCTTTGAATATGTTCTCTAATGATGATATTCCTTCACTTTTAAGGGGGCTTGTGAATCTTGATAAAACTGGATTGCCTTATGTTAGAAATTTTTAAGCCTTTTATGATTCTTTTTCCTAAGTTTTTGAATCTGATTATGTCATTTTTTTTACCTTGTGCTGGTTTGGTCTTTATTTATTCCTTCTCAAGAACCATCACTTATTTTATTATCTGGATGTTTCCCAGTTTATGGATGGGATGGGGCTAGTCTTCCTTTCTATAGTTGTTTGCAATTTTTATCCCTTTTCCTTTCTAGTTTGCATTCTCTACTATTCTAGTAGAGGTGTTTGTTGTAGATGGAGGCTGTTGGGACCTGCTTGTTCAATTTTGGGTGTGTCCTTTTGCAGCTAGATCTTTCTGCAATCCTTTTTTGATGCTTCCCATTGTCAAGTTGGCGTTATTTCTTGCTTAATATGGGTTAGTGTTTCTTTGACTAGTTTATCTTTGCTCTTCTTCTTAACCATCATGGATAAAGTAGTTACTTTGCTGATTATGCTCATTATTTTCTATTCTCTTCTTATTTTGGTGATTACTGCTATTTCCCTACACGGTTGGGACTTCTTTTGGTCTCCTTCTCATACTATTATTGTTGTTGCTGTTTGCTTAGCAGTTCAGCTATTTTCCCTTAATATGATAGATTTTTTGGATATTTATTTTTTGATTCCTACCATCGCTCAGTTCTGGAATGACACTACCTACCTTCTCCTCTATTGGTTACATTATTTGGTTTGCTACAATGTCTATCGGTTGAATGGATTAGCGAGTTATTATGTTCAGTAACTTGATTATATCTAGTGGATTTCTGACTGCATTTTTATTCTGTTGATTGTCATTTGGTTAGCCTCATTACATGTGCCTTTGTTGTATGTGTTTATCTACTAGCTAAGGTTACTCTTGCCTCTATTAGACCTGTATAATTACTATTCTGATCTAACTATTACTAGGTGGCTATTGCTCCTGATTGGTTTTCATCACTATGGGGGTGTTTCCTTTCCTTGATGTTTCATATAGGTAGGGGGTTTTGTTGGCTATTCATTCTCATGCTATGGTGGAATACTTAGGTGATGATTCTCTCAGAAAGGATTGGTGGCATCCCTTTGCCATGCTGAATAGTATTTCCTTTCATTATAGAGTGTATTTTGCTATTGCTTGTTATACATGTATCAAAGATCATATGATTTTTCTCCGATTGTACTTAGCCTGTAGGCTATGATGGCTAGGATGACTTCACTCATAATTTGGCTGATAGTAGCACTTGTGTAACCCTTCCTTTAAAGTTTGGATGCTCTTGTTTCATTTTTATTCTATGGTAGCTAAACCTTCTTTCACACTTCTCTAAATATCTCACACTTTCATTTGTTTTTTCAATTTATTTTGTTTGTATCTCTTTACTTGTGCTAATTCCTTCTTCTAACTGTTTGCAGGTTCTGTGTTGTTTTCTTGAAGGTTCCTTCTCTGGAGGTGGCAATTACTTCTCTCATCTTCTCAAGCTTTTGCTGAGGCTATCCTCTGGCTTTTCATTTTTTGCTACTTTTCTATCTCTTACTATTTTTCTTTATGCTTTTCTATTTCCCCCCTTTTGGTTGTACTTAGATAGGGGATTCACTCTCTAGGCTGATTGTAGCTCTTCAAGCAGTAGTTCTTGAGTTTATCCCCTCTTAAGGATTGTGTAACCCCATTTTTTGTGGCAATAAAATTCCCCTACATGGGGTTTTTTTTTAAAAAACCAAAGGGGCGCCTTTCGGTATACAATGGTCAAGTTAGGAATAAAGTGTAGGGACTCACATCTTCCATAACAAGGAACCACTAGGGTGATCGACTACTTTGGGCAACAAATCAAACCTGACCTAAAGCTGACTATTGAGTGAATGTCATTGAGGGACTTAAATCAACTCAAGGGTAGTCAAAGATTAACTTTATTTTTTTAGTTTGGTTTATTTTGATAGATTATGTTGTTTTGTGATGGATGACACTAAGAAGGAGCTCAAATCAGCCTAGAACTATCTCAAATTTATTGAACCAAAGGGAGTAGCTTCTCAGCTGATGGGAGAGTTATCCAACCAAAGGAGTGCCTTTCAGCTTGCAATGATCAATTCTAGGGAAGAAAGCTTAGGGGCTCACATCTTCCACTATAAAAGACCACTGGGGTGATCGGTTTCTTTGGGCAACAAATCAAACCTGACCTAGGGCTGCACGTCAATTTGCGACAATCATGCTAGAAAGAACACGTCATGGTCTTACATCTTTCAAAGTGGAATGACTGTCGGGGTAACTTGCTTCTAACAAAATAAATTGGGGCAAGTGAAGTGAGTCTTTGACTAGGGACTTATCTCAACTCGGTGGTAGTGGACAATTCCTAGATTTCTACTAACATTGCCCTAGGATGCACCTGCTTAGGAAGGGCTTGAATTCTAATCCTGGAATTAATTTTGTTTATTCATTTTAGTTGTTTATTTATTTTATCATGGACCCTCTTTATTTGTGAGGGATCATATTGAGGAGGAGCTTATATCAGCATAGACCTATCTCAAATTTATTGAACCAAGGGAGAATGCATCCAGGCAGACAAATTCTCAATGGTGGCTACTAGGAAAGGGAATTATCAATCTAAAAGTAAACTGGTGTGAAATGGGGTCACAAAGGATGTGATCCAAATAGAGTGCTCACAGGGAGAGAGGTCGTTAAGGACTTAATCTAAAACCCCAAAGAGGATGACATTGCTAGTCATATATCCAATAGGTATTTGAAGGCTAACTCAAGGAGAAAGCGCGGGGACTCATATTTTCCAAGAGTGGTGTATCCACCGGGTGAGTCCTTGTCGGCATGATCAAACCTAACCCAGGTGCAGGGGTTTGCGATAATCTGGGAAAGGGACTCACATCCTTCCATAGAGAATTGATTCTTTGGGATGGAGTCTATCTTGCTCAGCTTGGTGATATCGACC
Organism: Cymbidium sinense; assembly: GCA_021442155.1. Classification (NCBI taxonomy): domain Eukaryota; kingdom Viridiplantae; phylum Streptophyta; class Magnoliopsida; order Asparagales; family Orchidaceae; genus Cymbidium; species Cymbidium sinense. The sequence continues at coordinate 76,199,070 of CM038232.1, forward strand.
TAGGGAGACTCTTGGTGAATGCCACTAGGGGACTTATATTCAAGCGTGAGTCGAGAAAAGGAGCCCCTACGGGGACTTATCCTAAACCTCAAAGATACCGACTAGTTAGATCATGATTGTTTAAGAAGAAAGCATGGGGACTCACATATTCTTAAGCAAAGTCAATCATGAGGTAGCTTACTGGTTGGGCAGCAAAGTCTATCATACTAATAAGGCGCTTGTTAGTTTGCAATGGTCAAGTTAGAAAGAAAGCGTGGGGACTCACATCTTACTATAGTGAAACTAATCGCTGGGATAGTCTATCTTTTGACGGCGGTATTATCAGGTGGGAGTGAATGTCCTTTGGGGAACTTATATCGACTCAAAGTTGTCAAGAGGAGAAAGGAGCCTCTTGGGGCTTATCTAAACCCCAAACATACTTGACCTAGTTAGAGCATGATGGCTAGTTCAAGAAAGCATGGGGACTCACATGTAAGCAGCAAAGTCAACATGAGGGTAGCTCTTTTGGTGAAGACTACTAATAAGGCACTGGTTGGTTTGCATTGATAAAGTTAGGAAAGCTTGGGGACTCACATCTTCAACAAGTGACCTTGAGGTGACATATGCGAGGTGTAGTATGTAAACGACTGAAGCGAGCTAATGAGTGCCATAGGGGCTTGCTCCCACATCAAAATAACTTAAGATAAAGATTTGTATTTATGTTTTTTGCATGTGTGCATGTGGAATAGGATGCCTTTGGGGACTCTTACACACACACCAAACACTGGAGATTTTGATGAAAAGGTGCCACGAATGGCAAAAAGGATTCCCACTATGAAAGGATGTTGCTTGGGTTCTCTCATAACTATCTTAGTTATGCTAATTGAAATAAGATGCCTCTTAGATTCTCTTACACCAAATCTAATAGCATCGGGAGATTATGTTTGTGTTGTGAAAGAGGGATAGGATGCCACTAGGGGACTCTTACTACCTACACAGACATCACGTGGATTCATAAGATAAGCAGCTTCAAAGAAGAATTTGATGAATGGAATCATATTTTTATTCTTTTTATTAATGATTATTTTTAAACATGATTCATTTCATGAATAATATTTCTTTAGATAGAGCCAATTAATTGGAAGCATCGGGTGGTCCCCTTTACAATCAATAAGCTGATAAGATCCTCCTTGGTAAGCATTCTCTATGACAAAGGGGCCTTCCCAAGTGGGTTGTAACTTGCCACCCATCTTTAGATGGGAAACAATTGGTCTCCTTAGGACTAACACAAGTTCTCCTCGAAAAGACTGGCGGATGACTTGTTATGAGCTTGAATCATTTTGGCTTTGCAACTGGCTTCGAGGTTTTGGCACTGGCGACTCTCCTCCAAAACTTTGAGCCCTTCTAACCACAACTTTGCATTCTGCTCTATAGTGATCTTGTTACCCAATGCTATCCTTAGTGGAGGCAGTTGAGCTTCTAAAGGAAGAATAGCTTGGACCCATACACTAAGGAAAATGCAGTTGGAGTTTGGTATGTGGTGTGATAGGAGGCTTCAACTACTCATTTCACTATTGTTTATTATCACCAGAGTCTTCTTCAGTATCAGGATGAGAGTTTTGTTGAATGCTTATGCTAATCTATTTGCTCTAGGGTAGTAGATGGTGGAGTATTTCCATTCTATACCATGTCTTCTGGCAAAGCTATTGATGTTCATACTTTTGAATGCAATATCATTATCGAATATAATTCATGAGGCACCCAGAACCTTGATATGGTTCTTAAATTGAAGCACATGTTGGTGACCTCTCAGAGTGGAATGGTTTTACCACTTGGAAAATGTCATGGTAGTATTGAGTTGAATCGATGACCTTGGAAGAAAGAGGATGATTGAACACCTGATATGGTACCCCAACACTCAAATGGCCATGAAGCCAATGTAGGGTGTAGAATGTTGGAGTGGTTGGTGGAGGACCACCATGCACACATTATAATGGAATCTAGCTACATCCATGCGATCTTCGAGAGTATCCAAATTAAACGATCTTCATCTTCATCTTTAGACAGTTGATGTATGCTCCGCCAGACTGAGTGTACCGGTTATAATTCCATAGCTTCATGTTTGTCTAAACATTGTAACCACATTTGGTTGAATGATCGGTGGTATAGGGTGCCATTAACAAGAGCGTAGGAGAGAGCTTTCTATTTCACCTGATGGGCTTGTGACTTTTCTCTAGGTAGTTTGCCAGTGTTCAAATAGTTTATGAATGGTTGCCTCTAATCATGCTCCTTGTCCATTTTGGACAAGTCTCCCCTTCAAGAGATGAGTTCAACATCAATAAGGGATAGAGACTTGTCAATTTTGCAAGTTTTTCCCAAAACATTGCCTACCGTTCTTTGCTCGGGGAACAGATGGTGACTTGAAATTTGGTCAAGCGGCTTCATGGTATACTGTGTAGTAATGATGATGCTTGGGTTTTGGGACGGTAGGACTGACAATGGTTGATAAATAACAGATAATTTCCAAAGATGTTGATGTTCTTGACACTGATAGTAATGGCTAACTCTAGACCGGCAATCAGAGCCTCATACTCATCTTTGTTGTTGGTGCAGGGGTTGGAAAGATAGTATTATAACCTCATCACATCACGGCCTGGAGTTAGAAGAACTATTCCTACCCCTGCCTTTTCTATGAGAATAGATCGTAGTGCTTCCCCTTTGAGAAAAGCTACACTATCAAAATACATCTCCCATCGGCCGGTTATTGACCTCTAAGTTCATGATTTGTTCATGGAGATGCGTCATTAGAGAATCGGGAAGTGGGTGTGTTACTAAGAAATCTGTTAGTGCCTATCTTTTTACTACATGGAGGGGTATGAATGTAATATCAAATTGTGAGAGAATCATGGACCAATGAGTCAAATGTTTGGATACCATTGGCCATGTCATGAGATACTACAGTGAATTTATTCTGAAGATCAAGTTCATCTTATGAGAAAGCATAAAGTGTCATAGCTTTTGGCAAGCAAAGATCAAAGCTAGGAAATGTTTCTCAATAGGTGGGTAGTTCACTTTAGCAAGAATCAAATAACGGCTGAGGTAGTAGAGAGTGTTCTCCTTCCCTTCATCATTGGCTTGGGTCAACAGAGCGTTGAGAGAGTCATCTAATGCAGTAGTGTAAATGATGAGTGGCCTGCTTGGGATAGGGACTACTAGAACTGGCAGCTTCACCAAATACTGTTTGATGTCTTCGAAGGCATGCTGGCACTTATCATCCCACTTAAACTTGGCATCCTTTTTGACAAGGGCTGAAAAAGCTTGCATCTCCCGGTTGGAGATAAAGCATCTTTCACCATTGTCAGGTGAAAGGATGCGAGTTGAGTTAAACTCTTAGGAGGTGGCATTTCTAAAGATAACTTGAATCTTTTAGGGATCAATTTCTATTCCTGTTGAACAACAAACTCGAATTTTCACGAAGCTACTCAGAACACTTGAGGATTCATTTTGAGGTTATATTATCATAACCATTTGAAAACTATCCCTCAAAGAGATAGTCCTCTTTTTCTGCTCTTGACTCTTAGATCATCAACATTGCACTCGATGATGGATGAGTTCATTGAAGATCGAGTCATGGCCATTGGTATGTACCAATAGTATTTTTAAAATTTGAAAGGCATGACTATATTAGAAGATTTTTGATGGGTTTGGAAAGTAGTATTTCTTTCATCTTGAGGAGACATTTTGATTTGGTTATAGAGAATTATCCATGAAGGCAATACTACATAAGATGAAGGCAATCTCCACCATTAACTCGGTATAGGAAGAAACTCATCACTTGGGATGCCACCCTAGCATATATAGTCTTCTTCTTAATGACCAACTAGCCTAACCAGGTAGCAGGATCTAAGAATGTAGAGCAGTTTCCTTCGCACTAGAATCTTTCAACTCATTCAATAGCTACTTGTCATTAGCTACTTGTATTATGTGCGTGGATTCTTCTTCGAGATTTCTTTAAGCTTAAACTCTCAATAGAAGTCATTAGCATCTCTTCATTTGGTGCCTCTTTGATTTGGATCTATCAGGGTTGATTTCTTTAAGCTTGAAGTTTATAAATGAATTCTTCAAGGTTGGGGTTGTGTAGAAGAACTATCGAGACTCAAATGATTGGTAAGCTCCTTCGCGGTAATCATCATCATCGATTGAACCCATCATCCGAATCTAGTCAGCTCTTGATTGTGCTTCCCCCTTGTATTATTCCATAGCTTTTTTGAAGTACTTTGACCTATGCTTGGACCATGTGTGAGGAACTAAACCTTTCGTATAGATTATGAATGAAAAGTGGGTAAAGTAAAATGGTAATTCCATTAATTCTTTAAATGAATCCTCCTCAGTTACATCAACTTAGGGACTTAAGGATGATGATCCCAAAAGATTCTTTGCTTCATGTCCTTTAGAAGACTTAGGGAATTCCTTAACTATCAAACCTTCAACTTTATAAGGATGAGGTTAGAATTTAAGGTTCCCAATTGCTGCCTAATAGTTTCACATAAACCATTCAAATATTTGCTTTGTTTGGAGGCTGATCTTCATCTCTATCGGATCAAAGTCACTTTCAATAGAACCGAGAGGGTTACATTAGGTATACTCATCCTCAGATTCCAAGTCCATGTGAATAGTAGGGGTACTCTTATGAACTGGAACATGACCTCTATTGGCTGATGGCCAACTAGGGGGTCTCCCACCTCTGGAACTACCTCTATTTCAGCCTTTGCCACTACCTGGTGGGGGTTGAGCCATCCTACCCACAGGACCATATGATGGAATGAACTGTGGGTGGAATGTCTTGGATCTATTTCTTCTTCAATTCCCCTTTCTTGTTCACTTGGACTTTTATTTTCTTTTATTTTCTTTTTTTATCTTTTCTTTTTCTTCATTTTCTTTTTCATTTGTGTTTGCATTTGAATTTTATCCAAGTTCATGAGAATGGGTGCTTTGAGGAAGATAGTCGGTTGCATCCTCATAAATCTCAACCTCTCTAACTGAAAATGGCTTTTCATCTCTATTAACATGGTATTTAATCCCATCTTTCCTGAACTTGATGCACTAATGGAGGGAGGATGGAATGATCTTGTTCTGATGTATCCAAGGCTGACAAAGCAAAATAGTGAACAAAATATTCAAATCGATGATGTAAAACTTGGCTTGAGTCTTCCAGCCACCTATCTCCAAAGGTAACACTATAGAACCTAAAGCCCACTCACCTTGGTCATTGAATCCTCTTAACATCATCCGATCTCCTCGGAGTGTGGAGATGTCGATCCTCAAGTAGGCAAGGGTCTTTAGACTAATAATGTTACCTAAATCCATGAGAACTCTAGAATGTAACTTCCATGTCCAGTCAATTATGATGTAGAGAGGGGCGGTTGTGCTCCAAGTCCCCTAGAAGAAGGTCTTCATCTGTGAAGGTGATCCCTTGAGCTTGTTTTGTATAATATGCTTTTTCACCTATAATGGTCAATTGAGCTAAGCATATTTCAAGATCAAGGAGATCCTTGATTAGTGATTCCCTCATTTCTTTGGATAAGACAAGGGCATCTTAACAGATGGAAACTTTCTTAGATGAAAGCGACATTGTGGTCCACCTTGGTTGGTCCTCCAGCATATCAATGTTAGAGCATCCTGTGGAAGGGCTTCTCGATCTTCTATACCAATGACTTATTTCCCTTTATCTTGAAGTGCTGCCCTAGGAGGTAGAACCTTGCAACTACAGAGGTTGACTTCAGTGATCTCTTGTGGCAGGGTAATGGAAGGTTCTACTTGCACATCAGGCTCACCTAAATCTTCTCCTATGGACCCTCAAAATTGGATGATTCCAAGTCTATCTCAAGAGGTGAACCCATAATATTCAGAGTAGGAAAGTCCAACTCACAGATGAGGAAGATTAGAATTGTTTATATTATTTTGACTTGAAGAGTTATCATTAGGAATAGAAGAAGACAATCCATCAGTGATACAGATGTAATTCAAACTAACTTTATTCTTCAATTTCTTAGAATTACTTGTAGGTATAAAGTAGAATTCAAGTAAAGTGAGTGGGGTAAGGGATTTGAAGCCCTTATCCGTCGATACAAGAGTTATGCTAGTAGAAGAAGTAGAGCTAGATGAAGTGGAAGAAGTCGTGGAGGCTACAATAAGGCGGATCTGGGGCTGGTATGCTAATGCTATCTCGGGATGACATATCTTTGCTCTGGAGCTCCCCTTTCCTAGAGTTGGCACGGTAAGCAAACTTGCAAACCTTAATGTCGAGGTTTGGTGACTCAAGGGAAAGCTTCTTGATCTTGGATGATGGTCTTAGAGATTTTGGATAAAGAAATATCCCAACCTTTTTTTATTTTGGTAGGATCGCATGTATCCCCAAGGATTACCCAAATGGAACTGAATGGTTATTCCACAAGGTATTCCTTTGGGATAACTATAGCACTGGTCTTGAAACTATATTCAAACCAGTCCTTGAATGTGAAGCAATCCTCCAAAACATGGCCTAGCATATGGTGGTAGCGACAAAAGTTTAGATCATGACTTTTGCTTACTTCCTCCGGTCTTCTAGGCTTGGGTAGCTAAAAATCAGGCTTCTTTAAGTGATTTTTAAAGATCTTCCTGATTACCTCCCTCTTAAAAGAATAAGGTATGTTAAGCTTATCTAAAAGAGTATGTGGACCATACCCAGCTGGGTGGCCGGGTAGAAGTGTCCTTCTTTGGTGGTGGTATGGTGATGTATGGCTAGGGAGTGGAGGCTGTTGTGGATCTTGGGTGAGGCTACCGATGGTGGTAAAGAAGGTGTAGGCTATTGAGGTCGTGGTCTCTCAGACTGATCTCTAGCTGGCTGCTTCCCCTTATCTACCATTGTGAGTGCTCCTGGTTTCTTCTCATAGACCTTTTGTGGCTTTGCTTTAAGTAATCGATTTTGAAAAGGCAACTATCCTATTCCTTGCCAGATTAAATTTGATTAGCTCTGATAGTGAAGCCCTTAAGCATGCATGAAGGGGGCCATGGATATTCTTCAAAAGAAACTCAATGGCATGTTGAGATATTTGTGGTTCACACTTCATACTCGGTTATGCCATCGAATATAATCAACAAGGGACTCAGGTCTTTGTTGTGCTACAACAAGATCACCTATAGTAACCCTTTTCTGAGCTCCAGCAAACCTCTTGATGAAGAGTTGCTCTAACTTAGCAAATATCTTTACTGAATTATTGGGCAGTTCAACATACCAATTAAAAGCAATACGCTGCTAAACAAAGAAAGAAAAGCATCACACCGGTTGCAACCCTAAAATGTGCTATATGTTGCTTTGGGTTTTCACTGCCATCACAGCTTTTGAAGGAAGGTGGCACAAAACCCTTGAGATATTGGATAGCATCAAATTCCTTTGGGTAGGGTCTACCCTTTGGAAAAGATGATCCACCCCGGGCTTGAGCCAATGCTTCCTTTACTTGCTAGTCAACCATGGATTTTATGTCTTTTTTTTTGTATGGAGGTACTTTTCACTACCTTCTTATATAGGCTAATGTTACCTTGCTCAATGGGAGGTAAGGTCATGGTGATATACACCACTATATCGATGTCGACTATAAAGGATGAACTAATGGGGCTTATTTTTGAAGCACTGAAACTACTGCTAACAAGTCTTCTAACTATCATGCCATCCTATCTATCTACTCATATTTCTACCTCAACTGATGTCAGAGGTGTTGGGCTTATTGTGCAGTGTCTTCCTGATCAACCTCATCACCTTCCATGGCCTGCTGCTCCCTAAGAAAAGATCCTCTAGTATCAACCATATAGACTCCAGTTGAGTCTCCCAACTAGTCATCTTCGTTGGGATCAAAGCTAACTTTCTCCTCATCTGACCAATCGTACCCTAGAATTTCTTTCTTTTCCATGAAATAATGATCCACTATCTCATCTAAAGAATGATCAATCTGTGTAGGTACAAATATCTTCAACTGATCGGTGTGATCACTATTGTGCACTGAGAGGGAGTTAATCCTATGTGGATTGTACTCACTAGATGAGAGATAATCCTAACTACCACTAGGTATGAAAGGTGTGACATTCCTAGGATGTTCCACTATCCTTGCAGTGGACTATCACCGCCACCTGCCATCTCCATCTCTGTCTGTCTTGGGGGAGTTCAAGGGACCATGATGCTTGGGGTCACCACTCTTACCTGCCAGAAGGTTAAACAGAGCTTGACCTCACCATAATGGGTGGTGTAGATGGGGAAGGATCTCTCGGCCATAGCCGGATCACCAATGGGGTGCGCTTCTCCCCGGATATGGCCTTCATGGCCTTTGATGGAACTGGAAATGTTGTGACCTAAACTGGTGATGGTGAACGAGGGGTAGAGTAGTGTGGTGGAGACATCACTGACTCTCTATGCACAAGAGCTATCCTCCTGCGATGACTAGTCCCAGTAAGTAAGATTTGTTAGTATGTTCAGCACGGGTAGCGTGTCGAGCTAGAAAATCAATAAGTGCAGAAGCTGTCGATTGGTGACTAAACCTTCACCTCTCCCTACTAGTAATGTGAGCTGTATGGGCCTCTCTGGCCCTCTCCTGGTGGATATGTTTCTCCACACTATGGGGGATAATGGATCTTAGATCAAATTGAGCTCCGACTCACGAACATCGATAGCACTACACAGCAAGATTGATGAGGCACGTCTCCCGCTCCTAGCCATCTGCACCACATGTGTGATGTGAGAATCCACCTAACATCCTCTCTAGAGAGGATGGAGAACCTGTAACAGGTGAAGTGAGGAGGAGGAACTCCTCAATGGTGAATGCCTATCTCCCTTACAATCCTAGTGTGATACCACTAGATCATACTATTTTTATTCTTATGCTCACCCTTGGGATGAGGGTGAGGCTAGACTCATACTCAAAAGTGGAGGCAATCCCGTGGGGAGCCTTACCCTTGGAGGGTAAGAGGGTGTGAGCCTTCCGGGGTAACGAGAAACCATGGGGTGCACTAAAACTATGGTTGTGCTAGTTTTACTTCTAAATCACATTGGGGACTACTTTCTTCTTCAGCGAGGATATGTTAGACTTGGAGGGTAGTTCAATCTAGATGACTAACTTCTACCCGGTCAACGTGATCCTACTGACGGTCATTAGGGGAGTGCCCTCACATGTAAGCCTCGCTACCTCGAATCCCCTACCGAAGTGGATAAGATGTGTATGATCCAATCAGGGAAAGTTGGCTTGGTCTAAAGCCAAATTCATACCATGAGGGAAGGTGAAAATGAATTTCTATAAGCCGGCCATCTCAGATCAACTATGAAGATTGGAAAAGCAGCGTCCTCAGCATGGATTGTGAGAATCGCAATAAAAAATGAGTCTTTGATTTTTTTGAATTTGAAAATTTGAACCCACATCCAACAACTTGGAAGTGTTAAGTGGGGTTCAAATAGATTTGAGAATTTGATTGAAAGAGGAATTTTGAATATGAATCCAACTTCAACAAATTTGGGTATGTTGAAAAGTGGATTCAAATATTTTGAGAAGGGTGCTTCCATAGGTTCATGTTTGTTTGAATTTAGATTTTCTTTTAACTTGAAGACCCTTTCCTTTAACAAATTTGTGTATGTTAAAGTAAGGGTCAATTGATTTTATTTTTTTCTCGTGATTTTGGAATTTTCTTTACTTAGCAAATTTGGGTATGCTAAGTGAAGTGTTTGAAAATGGTTGTTTCTTTTTGTGAATTATTATTTTTATTTTTGGAAATTTGGAATTCCCACTTAGCAAATTTAGGTATGCTAAGTAAAGAACCCAAGTGTGTTTTGTTTGATTTTTGAAAATAGGATTCTTAGAAAATTTGGGTATGCTAAGAAAATCCTAAGTGTGTTTTGTTTGTTGGATGTTTTGATGTTTGAAAGAGTAGGATCCTTAGCAAATTTAAGTATGCTAAGGAAATCCTAATGTGTTTCATTTTTGTTTTGATTTGTTTGAAAGTGGAGACTTTACTTTCAGCAACTTTGGTGTGCTAAGGTTGAAGTCCCACTTAGTTTTGTGAAATGGAAATTTCAATTAGAAAATTTGTGTATGCTAAATGAAATTCTAAATGATGTGTTCAAAATTTTGATTTAGTTTGGTTTGAAAAATGGAAACTTATCCTTAGCAAATTTGGTATGCTAAGGAATAAAGTTCCAAAGGTGCTTGAAGATTTTTGTTTTTGGCTTTGGAGACTTCACTTAGCAAATTTGAATATGCTAAATGAAGTTCCAAATGTATTTGAAAATATTTGGCTTTTGGGTTTGGAGACTTCACTTAGCAAATTTGAGTATGCTAAATAAAGTTTCAAAGTTGTTAGGAAATTTTGGATTTTGGATTCGGAGACTTCACTTAACAAATTTGAGTATGCTAAATGTATTTTTTTTTTATTTTGATTTGGAGACTTTACTTAGCAAATTTGAGTATGCTAAATGAAGTTCCAAAAATGTGTGAAATTTTATTTTTATTTTGGATTTGGAGACTTCACTTAGCAAATTTGAGTATGCTAAATGAGGTTCCAAATGTGTTTGAATTTTTTTTTATTTTCTATTTAGAGACTTCACTTAGCAAATTTGAGTATGCTAAATGAAGTTCCAAATGTGTTTGAAGAATTTTTTTATTTTGGATTTGGAGACGTCACTTATCAAATATAAGTATGCTAAATGAGGTTCCAAATGTGTTTGAATTTTTTTTTTTTGGATTTGGAAACTTCACTTAGCAAATTTGAGTATGCTGAATGAAGTTCCAATGAGTTTGAATTTTGAAAATATGATTGTTAATTTTCAATTTTTGAAAAGAGGACTTCCATTCAACAAATTTGGGTATGTAAGAATGGTGATCAAATTATTTTTGAAATGTAAAAAAAAAATTGTTTTGTGTGTGATTATTGCTTCTTGAAAGAGGGAATTCCAACTTAATCATATGTAGGATATGTTAAAGTGGGATTTCCAAATGATATTATTTTTAGTTGGGAATGAAATCTTCATTTAATAAATTTGAGTATATTAAATGAAGATGTTCATATGTGCTTTTGAAAAGTTTAATTTTATTTGGAAATGAAATTTTCATTCAATAGGTGCGAGTATATTGAATGGAAAGGTTCATGTGTGCTTTTTGAAAACTTTATTTTTGATTTTGATTTTGTTTTTTTGGAAAGATGATTGGTCATTTATTTTGAAAATGAAATCTTCATCAAAGTGAATTGAAAGAAGATGTTCATTTATGTTTTTGAAATAATTAATTTTATTTGAAAATGAAACTTCCACTCAATAGGTGTGGGTGTATTGATTGGAAAGGTTCATGTGTGCTTTTTGAAAACTTTATGATTGTGATTTTTGGAAAGATGATTGTTCATTTTATTTTGTAAAAATGAAACCTTCACCAAAAATGAATTGAGGGAAGATACTCATTTGTGCTTTTGAAAAATTTAATTTTACCTGAAAATAAAACTTCCATTCAATAGGTGTGAGTGCATTGAATGGAAAGGTTCACATATGCTTTTTGAAAACTTTATTTTTGATTTTGATTTTTGGAAAGGTGATTGTTCATTTTAAAAATGACATCTTCATCAAAATGAATTGAAGGAAAATGTTCATTTGTGCTTTTTGAAAAATTTTGTTAGTTTTATTTTTGAAAATTTCTACATGTAATAATTATGAGAATTATTAAATGAGGGTGATTTAAAAAAATTTTGTGGAAAATATTTTATTATGTGCATTTTTGAAAATGGTGCTTTTTGAAAAGCAAGATTTTTATAAAAAATTTATTTTGTTTTTATTATTTTAGAATGAACCTTTCCTTATCATAAAAATGATAAGAAGGAAGTCTTTAAATGTTTTCCTTTTATTTATATCTTCTTATTTTTACCCATTGGAGAACCTAATGGGGGCTTTAAGATCAACACGGAGTGAGGTCCTAAAACCTAAAGATGTTGGCTAACTCAACTTAAGAATGAAATAAGCTAAGTGCCAATGGAAAGAAAGATAGTCTGGAATTCATACCAATGTACAAACTCACTATCGATACTCAAAGACAATGATCATTTACTAAATATGGAGAGAGGAACCATCCCAAGTGAAGTCTCCAGAAAAATCTATAGAGAAAAATTTCTATTTTGTCGCCTTCAATCTGTGGATGAATAAGGCAAGAATATAAAAATTCATCTTTTTTGGGATTGCGGATCCGGATGTGTTTATTTAGGTGATGGTACATCATCAAGGAATATGTACTATCTCGAAGATAAAAGTCACTACCCTTTAATGAACCTAATCACCTCAATAAGGACTCCTAAGGACAATGGGTCTACATATGTACGGAGATTCTTCCCTTTTAGAAAGTAAAGTAGAGTTTATTTTAAATGGGTTTGTTAAGTTCCCCTGGGAAAGCCCCATAATTACATCCCTAAGGATAGATCCAGGAATACTCTACGTAAATGATGTTATCTTCAAAGATTTCAATAAGAAAGGACTATCAATGGGTTAGTTTATTTTGAAAATAAAGAATAATAGAGAGGGAGTTATTAGCCAAAAGATAGATAAGTAGGAGATGCAATGCTAGGAAACTTAGCGAGCATCTCAAACTATCCAATGGTTGGGCTTTACATTTTTGAAATTGATTTAATTTCTTTGAGTTCCATTTTCATTAAAAATTTAGGGCATATGATACCACAACACAAGATTATGAAAATGCCTAAAAGGTGAGGAATTAAGCTTATAGCCCACAAAGGAGAGAAGCAACCTTAGAACCTAAAGCTATGAAGCTTTGACGGGGGTCGAAAGCACAACCTAAATCTAAGGTGAAAATGGGTAATTAGTTTGCCTCCACAAGAGAGGACAAACCACCCCACTGCTTGGACTTACAACCACTTGGGGGTAGCTGCCAACTAACTCCACCTACAATTTTAAATACATGTAGGCAAGTCATATGCTTATGCAAGATAGCTAGGCTATTATTTATGTAGAAAGAGACTAAGCCTAAAAGTCTCTCCCTAAAGACACTATATCATATTAGGACATTGTTAAAATGACATAAATCTAATGTAATTTAGATTTCATTTTATTTTCATTTTAGATAATTATTTTGACTCAATTTAGGATTCATATGCAATGCATGAAATAAAGTTATTGGCCAAAATCAGCGAGAAGGGAGGAGGTGTGTTTCCACCATGTCTCTCAAAGGTCAAGCCAAGTTTCTCTAGCAAAGATGGAAGCCCTTCAATCAAGAGTGAAATAAGATGTATTTGTGCATGATATTATAAGAGGAATACTCATCCAGCTAAGAGGTTCCTAATTCTTTTATCTTGATTTTAGCTTAAGCTTTAGGTGAGGTTATGAGTTCTTTATTTTTAGTTTTAGATTGTTATGTTTTGGTAAAAGATTTAATTTTTTCCTAAGATCCTAATCCACATCCAGGCCATACATAAAGTAAGGAAGAAACTAGGAAAAAGATGACACTTAATTCAAAAGCTAAATAAATCATCAATCAATTTATAAAAATCAAAAAAAAGAATAGAGGTTGTTGTATAGATACACACAAACCAAAATAAAAATTGGGTAGCGAGTGCTACCCTTTATGAATTACAAATGAATTAAATTACAATTAAGCAAGGAATTCACTGTTATGCGGGTCTTCAAGTTTCATTTCTTCATTCTTCTTTTCTTCTTTCTTCTTCTTTTCTTCTTTCTTCTTTGGTTCCTTCTTTTGGGTGGTTGGTAGGTGGATGCTCCAAAGATTTCTTATATCAAAAGCATTTATATTTTTATTTATTATAGCGCCCCTTAAGCATAATCTCCTACAGAAAATAATGGCTAGACTAAGATCATCCTATCATTCATTCTGCAGGCATACATCCTAACATTCAGTCTAAAAATATATCACAAAATAAAAGCAAGTATCAAACCATGCACCGCCCCCTAACCTAAAGCTAGAAGTGGTGACTTAACCTAATGTGTGTGCTTTGGAGGTTTGTGTGGTATGCTTAGCTATGGCTTTAAGTTAGAATTTTCTAAGTTTGAAGCACATTCAACTTAGAGGAGGGTTTCATTTAAGTGATTTAATTATTTTGGATTGATTTTATTTCATGTTTTGATTAGGTTCAAGTGAATTCTACAATTAATTGCTAAGTTACAAAGAGAGGAAAAGAGAAGAGAACTTCTCTTTCCTTCCTTAACCTAAGTAATTTCTAAAGTGGATTCATATTTTTAGTTTTGTTTAATGAATATTTTAATTAAGTTTTTTATTAATCCTAAGTTTAGGTGAACTCTAAATAAACCTATTCAAAAAGAAAGTCATTTTAAGATTAAATAAAATAACCCAAATTCACAAAACATACATCACTTCAGTTCTTTCCCAACATGTATAACATGCATATGAATGAATCCTAAACATATTTATACACATAAATGAGAATGTTCAACACACTTTATGATGTATGCTAAATAATTTATTTAAGGAAATTTGGAAGTTTATGATGCATGATTTTCATTAAGTAGAAAAGGAGTTTCTTATCCAATTTTTACATGCACTCATGAAAGTAAGAAATGCATAAGTGAGTACAACGTCATTGTTAACCAGAGGTGTAAGGTACAAGATCTACTTAGGACTACTTAAAGCCTCGCAACCACAGGGTTGTCCAGACTAATATACCACTTTCCTAAAATACAAACATGTGTATAAAAGAAATGAAATGGAAAACCAAGAGTGCAAACAATTTGTATTAGTTGACTTGTTTTGTTTATGCAATTTATATGAGCAAGCATAGGTTTCCTTCTTAAGTGATAGTATAATAATGAATAGGATATGGAATTAGGCAAGTTTTAGGTTCTTTTTAAATGAACCATACATCTTACCAAATCCTATTCAAAATTATACTCAAAGAGGAAAGAAGGAAAACTTATACTAAGCACATCTTTATATTCTCTCACATGCAAGCTTACAATTAAAATATAAGTAGCACACTTTTAGTTTTGATAATTGATTCATATGTTTTGTAAATAATTTGAATTTAATACTAATAATAGCCACTCATATTTCTAATTTATCCAACACATGCAAATTTGACATAAAGTAAACATTTTCATTTCAAATTTGAATTTTGAAAAGTATGAATGCATGAAACCACATGACACACATATTAAACATGTTAGGGAAAGAACTAAAGCAATGAAAGCATGTAAATACATTCACTTTAATTAAATCCTAAAGATAATCTTATGAAATAAGAAAGCTTAAAATCAAAGTTCATTTAGAATGATTTTTGATTTTTGAATTTGATTGAATTTTGAAAATGTGAGGGCTTTGCTGTTCCTAACCCATTCCCACATGTGTTTGATATATATATATAGTTTAATTTTTAGATGATTAGATTCATTTTAAAATTTGATTAAGTCAAGGTATGAATTAAGCATGTTAATTAACCCTTATCTACACCACTTTAGCATAGTTAACCAAGTAATTATGATCCAATGAGATGATATAAAAATTCACAAAGAATTTAAACTTGCAATGCACCTATGAAGAAAAGGGCCTAATGCAATTTGGCTCATGATTAATGATTAATTAAACTAAGGGGTTTAATTTAAGTAATTTCAAAACACCCCTCACACATATAAATTGGGTTTTGATTTCCTTAATTGAACTTAGGCTCTTTCCTAAGCATCTAGCCAAAGTAGATTAATTAAGTTCTAGAAGGTTTTAGAATTTTTAGAAATTAATTAAGAGGTAATTAATGTATGTAATTAAAGAAGATTAAGAAAGAAGGGAGTTTAGAATAAGCTTAGGAAATACCCCAAAATTATTCTAAGCCTCCTATTAACTGGATCCTTAATCAACTTCAATAAAAGATTAAAACACTAATCACACCCTTAATTATCCTTAATTACATTAAGGGAGTAATTAGATGAAATTTGCAATTCCCCAATTAAGCCTTTAAAAATCCCAAGAAAATTAGAGAGAGGAAGTCATCCCCAAAACATACCCAAAAGTTTATGAATAATCAGGGATTAATTAAGGAGAAATTAGAAAAATAAGATTTCCATTAAAAACTAAATTTAGAAAAAAAAATATAAAATTCAAAATCTATTAAAATTCATTTTAGAATATTCTAGATGGAATTATCTTTCAGTTGAACTTTACCTCATAATTTTTTGATTTCTATTTAGGGAGATATGAATTTTTCAAGCTTAGGGGATTAATAAGAATTAATTAAAACCTATTTAATCCCTTTAGCCCCAAACATTTGGTCATGTGATGTTACTAAAACACATCACATCATGGGGTGGATGTGGGATACCATCGGTCCAGGATCGAACGACCAAGAATCACCCATGATTTTAAAAGGGTAAAAGGATTTATAAAACATGCGGTTAATCTCAACCGTCCATCCAAAATGCGCAGATGGATGGCCAAGATCACCCTATTCAATCTCCATGATCAAAGGTGATCGAGCTTTCCTCGATAAAACTTGCACACACCATCACAAAGCATAAAAGATCACATTCAACGATGGAATTCTCATGCCATGAAACTTTCTTGCACAAAGGACCAACACCTCCTATGTCTAATGGTCAAAAAATTCTATACCTTGCTGGAAGTGATCACTAGTGCTCGATTCCCTTGGATGAGTTTCTTCTAGTCAAGACGAAGCTGTGCTGAAAGTTTGAGCTCTTGAGATTTAGTGGATGGCTCTATGGACCAACACCTCCTCCTCTTGCTTGCGACTTTGATCAAATTGAACTCCTCCTTGCCTTGGGAACTTGTGTGAAAGCTTGGGTGCACTCGACTTGATCCCCAGGGGTGTGCAAAGAGGGTGTGGGAGTGTGGAAGAAGTTTGGAAATGAGTGAGCACCTCTTTTTAAATCACTCTTAAAATCTTAGGATTGCTCTCCAATGGCTCTAACACTCCCTTACTCAATCAACAATGAAGATGTTGAATTCAAATGGAATTAGGGGGTATATCTCCCCATGGCAATCAGCTATGGGTACCATTTTGATCCAATTAACCATATGGAAAGGGTTATTTAGGCTTTGTTTGGCTGGCACATGCTGGGAGCTTAAGAGTGGATTGGTAACCTCCCATGTGCTTCAAATCTAATGGAGGAGGTTTTAATTAAATTTGAGCTAATTGGGTTTGGCCTTGGGTCTTTTTGGGTTTATTCAAACCCATTGGGTTGGCTGCACCACTCTCCATAGGGTTCACTTGACCTATTAGGAAGGTATCAAGTTGATATGAAGAGGGCTTGACCAAATTCCCCATGGATAAGACCAAAATGTGTTCTATGGCCTAGGGGTAGAATGGTCATTTTGCTAAATTTTGAATTTGAATATGTTGGGTATGTTAAGAAAATGGGTTTGGCTAAGTTTCATTGGATTTGGAGTTCATTTGATATGGTTTGGCCAATGTTGACCCATTTAGGTGAAAATGGGTCAACTTAGGTCAAGTTGACCAGTTGGTCAAATTGAGTCAAACCAAGGGTTGGGTCAAGTTCATATGACCATTTGAAAAATTTTTGTGGCTTTGGTTTGATTCAATTTTGTTTAGTTTTGAATTTTGCTCATATGACATCATTTAGGCCAAATGGGTCAAGTTGACCAATTTGACCCATTTGACCTATTTGGACTAGGTCATGGGTAGGTTTGGATTTGGATAGTCATATGAAGTGGATTGGTATCTTTGTTTCCAATCAATTTTGGTTAAGTTTGATTTTTTCTCAATATGATCCCTTTAGGTCAAGTTGGGTTCAAGATCAATTGGGTTAGGTTGGGTCTAGTTGGCAATTGAGGCTTTGGTCAGGTTCAACAAGTGATTTGGAATGAACTTGAGCCATTAGTTTGAATCAATTTATCTTAGATCAAGTTTTGACACATTTTGACTTTTTAGGTCAAGTTGGGTCAAATTAGATCAAGTGGCCAATTGGGCTAGGTTAGGCTCAAATGTTGACTTGGTCAAGTTCAAACATAGTTCATGAATGAACTTAGATCAATGATTTCAATCAATTTGGCCTATGGTGAATTTTAGCTAGGTTAGATTTCATTTTTGCTAAGTGTTGACTTGGTCTACCCTTAGGTTTGACTTACTTTGACTCAATTTGATTGATTGATCATCCCATGATGATTATTGATCATATGTGAGTTTGATTCAATCCAATTTAGTTAGGATTAGAATTTGGCTCATAAGGGCACTTTAGATCACTTTGGGTCAAGTGAGCCTAAGTGGGTCAAATAACTTAGTCAAAGCTTGATTTGAGTTTGATTGAACTTGTATATGGACTTATGAATGAAATATAAATCCATTTGAGTGGTTTGAAGTCAAATGGGTTTTGATTCATTTGATAATTTCATATTCAAATGAAGAATATGAATGGATTTGGTTTGATTTTTTGGATTTTGATTTAGTGATTGAAGTTTGTATTTATATTTGGATTCATGTTTGTAGGGTTGATTAAATCATGAAAGAAAATTAAAGTTTGGCTTGATTTGAAGTTGATTTGGCTAAGATTTTGACTTGACTTGAAAGACTTGGTTGGATTTTGAGTGGATTTGAGTTTGATTTTTTGGAATTGGTTTCATTTTTTGAATTTATATTTATATATAAATATAAATGAGAATATCATGAAAATTTCATGGATTTGAAGTGATTTGATCATGATTTAGGCTAAGTCTTTTAAAATGAATTTAAAGGACTTAGGAAAATTTTGGAGTTTGGAGCTTGAATTTGGGACTTTGGTTTGATTGATTTATATTTATATTTCATTTATATATGTGAATATAAATGAGAATATAAATGAGTTATGAGAAAATCCCATGAATTGGAATTGATTTGATCATGATTTAGGCTAACTCCATTAATGAAAAATTAAGGACTTAAGAAGGATTTTAGATTTGGAATTTAATTTTTTAATTTGATTTGATTTATTTTTATTTATATTTCATTTATATATGTGAATATAATGAGAATATAAATGAGTTATGAGAAAATCTCGTGAGTTTGAATTAATTTGGAGTTGATTTTGGATAAGTCCTTAAGAAGAAATTAGGAACTTAGGAAATTTCATTAGCGAATTTGAATTTTGAGTTTAGTTTGATTGGTTTGAATTTATATTTCATTTTATATGTGGATATAAATGAGAATATAAATGAATAATGAAAAATCTCTTGAGTTTGATTTGGTTTTATCATGATTTTGGCTAAGTAAGTCCTTAGAAGATTAAAGACTTAAGAAAGATTTGGACTTAGGAATTTCATTCATGGATTTCAATCATGGATTTCAATCATATGGCATTGATTTTAGTTTAGAAAATCAAATAAGATTGATTTAGTTTTACTTGAAGGAAGGAAGGTGAGGAATGGTTCAAGCTAAGGGTGCAGGAAATTTTCTAACACCCCAAGGCATTCCTATACTCTTCTAAGTCTCTAGGGCTGGGTTTGGGTCCACCTAATGCTAGATGTGCCTTAAGACTAAGGAACTATTAAGGCCTAGAGAGTCCTAGGTCTAAGATGGAGGGTTGAGGCTCATTCTAAAAATGAGGTCAACAATCACCATGAGCAAACCAAACTTGGCTCATCCTCACACCCTTGACTTGTCCAAGGGAACCCAACCCAAGGTGAACCTAGTTCAGTTCAAACCAAGTGAACAAAGCCACTCATATAAACTAAATCCTAAAATATGAAAGTCCAACCCCTCCATTTGGCCATGACTCAGTATGTCTTGAGCCAAGGCTAAGCAAGGCTATTTGATCAAGCCATTGACTAAGGAGAGGTCACACTCATCATGGTTGATCCTTAGTTTATCCACCATCTCTACTAGAAGAAGCTGCCTCAGTCGATTTCATCGCCGAACATAGCTCAAATGAGGTAAATCACTTCAAACTGTACATAGCCCCATAGGTATTGACTTTTTGTTATGTGATTTGGCATTTTGTGTAGATCACACCATTTTAGAACTCTTGCAATTTTTATTTTCATCCTAATGGAATCAATTTCACTATGAAATAAGTCATGGTTAGCTTAAATTAGGTGATAAAAGGTGGAGAGTCTTCACCTCTCACCGGAGGTTGAAGATGAATCACGCGCCATCCATTCCTCATGATTAGAATGAACATCCATGATAAATTCATGTTAGCTTTTTTAATTTAATTTTTTTAAATCACGGATTAGTCAAAGCTATTATCTTTGATCAAATGACTAAAGACTATAAAATTATCGCCCTGAGTTAGTAGTCATGGGAGACCATTTAAATAACCAATCTTGCAACATCACGTGTAAAGCATAGCTGACTCAATCTCTGACAGTTTAATCTCATTAAATTGGTTTTTAAATATGATTAATTAGTCAA
This sequence comes from Cymbidium sinense, assembly GCA_021442155.1. Taxonomy (NCBI): domain Eukaryota; kingdom Viridiplantae; phylum Streptophyta; class Magnoliopsida; order Asparagales; family Orchidaceae; genus Cymbidium; species Cymbidium sinense. Next base: position 76,219,437 of record CM038232.1, read on the forward strand.
AACTTTGAAAATTTAAAACATATTCTAGAGAATTTATAAAAATACAAATGAGAGCTTATTAGAAAGCTTAAATAGTAGAAGATTTAACAAAAAAGCCCTAATTTTTATCAAGTAGAAAAAGATTAATTAAGGTTTTAAAATTTTGTTAATGTTTTAAGTAAGCTCTAATTAATTGACCAAATGCTTTGAAACTTTGGGTATTCCATAGGATGACCTCTATCTCCCATAATTATTTCAAGTCAATTGGTTAGGTGTATTAGGAGATCCATATTTTTAAATCTTAAATAACCATTTTAGCTATTTAATAAATTTAATTAATTATAAAAAATTATGAAAAAATTTTGGGTATCTAAATTATGCTTAATGGTGACTAGAGAAAAATATTGGTTCCTCTAATTCCAATTATTTCTCAAAATCACCATTAATAGGCCTTTACTAATTAAATAATTCTTCAATTAACTTGAGACTTAAAAAATTCATAACTAATTATATAAATCTCTAAACATTACAAACGAACTCTTATTGTGGCCTGCTAACTGAGAGTTAATTAAGAAAAGTACAATACTTAAATGGTTTAAGGTATTTTAAGAGTAATTTCTTAATTACAACCTTCCTTAATTAATTAGTTAATCACTAAATGTTAGCCCAAATTCTTTGGAACTTTTATCATCCATTTATCATGTTATTGTACATGTACACAAATTTTCTCAAAAATTTTGGGCTTGTACATTATGATTTCTTAATTTTATATATATATATATATATATATATATATATATATATATATATATATATATATATATATATATATATATATGCATATATATATAATTATATATAATATATTTCATATATATATATATATATTTTATATATATCTATCTATAGTTTGATTCACTTAAATTTATAATATGTTAATTAAGAAATTTAATTAAGCTTAAATGATTTAAGGATCATATGATTGGCCGTAGGATTAATGATTTAATCAAGCTTTCCTATGCATTTATTCATGTTTCTCATCATGTTATTTGTGTGATGGCCATCAATCATATGCATCTTATATTTTTTATGAAGTCAATTTCTTAAGTTAGCATTGCCTAATGATATTTTCATTAATAAATCTCAAATTTAGTTTTCCTTTATATTCAAAGCATACATGCATATGTATTTTCAATTGCAATAGATAATAACACCTGAAATGTGTAATCATATGCATTATCTACGCTCCTTTAAGTTATATAGTCTGGATACCTAGGGCCGCATTGCTATTGGTCCAAATGAGGTCTTAGATATCTCATCCCCCTAATTTAATAATGGCACGTACCTAAAATTATGTAAGAATATTACATACAAAAAAATAAATTAACTCTCTAAATCTATCATTTTAAAATCTATAAATTTATACATTTGTGTTTATATTTGCATGTATACTCATATATATGAATCTATATTTTTTTTCTAAACATACATATTCATCAAAATGTACATATTAAAGCATTTATATGAACCTTTTTATTAAATCCTAAAATGTAAATTAAATTAATGTGTAGTATTTTTTAGAACGATGCATGTACATTAAATCCAATATTTTTCTATCCCACAAAAGCATATCGCTCATGGAGTGACCATTATAGTAAAGAGGTATGTCGGATAAATGCCATGAAGAAATTTTAACTCTAGTCCTTGGTCTTGAGTTACCTTTTTAATGGTATTAATTTTATTTAAGTTTGATTCAAACTTAGGAGATAATGAAAATTCTAATGCTTCATTAAAGGAATTAAAGTTATAAAAATCCATTCTTTGAGTCAATCTAAGGTGAGGGTGTATGAGAAGAATGGATCCCACATAAAGTGGATTGTATGATTTTCTTACACGCTTTAAAATTCATAGTTCAATTTGAACTTAAATTAAATTCATAATAAAATAAACACTTGATTTAATGATCTTGTAAGGATTAACCACCCCTTTGGTTAATAAATTAAATTTCTAATCACAATCTAACATTAGAGTCTACCTTTATCTCACACTCATCCTTGCACACATGTTATATTAATAAGTCATTGATCTTAGACTTAGTTTAGGCTAGTGCTTGATTATGATGTATTGATTTTTTTTATAATTTTGTGATATTTAATTTTAGTCTGGATTTTAGGATTATTTATGCTATAATCTAGATGAAAGGATATTATTTGTTAGACTAATGATATTTACTATATGGGGATGTGCTTAATAAATAAATGGGCCACCATAATAAAATAAATTAAATATTTTTATTTACAGGTGCAGCTTAGCATGTCCATTAAGATATGTAGGCTTGGTAGCCATTAGGCGCTAAGCTCTAATGTATGGAATTATTTACTTATTTTGGTGTGTATGTGTACCTTAAGCTAACCTTTATTTTGCTAGTGTTGTTAGGTATATTTTTAGAATTTTCAAATGTAATTTTTTTTTTTTTTTGTAATAGAATTAGGATTAAAAAACCATGGGGTTTAGGATGAGATTTTAAGCTAACCTAGGACCCATGAAGCTTGGAGTATCTAGAACTTTGAAGATCAAGAAGAAATGAAAACTATCATAAGCTTCTTTAGTTTGTCACAAAATTTATTATAATTTGGGTTGTATAATGGTTGAGCTTGGCAACCCACTCTTTTTCAGTTCTAAGGTGTATAATAGTACATGAGCATATTCTCTATTATTTTAATATGATTTATTAAGTGTGTTTACTTAATATGTGCATTTTAACTGCATTCTAGGTTTCTTTAAGTGTCATTTATTGTTGCTTGTGCTTGGATGCGTTAGGCTCTTTAGGACTTTTAAATTTTTTATCAAAGTAAAATAACCAACTTCAACTTAAGATAAATACATCTCATAATCCTACTATAAAGACTTAAGAATTAATCAATAAAATTAATTTATACGTTATAGGTTTGTGATGTGGATAACAATCATGCATGCATATTGCATTTTTTTTCTTTGAATATAAAATATCTTCATTCCTTGTATGATAAGGGGGAGTGTAGGACCATTAATCGCAGGCCATTGGCCCAAGAACACCTTTCTCAGGGATTTACCCAAAATGTAATTTCATCATACATCCATACTTTCCCACCCAAGCTTGAGTAAAGATTTAAGAGTCTACAAATTCAGAAAAGATGAAATTATATTGCATTAATTAGGACATTGCCTATCATGATCTAGAATCTAAGAGTTAGTTTAAACTCTTAGGTGTATATTCTTAATAAATAAAAGTCTACCTATCTTGTATTCCTGAGACTCAACTACATGGTTTAAACTTAAAGGAGGTGTTAGTTGATAGCTCTTACAGGTTATTGTAAGTCCAAAAGAGTTTGGATATGTCCATTCTCTCTACTGAAAGTGAACCAATATATCCTAGTTTTCCTCTTACTAAATTAGGTGCTTTTAGCTTTAGCTTATACTAAAGCACCATAGTTTTAGGTTTAGAGCTACTTTCTTGCTTTCTTGCTGTGTAAGTCCTCATATCTTAGGTCCATAATCTTGTGCTATAAGATTATAAGTTCTAGCATTCTAATAAAATATAAAGTAAACAATAATAGATATCAAATTTCAAAAATATAAAGCCTCACCATAAGATCAACTAGAGTGCTCACTAGGCTTCATAGTATTACGAGTACTTCCTACATATCCTCCTTTGGACTCTATTAATAACTCTTCCTATTTGATCTCTTTCACTTAATATTTGTAATCACCAATCATTTGATATTAAGCTTTGAAATCCATAGAGATATTAGTTGATCATTTTAATTAGAGTTTTTAAGAGATTCATATCCTTTAAGATGTAGTTAACCATCAAGGATTTCCCCTATAGGAAACTTATGAACTCAACTTAAAATAAATCCTTCCTTCATCCATATATGATAAGAAAAAAATCTCTAATACACATAGACCCATCAGTCTTACGAGTTCTTATTATATGATTGAGTCCATCATAGGGTGTATATCATATTTTTTATTATTTTTGATGCTGCTCAATCATTTTAATGAGTCTTGCTAAAATCTATGTCATATTCTCAATATTTTTAAACAACACACTCAATCTAATGTGAAGAAGAGGAAAAATAATGTCCAATTTACTATATGAACAAGTCATTTGGCGATGCTAAGTTGTTATTACTTGGAAAAAATTTGCACTTATCGTATCATCCCGACGACATCAACCATACTTTCAAACCCATTTAATTTAAGTCAACACTGACCAGATGCTTAAGTCATTAATCGTCAAGCCAGATCATTTACGGAGATTACTAGTATGGTTAGTGGAGTTGAGTAAATTTAATATATCAAATTTTTCCCTAGAAGACAATCAAACAATAAACACTCATAGATTTTCATGTAGATTTCAATGACATGCATACTATTCCCATCAATCTAAATCCTTTGTGACACTTGTACATTGATGACTCCATAGGAGAACAAGGAATAGGAACAAGCATTGAGAAGAACTAATAGGAATCACTATTCGACGGAAATTTAAATTTTAAGTAACTAATAATTAATCTAAGTATGAAACATTACTCACTTGATTGTTGTTTGCTCAAGGTCTAGGCACCTAGCACATTATGATTCATTTAAATTAACAACCTTTGATAAATTACAATAATTGAGATTATGAGTTACTATACAAATACCCACTTAAAGTAAAAATAAAATTAGAAAGTAAGAATATTTCAAGATTGAGAAAGTCCCAAAAAATAAAAATTAACTCACTGACTTACTATTAAGAGAGAATGGACTCACGGAATAGACTGCCCTCAACCTCATCTAGCCAAGCATAAAAATGTAAGCAAATTGACATTAAAATTTTCCCAACTAGATCGATTATATCAACAAGTATTGGTGAGGGAGTTCAATGAAGAAACTAAGGACTTAAAGATTTAAAATTAAACTTTTACTAATTATTGATGAATTATTTGAGATAAGCTAGTTCATTGAACAGTGTGCTACAAAAATGAACAAAGTAAGGTTCTTGGCAAAATACATTCGTGAGTGCAAAAGTCATTTAGGAAGAATAATCACATCACACATGACTTGTGACATTAATATTTTCAATTAATAATAAGAAAAGATGCCAAATATTTTGCTAAGAGATACAAGCAATGTCAGAATTTTCTCTTCCATATAAGTAACCACCACAACTTTACATCCCATTATAAGTCCTTTGTCATGCAACATGGGAGAATGGACCTTATCTTACTAGTCACCAAACAAAACCATTCATAGTACCTATCATGATTGATTACTTGAGTGGATTGAAGCTAAACACTCACCAAGATAACCACTCAAGTGGTTTAAAATTTTTTATGAATTGACATTATTTGTAGGTATGGACTATGCGATCATCATGGATAATGATCCATAATTCCTCGATGGTCAACTAAAGAAATTCTATAAATCACAAGGATTCTAACTTAAATATGCTTCTGTGCACCCATAAACTAATATCCAAGTTGAAGTGATGAATAATAAATTCTTCATTTTGCTGAGAAAGAAAGTGGAAGTTAGAGCCAAGTGGATGGATGCCCTACCTACCATATTATGTGCCCTAAGGACAACCCCATCATCGGGCACTTGGCAAACACCATTTGTCTTGTTGCATGGGATATAAGCTATGTTATTGGTTGAGTATGAATTGTAGAGTCAAAGGGTTATAACAATTGCTAAGTTAGATCAAGAAATCACCAAATGGAAAAAAAAATTGAACATAGAAGCCATAAAAATAACACTCCACTTAATTGAGGGGTGGTTTAAAGCATCACTTAGATAGAAAAAAAAACTAAGAGGTGAATGAATAAGTACTATAATTGCAACATGAAGGAAATATATTTTAAGGTTGGGGACTAGTGTTGAGAAAGATGAATGTAGGCTTGAATGTATGAGGCAAACTCACCCACACATAGATTCTTACATTATTAAGAAATGAGTTGGACTAGGAACATGCCAACTACAAACACACCTGGACAAGACATGCCATGGACTTGCCAAGAGACTTGAAGAATTTCTATCCAAGGGAAGCTTTATTCTTGTACTCATTTTCTCTTTGCCAAATTATTATTCTTTTTTTTATTATTCAATGATTCAAATGATGTAATTAAAAATTAATTAAAAGATCTTCTCATTCCCACTTACCCAGTATTTTTTCAAAAATGTATTACACATAAAAAATAATATGGCATAAAATATTTATTGAGGTAACTTAGTGAGGTACACATTTGAAACACTTCAACTCAAGAACTACTTTTGGCCAAGTCATTAAATGAAACATGAGTTCCTTGAAATACCTAAATAACACACTTTCCCAATGACTTGGTTAGCTATATTAGCTCAAGCCACTCAAAAGAGATATTGTAATTCAATTTAAGACTCCGACAGTTGTATGTTAACTTAGGTCACTCGGCAAGCTACTTTCAACTCGAGTGTGTAAGAATTGACTTGGCTGACTCAAAAAACTATTTAAATTTACTTGCTTTAAGCACTTTATAAAATATCTAAGGAATACATGTAGAAGACTAACACTTTATGTGGTTGGCGATTAAAGTGTAAAACCAATATTTCGTGTGGTTGGAAACTATGAATAAATGATAAGCATTCCCTGTGATTTACAATTAAAGTGTATAACCAACAATCCATGTTGTTGGACATAATAAATAGAAGACCAAAAATCAGTGTGGTGACTAAAGTGTAAGACATACACTCATTTTGGTTGGTTATTAAAGTGTAAGACCAACACTCCATGTCATTAGTGACTAAAGTATAAGATTAACACTCCAAGTGATTGATTCTTAATGTGTAAGGCCAACACTTAGTGCAATTACAACTACATAAAAAAGGAACACTCAGTGTGATTAGCTACTAAAGTGTAAAACTAACACTCCATACAATTGACAACTAAAAACCTAAGCCTAAAACTCTTTTGTTGGAAACTTAATATTCCCTGAATAATGTTATATAATCACTCAAAATAATTCATCAATGATTACATTCAACAAGTATATTTATTCGATGAATACCTATGCGAGCACATTCACATAATGAATAAACAAATTCTAGCAAATATGTTCATTCAATAAGTACATTCGATAAATATGATCATTCAACAAGTGCATTTATAAAGAGAGTATAATTACGAGAAAATTAATGTAAAGACAAATAATATGTACAAATTTTCTTTAATTAAAAAATTATTTGTACAAAAGTGAGTAGAAATTATATAAAAATTTAAATATAAAATTACTCTTCTAACTAATAAAACAAATGACAAATTACAAAGAAGAAAGCTATCTTGTGCTTGTTTTTTTTTGCTCTTCTTAGTCTGGTTTTGATAGAGCAAGTACATTGTCAAAGTTTACAAATTTGACATCCAGTTTGCCATGTTTCACTAACTTGATAATGATGAACTTAGCACCTTTTTTAAACTTCTGCTAGAAAAAAAATCTTATACATGTCAGAGTCAAGGATACGACTTCCTTCTTGAAACTCGATGAAAGTTTCTCTTATTTCTTTTATCAGGATCATATTATATAACGCAGTCCTTCTCTTCCTTTTTTGCTTTACCTCATCTTGAAGCTCAACTAGCTTGGACTCGGAGCTTTGAAGCACTTCCACCCTTGAGACAAGCTACAACTTGGTGGCTACAAGAGATTTTATTTTGAACAAAAATTCCCTGCCAAGCTCTTAGTTGATTGCCATGTTATTATTTAAGCAGTCATGGTTGATTAATGGAGTCAGCCCCTAGGGCATTCTTCAAGGCACTTGTCTAGCTCCTCCAAGAAGATCAAATGCCCCATCCCATAAGCTTGACTCATCAGATCAATAACATCTAGAGCATAATTATCTCAAGAGTAAATGTAGCAAAGACTTGTTGCTCTATTTCCTTGATGGAGCATAAGGAATGACACTTGTTGATCTCTTCTTAGACTTTATGGGAGTGGAGCTTGACTCTACCGCCTCCTTGACTAACTTCTTAGGAATAACCTCAATGGGAATATGCTCACTTTCATCTCACTCACCTTCCTCAAGCTCACTAAAAAATTTGACAACTTTGGGATCAACTAGGAAGGGAATAGAGACATCATCCCTTAAAATATGCGAACATGAAGCAAAAGGAAGACAATAAATTTCTACAATATCAAGTACTTACTATAAATATGCTGGTGGGATTTGTTGAACTTGAGAAAAAGCTTTGTTCTAAACATCCTGCATGATAGCTTCTCCAAAATCTCAACCTCTTCAACACTCAGCTCAAGAAGCTCCACTTTGGCAATAGCACAGAGAGTGGGTGCATTTGATACTACCCACCCAACCAAGCACTTGATGAAACAAAGCTTGAAACTCTAGTTCTTGATTTTGTTCTGCTAACCAACAACTCATAAGTAGACTATCAAGAACCAATCCATGTGACCCTTGATGACAAGGCATGGCAAGAAAGGGTCAAGCTTTTAGGTCAACCCTTCTTGCCTCAAGAATAAAATAAAGGTCATAAGCTCGTTATTTTTTGTGCCACTCCATGAAAATTTAAAATCTTTACTAACATGGTGCAAAGAGGGAATTAGAGGCTGCACTATAAATGGTCAAAGAGGACACACTACTTGTCCTTCTTCAAAGTATTAACTCACTCATCTTCGCAAGCAACGCATACTGAGTAGTTTGAATTTCCTTCACAGTAGCCATGGAAAACGAAGAGCTCTATCTATGAGTTGAGGGTTGAAGGTCTGTTCACCATAGTCTCCATGAAGTTAACAAATGCTTTCATTAGAGTTGCCATGACTATAATCACAAAGGAACTCACTGAAAGACAAAAAGACTTATGAGAAAGAAGAAAGAAATTCACACAAGAGAAGAACTACTCCCTCAAAAACAAAATAAGCAACACAATAAAGCCTCACCTAATAATGGTCAAGGAAATTTATGGGCACTATAAAAATTTCTTTAAAACATAACATAAGTGTCAAGTCAAATATTTAATGAAGAAATTATTACTACATCCCACAAAAATCTCAAAGCAACACATATCATGACAAAACTTTCAATGATTTCACTCATAGACACTAAACATTAAAATAATTTGGCATAAAATAAAAGGCAAGTAAGAATAATAATATTTTTTTAATAAAATATTTACACACACTCATAATACATGTTTTTTCTCACATTATTTTTGAACTGCCTAACTATTGGATTTGAATGCCACTCGATAGTGAGTGCTCTTTTATTAGACATGTATTCAAACATAAAATTGGTATCCATGATGACGAGAAAAAATCCAATCGACACATCTGATGATCAACATGGCTTCCATGAGTGCTAGCTTCTTTTGTAGCTCTACTTCAACGGTTGCCAACTTTCTTTACAACTCGTCCACTACCAGTCCTATTGAGTTTTAACCTTCTTTAATAATTAATTTCCATGTAGAGAAACAAACTTGGTAGAAGGATTGGATGGATAAGGTTCACCCATTACATTGCCTTCTCATGGTGGGAATGACTCATTCTTCTTTAACTTGCCACTTTCACAATTGGTCGATGAAGGGAAGCTCACCATTATGTCATAAATATCAATGGAATTAAATCTCATCACTTTGATAATTGAAGAAGTTGGGGCTATTGAATCCTTTTTTGGGGGAGGAAGATCCACTTCTAAAGGAAAACTAAAATTAAGCCACTTGGTTGAGCTTCGATCAATAGCGGTGGTATCTCTCCTTTGAAGCCCCCAATAAGAAGCGATATCATTAACTAAAATAAAGGAATACCTACCAACCATTCAATTAAAAATGTAAACCTTGGGAAAATAGGCCACTATTGAAGCAAATGAATTTTCTTGTCACATAGATGATGAACAACCTACTACTTTTGAGATGAATGATCATCTCTGGATCTACCTAAAGGTTCCAAAGGAATGCCCATGGGAGTTGGTGACTAGCCATCATCTTCCTATAGAGACTCATGAAGCTTAACATGTTAAGCTGCAATGATATAAGAACCATGTGAAATTGTTCATAAATAATAAAGTCACAAAAGGTGGAATTCATAACATGGTAAGTCAATCTTCTATTACCATTTATTTAGATGGGGTTCTCACCAATCTATTCACCAAGACCTTCCTCCACAACATAAGGAAGGAACTCTCAACTTCCCCAACACTTTCGGTGTCATCCCCATTCTCTACTGAATAAGGGGATCCACCAATCTTGCAACATCACCCCCCTCACCATTCACTTCTATTATAGAGTCCTTGACACTATCCTTGGTCAACACATTAGTCTCACTCATAAGCTGCAGGCATCAAAAACTCACTTAGTGGGACTTGCTACAACCTCCCAGCCTTCTTGGCTTTCTTTTTTCTTTATTGACCTCACCAAAGCTTGTGAGATTTATATCATTGTGAGGTTCTTTTTTGTCTATGACAAATTTTCTACTTTATCACCAAGAACTCAACTCAAGGAAGGTGATATGTATTTTTTAAATATCATGGTAAAGAAAACTACCTCTAAGGGATCATTTTATATCTTAGAGCATGTGGAAAACTCAAAAGAAAATATCAAATCAAAGGAGATGTGAGATAAATACAAGAAAAAAATTTGGTTAAAATTTCTTGAATTAAATACTAATAATAATAATTGCATTCATTATTTTGATTTTTTTTAGTTGCCTCTATAAGGAGTACAAACATAGGGAGCTAAATATATACCTAAAGTATACTTGGGCTTAATAAATAACATATGATCGACATAGGAGCTTTCGATAGTGTCAAGAAAAATTTAGACATATGATTCACTCACCCACAAGAATTTGCTCTATGCAAGCGAACATGAAGAATATCTCAGTCAAGTGACCAACATCAAGCACCTTGCCTCCTATATGGAGACTCACCCATGTACATGCGACTATGTAGCCACACATTCACATTAGAAAACTCTCCCTACCAATGCTGAGACCACACTTGAGAACTTATTACTTGGCATATATTATTTGCCTTCTGTCTAGATTGTGAGTGAGTCCCTTCTTTTGTAACTGATATAACTGATGTGTATTTTCTTAATGTAGCCATCTTCCAATCCTATAAAAAGGAAGAATTCTAATTGAGGTGGATACTTTTTACTTTTTTACTTTTTCCTCAAAGAGACCCCCTACTAGTAATCTTATTCTATGATATAGTTAAATTCTCATATTTTTTTGTACTTTCTTGTTTTATATTTTATTCACTTTGTCCCATGTGATTTAGCCATACTTTCCACATGACTAAAGAAAGATCCTACATTACTCCATAATAAATTTGGATTCAATTGTAAGTATAAATGGGCACTTCCTAGTACTTCCCAAAAGAAAGACATAAAGTGTAGGAAGGCATTAATATATTATATCCTAAACAAAATTAAAAGTTGACCTTTATATATATATATTTATTTGAGTAAGTATAAATATCTTAAATAGATCATGGTCCTTATCTTCTTGATTTCTTGAATACTATACTTTTTTACGTTAAATTCTTGCATAAAAAAGGAGAAAATTATGTATAGACACTCTTTGAATACATACAAGTTTTCACTAAATTTTTAATTACACAATGTGTATAAGTATTTTAATTGATCAATGCATTTTAATTTATTTCATTTGATTCTTACAAAGAATCACAACATAAAACATATAATTTTTACACCTGATGCCAATCATAGCCATTACAACACATCATATTCAAGAATGTATATTGATTATCATAGGCTTAAAGATTCTTGCTAGAGATCTCAAGGGTAGAGGGGCACACTAAGAGGATGGAGAGGAGGGGGTGGTGAAATTATATTCACAAAATACTTTATGATAGTATTTTAAAATCTCTTTAAAGGGGGTGAGAATGGCTTAAAAGCATGTTCTCCTGTATACGACAATCAATGAAATAAAGATAAATTATTCACTTGTTTAGCTTTAAATTATTAATAGAAGAAGGATTGTGCTACCAAAAAAATAAAACATAGATACTTGAGAGGTTCAAAAGATAATTACATAAATAATAAAGAAACAAGTTATTACTACAGGTTTATAGTGGAATCTTCCTTAATGAAGTTGTCATAGAAGATCTATGGGGATATTTTTCTTGGATAAATCCACATAATGAACTTATTATACTAATTAAAAATAAAATTACTATTATTAATACAATGATTGAGCAGAGAGAAAATATTACGTGCAGAGTTTGGACGTAGCTTTATGTCCAGACTCCAATAGCTACGCAACACCTATCCAATATAAAATAAGGTATTTTTCACTTAATAGCATTGTCACTTGAGGCAGCGTTGATGTTACCCAGGGCGGACTGGCCATCCAGTTGAAACGATGGGAGAAAGCTTAGAATACTGGGAGAGAATTTAATATATATATATATATATATATAT